>CM035166.1:105600662-106200662 GCA_020205615.1 Panax quinquefolius | reverse complement strand
ATTTCTATGAAGTACTTGGATATATTTCTATGTATACCATGGATATGAGCTGGTTTACAACTTCATATCGGTTAATTTTTTCTTTCCAATGTTTCCTTATGGGAATGATTTATACTGTTTGCATCATTCACTTTTATATTTATCTTTGTACACATGTCATTGGATTTAAAACTTATGAAGCAACTTGTGCAACTTCGGCTGAAAATTTTGTTAACACCGTTAGGAACTGGTATTATTTACAGCAAGTAAGAGGTTGAGGTAGAATTTACACTAATATATAAAAAATTTATACCCAAGCAAGCTCTTATGGACATCTCCTGTGCGTTTTAGGGAGAGCTATCTTCAGGATACCTTATACACCTGTCATTACCTCCTCCTTTGTTGACAATCTGTTGTCATTCAAATTACGCTCCTGGCTCCATGCATGCGGAGATTGTGAAGTCAATAGTGGCCACAAGATGTTCCTCTGTTTTCTCACGCTTCGGACGACCTCTTTTGTATGCTGTCTTATAACCCCATTCACTGCCTTTAGATAGTTGCTTGAGTCATGGTCTCTCAGGATTGATCCATCGGAGCCATAGGCTGTAGGATCACTCAATGTTTCTAGTGGATGGGGAGAATTGAGGAAGGTCATTAGGGCATTCTTGCTTGAACCACATTGAGGATTCTCAAAGGCATACAGGGCACTCCCAGGAGGAAGTAAAGGGTGAGGAGGAGACACCGTTTCATTGGGTTGGAGAACAAATACTTTACCCATAGGGGTATACAATAATTTCTGCACAGATAGTACCATGTAGGAGGATGAGTTATACTTCTAAATAAACTGTTTAAAATCCCAAAATCAGTATTCATCATAATCTTAAAATATTTTGTACTTTGGCTTAAAACTAATTTTTGATCTAAATTTTGTCGCATTATTGGCATTGAACCTCAAATTATAAAGTGATACTTTGTTTAAAAAATTGAAGTACTTCAAGGTTCAATGTCTCCAACTTTTTATTTTGGGATTTGATGTGAAAATTGTAACGAACATTAGGGTCAAAACTGAGTTTAAGCTTCTAATTCAAACATTATTAGCAGTCAATTTGAGATTCTAATAATGATATCTCACGGGTTGTAGAAGCCACACAGTTAGCCATCGGTGGTGGTGTTGAAAGACTTAGATGTGCAGGAGTTATTGAGAACTGGGAATGAACTTACATTCTTATTGAGACAAGGGTGGGATCGGAAGGTGCCATGCAAACGTTTGAGCAATTGAGCAGCACGGTCAGGGTAGTTGCAGGAAAATGCCCTTGGTACAATATCTCTATGCATGATTACACAATGTACATGATTCTCATCCAACCCCAACTCATCAAGTAACTTTTGGCCTCCGCAGAACACAAATGGTGATCCAAATGTAACAACTGGTCTAAGAGCAGATGGTTTGATAACTTTCCTCATCAGTAGCATCAGGTTGACTAACAGGGAGAGACTACCTCCAAGAGAATGACCTGTGAATTGTAGTTTTGCTCGTTCACCATATCTGTTCAAATGCTCCATTATCTGTGGCATAAATTGCTCATATATTCCTTTCGCAGCTTCATAAATTCCTCTATGAACAAGCACATCTGTTCCCTGCAGCGGACAAATATGTTCTTGGGTATTCTGGTTTCTTTACTAAATTTTCTGTTCACTATAACTATATTATTATAAACAAAATATTGGAAAATCAAAAACTTGTTTACCTCAAACTTGATGGGATCAAAGAAGAGATTTGCCTGCCATGATGCTAGTGAGTCTGAACCCTGAAATTCACAGAGAAGTAGCATAAAATGATTAAAAGTCCATTGGATCATAGGTCCCTTGTCTTTCAAAGTAAGATTATGTTTCTTATTTTCATATTAGGCTAATTCTTTGTAAGATTACTTGCAGTATTTTGTAGTTACCTGAATGACAAAGCAGCGAGTATATATGCTTGTATCATCACAAACAAACCATTCACAAGGCGATGAGTGGAGTGACTGAAGGTCCCTTGCTGCCTCCTCCTTTTCTTTCTCTCCTGCTGCAACCACTGCCGTCATTGTTGATGCTGCCACATAAGCAGCCACCTCTGACTTGTACACTCGTGGGGAAGAGCTATCTTCTTCCTCTAGTGCCTTGCCTTCTAAGGCCATATCTTCACCCTTCTGTTGCGGTTCAGATCTGAGGGATAGAAGGTCCTTTGCACGGGATCGGACATAAGATGCTGCTGAAGCAGCTATCTCATAAGCAACTGATGGTCGACGTCTCTTCTTCGAGTTATCAGATTTCCCTGAATCTGACTCAGAAGTTGACGAGGTAGTAGCAGGAGCGCAGGTGGAGTCCTGATCAAATTTGGCTTTCGTAGCTGCAGCTTCCGCCTTCTTTATTAAGGAAGATGTTACAAACTCTAGGCCGTAATATCTTCTTAAATCCTCGGCCTGTAAGTTTGTAGAAAGTTGTTACTACGTGGTTCAAACAGTACTTAAAATTCAGAAAATATTTGAATATTTAGAATTCTTTTTTAAAGGACAAGATTAAAATGGCTATTAGTAGAAATTTGTAATTTTAACCACCAAGTGCTGAATGAAATCCCAAACTGCGACCATTTTTATTGTTGAAAATTTGGCATACTTTCTTTCCAAGTTCATGACAATTTCTGTTGTATGCATGTTGTGATATGTGACCAAGTATGTGAGAATGGCCTCTCGCTATTTTACAGTAGTCTATATGACCTTTTATGGCTTCAATTTCATATTAGTTTGAAGAGAACATTAGCCAACAGATCCTATATTACTCAGCCGCCGAAAACACTTCTGGTTAGGCAGGTTACATGACTACTGAGCCGCCTATATGTGAAAAGTCGTGCACAAATATTTGAATTTTTATATAGATATGAAGAAAACAAAAAGATTATGATGTCCTTACACTCCACCAACCCACTTTCGGCTTGGAACGCAATGGCGTGAATGACAATTATTTTGTAAAATCATTGTGTTACTCTGATGAACATGGGTTGTAGACTTGTATACCTTATAACTTAACATTATAGATCTTTAGTCTTATATCATGTTGTTTAAATTTTGCAGGATGTTCAGTGAATATTAAGCACCATATTTGGAAATTGTTATCCCAAACAACTGATGCCATATGCAATAGACAAAAAACATACCTTCATTTCTGGAATCACATAAGCCATGTTGCACAAGAAAGCCAGCTGCGAGAAAATCTTGGTATCGGACCAAGAAATGGGCTTCAATAACTTACAGAAGGTTTCTCGATCAATGCCCGTCTTTCCTTCCCCTTCTTCATCATTGTAGTCCACTTCACAACCCTCTCCATCTTCGTCATCACAATCTTGGTCGGCGAATTTATCATCCGAATCTTTCTGTTGTTTTCCTCTCCAGTGCATTTGGACCTCCAGAAGCCTCTCGACCCAATTCGCTCTCTTTTTCTCCTTTTCCTCCATATTCATCTCAACATCTTCGTCCAATTCATGGCAGTCCACCGAATCCTCCTCCATGTTCGTCTCTTTACTCGTCTCCGGCTCAAACAAAAAAGAGTGAAGAGACTTGGGGACTATTGAGCCCGGCAAGTGAAATTTGAACGGCCCCACGGAATGACTGCCCTCAAGTTTTGGTTGCGTTGATGAGGCTCTAATTGGATTTACAGAGTAACAAAGATGGTTGTCAGAATAAGACCGCCCTATCCTGGCCTGACTACACAAATCTTTCCCGGAAAACGTCCGACGAAGATTGCCCTGTTCTCTCAAGATCTCTCTTGGGCTGGTAACAACTTGTGAGCTTGAACTAGACATTGAAGTGCATGCCATTGTTTCAAATTCTTCCTCTTTCTTGTAATTTAGCCTGAAAATTAAACAATATTTGTTTTAGTTCCAAGAACTCATAATTGTCTTTGGAGTTCTCTTGGAACCTAAACAACACAAAACAATGAACCTTATAAGCTGGCTAAAGGTGACAAAGAAACAAAAATATTAGCCTTGTTTACAACGACAACTCAAGGATGATACCGTTTTATGCGAAGTTATCTATATAATTGCAAGGGTACCAGGAAAAACTACCAGTGTTATTTTCAATGAGAATCCATTAGGGCAATATCGGTAATTAAAATAAAATTTCACCAACAGTACACATTTGTTTCGAGTTCATTCCACTATCATTTTAATTTGTTGTCATTTTCTTGGAAGATTTATTTATATTTCTTTGGCCGTGAACACCTAAGTCTCAAAATTTGACTTGAATACGTACAAGGCACGTGCCATGTTAGTTAGTAATTATCATGAGCGGTAAATTCGGACATCTTAAATTCAACTCGACTCTCACTTGCAACAATTGTTAAAGGTGAGAAATGTTCATGGGGTACTTGGACCACAAATACAGTCTGGTTCAAAAAGCGTAAGGTGGGGGAGGGATTAGTCCGACTGCGATTTAAAAACTCCACATCATCAAAAAAAAAAAAAAAACCATGACCCAATTTATGGTTTAATCTTTGTGCATATCGATGTACAAATTGAACCGAATTAATACTAATCAAAGTTAGTTAAGAAAAAGTAGAGAAGATAGCTAAGCTAAAAAAAGACATAACAAGACAAGGGTGATTTGTATCTTCTAGGGTGTACCTGAAAAATACAAGAGTCTTTCGGTTGTTGGTTTCGATGAGAAAATCTTGTGTTTAGTTTAGCGTTCTAAACTAAGATCTTATTGCTTGAAGCTTCCGTCTTTATACTATACACCAAACCTACAAAGAAGTTTGTAGGTAATTAGCCTTTTACCACATACTTCTTCTTATGATACTAAGACAAATATTAGCATTAACCTACTTAATTACCACCCACCATATATAATAATTCAAAGAACATCCAATCCTCCTTTAAAATATGACTCTCTTATTCTTTATGAAACAGATAAAAACAATTTTAGCATCGGGAATTGTGAAGGTTAAGTTATTGGTAGGAAAAAATAAATTAATTAACATCACACAGACCGTTTCTGAGATTTTGGTGGTCAAAAATGAAAACGAGACCCTCTTCAAAATATTGTCAACACCTAAAAAAATGTAAAAATAAATAAATAAAAAGTATAAACTGTATCCAAAAAAGTCTTTTCGGACCTTAAAACATAATAGTTCAACTGCATCAAAATATATGAGAACTTCAAGTACAACAAAATATTTGAGAATTTCGACTGCAACAAAATATAGGAGAATACATTTATTAAAATATACTTCTTTTAATATATATATATAATTTGGGGCCTTTCAGATCGTGGGTCAGGACGATCGATCCTCTTGCCTGTGCTTAGGAACGGCTCTGACCGAAACAATATAATCCTCATCCTTCTCATATAGGAGGGGAATAACCCAACCCAACACTAGTTTGAAAGTACACACCTATTAGAGGAGAGATATAAAGGAAAAAGGGGTATAGATGTGATTTCAATGTGAAATTAGTTTTTCTATTATTGGAAAAGTAATATCAAAAATAGCATTAAAAAGAAATTTAGACAAATCAAAAAAGAAATTAGCACAAATATATAAACTTGTACTTTAGTGTTCACATACATAGCGGTAAAAGTCCCCTTAAATAGTTAAGGGGTCTTTGGGTACTTGAAATATATATAGGCTTAAATGTTAATGGAATTAATATATACTACTTACTAGTCCTTCGATCATGCATGAGCGCTTGGGATTGGATAAGAGTCGATTTAATAAATTAATTTTATGTTTAAACAAAATAAAATGTACGTATTTAAACTTTTAAAAACATTTTCTTAATAACAAATCTTATTACTAAAATTGAAGTACTAGAAAAGATATTGACAAATAAATTCATGCTTAATATATATGAACAATTAAGTCAAAAGAGAACAGTACTCATTTACAAAGTACAAACTATCATATATATACGTCACTTTTTCGTCCTCTTCTTTTTAAAAGGAAAATAATGATTTATTATGGTATAAAAATGTTGTGAATTTTGCTGAATAAATAATTATATATATATATATATATATATATATGATATATATCAGATTATATTATTTAATATTATGACTGAATTACGAATCGCCGCCATAGTTAGTTTAAAGAAAATAAACTATGATTTTGAATCGTCATCATAGTCAAAAAAAAAACCGCCGCCATAATTCATATATAATACAAACATTTATACATATATTTTTCCTATATATATATATATATATATATATATATATAAATGGAGTTCTGTATATTATAGATTTTTTTATTTTCATTATATTCAAATGTAGCATAACATAATTGCCAAGAAAAACATTAAACATACTCATGAACAAAATATCAAATGGCCAAATTATATACTATAGTATAAATTGAAATATTTTCAAGTGATTCTTCTATGAATAGTAAATATCATTTTTTCACCTAAAAAAAACTTCTAATGAAAACTTCAGAGCTTCTTCTTCAAGTTTTTTCCACGGCAGTTGAATCTTGTATATACATATATATATATATATATATATATATATAATAAATTTTATATACTCACAAATTTAGTGTGTATATATCAATAGCATACTCTCTCTCTCTCTCTGTCAAATTAAGCAAGGTAGCTGCAGAGATCTGATGGAGTACGTTACATATATATAGGAGAGGGAACGTTAGTAAGAAATGACGGGAACAATCACAGAACCCCAGAGAACTTGCCAACGTGGTTAATATGTTCTGCCACCTTTGATATCTCTATATTTTCCTTGGACACAATTACCCCGCCACTCCACCCCACCCTACGCTACCCTACCAAAAGAAAAGATATATAATTTAATCCTCCCTAATTATAAAGATATAATCTAACTTAACTATTAATTTTAAAAAAAAAAATACCATTTAGAACTCATTAGTTAACTCAATTTTACACTACCTATCCTCATGTTAACTCAAATTTAACTAATTACTCCCTCAACTCCTTTTTATTTGTTTTTTAAAACGAATTTTTTTATTAATTGTTCATATTATTCATAAGGAATAAATATTAATTAATTTATTTATTTTTCAATTTTAGAAGAATAATATTGAGATTTTATATACAATTTAATCAACTAATTAAACATATATAACCCTAATTATGTTTCTTAATTGATGTGTTTTGTCCTAAAATGTAAATTCAAAAGGGACGTAGGGAGTAAGATATAAAGATAGAAAATGACATCAAAATAAATTTTTTATCTGTAGATTTAACTACTCAGTAAAAAATGGAAGAAGAAGAAGAAGAAAGAAACGAGAGTTTATTGAGATTATACTGTGGGTCACTAGAAGACTAAAAGGGGCATCATAGTAATTTTAAAGAACAGTTGACAAATGTGTGGTTGCATGCAAGAGTGGGCTTCAGGAGGCTACACCTAGCGGCCCCCACAACCACCTGTTTCTTCCCTTCTTTATATTCCAGCGGCTAACGGGTGCAGGAATCCTATACTACTCCCATGCTTGGCAGAATCTACAACTAACACGTGTCGCTCAGGTTCTAGTTTTGGATACATATATTTCCCATGACTAAATTCAGCACTCATCCCTCCCCAGGAATTAAAATTAAAAATTAAAAATTCAAGCCATTTTGTTTTGGGTCCTTTACATAAATATACAACAAATAAAAAGTAATTATAAAAAAAGTGCATCAACTAAATAATTACAAAAAGAATGTAATTATTACAAAAATAGTACAATTCACATTAATAAGGAAACCTAAAATCAAGGATAACTAATAATTCAAATTCAAATTTTGTCTCTAACAACAATTTTAAATTCATGTTTCAAAATTCAAATCAAAATAAAAAAATTAAAAATAAAAAATTATGAAAGAGCTAATGTTCATCATCCTCCTCTCTCGCCGCCACCGTTGTCGCCGCCACATCGCCGCCGCCGCCGCCGGAGTTGCTATTCTGAATTTCTTTTGACGATTTGGTTACCCACAAAAATTGAAATTGTTACCTTTATACGAATTTTGACTAGTAACTGCATCACATTTAAAATAAAATTGGTAATCAAATAAAACTGAATTGGTTTCCTTATCAAATGGTTTGGTAACCAACTATATGAAATTTGGTTACCAACTGCATCACATCCAAAATAAATTAGTAACCTAATAAACTAAATTGGTTACCTTATCGGAAGGTTTAGTAACCAATCGCATAAAATTTGGTTACCTTATCGGAAGGAGCTAAGGTTTGGTTACCTTAGTATGCTACTGTTGGTTACCAACATATTAAGGTTTGATTGGGTAGAGTTGGAGAAACGGATCGGTGGTGGAGGGAAGCAACGGGTGGTGGAGGGCTTCCATCGCTGGCTAGTGATGGGGTCTCCAACACTTTTGCCAATACTTTAGCAAGAGGATAACTAATAGCAAAATCGGCTCCTCCAAAAGCCATATGAAAAAAGAGAAGAAAGTGTTACGTACATAACTTTTCAATTGCTCCCAATATAGTACCAAAGCCCATGATCATACTTGGAAAGAACCTTCAACAAATTTTTACGGAAAGAACGCAAAGTGTCATCATCCCCAAACACAAACCACCTAACATCAAGTATGATTGGTATGACGATCTCAGACAACTCGACACGCTTGGATCGCCGGATTCTTGATGAGTCGCCTCTGTGAGCCCCAAAATTAGGTATCGTCAACCATCTTGGGTCGCCACGCACATGGTATGTAATTTAAATACAACTTACTAATATAAGCTGCCGTGGTACAATACGACATAAAGCGTGAGTTTGAATACAAATATTGTCTACTAGATATTATACAAACTCAAAAGGAGTCCTCATTACAATTATTATCACACTATTTCACGAATAGTGAGGACTACTAATGCTATCCTCTCGGACCATTACTCCGCTCCTCGACTCGTCCCAATTTATATTCTCATTTCAAGAAACGGTGAAAGAAAAAGGGTAAGTTTCAACTAGCCCAAAGAAGAAATATTATAACTAAGATAATGCAGAATAAATTATCAATAGTCTTCAACAATGTTAAAGCGATAAAATACAATAGACAAACCGGTTTAAGCTATAATGAATATGCAATCCATTAAAAGAGTCAAGTAGAAAATAATGTGAGACCCAGATTTTATCAATAAAGATTTAAATTTTATCGAAATAATTTTTTAATATTATGGTGTGAATTTGAGATAATATTATAGTTGTGGGTAGTATTTATAAATTTTGCAAAGTATGCAAGTGGTTATATTATATTCGATTGGGTGGGGAATATTCGGTTTAGCGGGGAATATTAAATGACAACTACTCAATCATTGGTGGACCCCTAATGTAATTATTATCGGATCGAGAAAACGACAAAAATATTTTATTGAAATAACGACGGAAGTTTTACCGTTGATCTTGTTGAACTACTTCGGTAGTAAAAAAACAAGAATACGTGTGGTTGCGCATAAGTAGCATTACGGTATTGATTATTGATGCTTATGTGAGAAGTCACTCGGTTTGATTCCATTATTATTGTCGATTAATAATATGAATTATTATAGCGATAATGACGTTTTGTTTTATTCGTATTATTAACGTAATAAAATGTAAACATCTTTTTTATATAAAATGTAATACTTTATTAAAGTTATTCTATAAATAGAATATATTATATTTTATTACGATAGTGTTAGATAGTGTTTTGCGCATAGTAAGATAGTAGTGTTTGCGTAGTAAAATGTTTTTATATAAATAGAATATATTATATTTTATTTAAAAGATTTTGCTTTAAATATGGACCTGTTAGATTAAAGTAAATCAATCTGGACCGTTTCATGGATTAATTACTATGCATTCTATTTTCCTATAAATAGAAGATCATTCCTTCATTATTTTCTTACGAATTCAATGAAACTCTAGAGAGAAATTATAGAGAGAAGCTATAGAGAGAAAATCTATAGAGAGAAAGAAGAAGAGATTCCACGGTACTTCACTCTTGTGAGACCCAGATTTTATCAATAAAGATTTAAATTTTGTCAAAATAATTTTTAATATTATGGTGTGAATTTAAGATAATATTATAGTTGTGGGTAGTATTTATAAATTTTGCAAAGTATGCAAGTGGTTATATTATATTCGATTTAATTGGAGAATATTAGGTTTAGCGAGGGAATATTAAATGCATAACTACTCAATCATTGGTGGACCCCACAATGTAATTATTGTCGAATTGAAAACGACAAAAATATTTTATTGAAATAACGGCGGAAGTTTTACCGTTGGTTCTTGTTGAACTACTCGGTAGTAAAAGTAAAAAATAATGTCGTGGTTGTAAGTTGTAGTAGCACCTGTATTGATTATTGATGCTTATGTGAGAAGTCACTCGGTTTGATTCCATTATTGTCGATTAATAATATGAATTATTATAGCGATAATGACGTTTTGTTTTATTCAGTATTATTAACGTAATAAAAGCGAAACATCTTTTATATAAAATAGAATACTTTATTAAAGTTATTCATAAATAGAATATATTATATTTTATTATGCATAGTGTTCGGTGTTAAATAGTGTTTTCGATAGTGTTTTGCATAGTGTTGCGTAGTGTTTTGCATAGTAAAATGTTTTTATATAAATAGAATATATTATATTTTATTTAAAAGATTTTGCTTTAAATATGGATAGTCCGATTAAAAGTAAATCAATCTGGATAGTTCATGGATTAATTACTATGCATTCTATTTTCCTATAAATGAAGCTCATTCCTTCATTATTTTTTCTTTAATTCAATTTGAAACTAGAGAGAGAAATTATATAGAGAAGTTTATAGAGAGAAAATCTATAGAAAAAAAAGAAGAAGAGTGATACGGTACTTCACTTACTTTGATATCCGAAGGTAATCTTTTACGGTAAGGGGTATTATTTGTTTATTCGTAAGTGGGTGTTATTCTTTCTTCTTGAAGAGAACTTACGTTATTCCATTCATTATTATTACGTTGGAATAACTTCGTAAAAGTGGTATACCCTATACATAACCTGTATACGCATGGCGTACCCTATACTTGGTGAAATCCTTATGTTATTCCATTGCTTATTATTACATTGGAATAACTTTGATATCTGTGGTTTACCCTATACTTGGTGACATTCTTCTATTATTACATTTGGAACATCCTATCGTGTGTTTTTACTGGGACTGGTTCCGCTTTTTATTATTCTGTTGGAACATCACGCTCGTGTGTTTTACAGGACTGGTTAAAATCTTTATCATTCTCATTGGAATATCTATCGTGTGTTTTACACCGGATCCGGTTCCATCTTTATTATACATTGGAACATCCCGCTTGGGTGTGAATTTCACATTTTGGTTCCGTTATTATTATTACATTGGAATAACACATACATGCGGCATCTGCATGCGTGGTGATTTCTTTTGTTATTCCATTCTCTATTATACCCGGTTGGTTAAAACTTTGACTTATACTCCATGAAATTAGTAGAATATCCTTGATATTTGCGTTTCATCCGATATCTTTTCATGGAAATATTCTTACGATCATTATTGAATTTTACTCTACTAAAACGATGATCGTGTTGACAATTTGGACGTTAATAATTCATGGATTAAATAATTCTTGAACTTGTTTTATTGAATTACTATGTCATTGTCATCATCCTCATGTTATATTATGTTATCTTTGGCTTACGTGCATAGATGAACTTAGTATGATTATGCGACGAGGATCATTCGGTATAATCGTGACTTGATATAAATGATGTGACAAAAGTCCTCGATTGGCATTGTCAGAATGCGTTGATGGATAGTTTTTGGTATGATTATGACGGGGTGATTCGGTATAGTCATGACCATTGATAATTTGATGAAAATCCTTGACCGTAGTAATGCGGGGATGATTAGATGTGGTGGTTTATTATTGTCGAGTCTCGTGATAAAAATTGATGAAAACCTTTTAAAACCTAAAAGATAGTAGACTTTATTCTCTACTTGACTCTTTTAATGGATTGCTTATTCCACCGCAGATTAAACCGGGTTGTCTATTGTATTTTATCGGTTTAACAACTTGTTGTTGAAGGCTAATGATAATTTATTCTCGCATTATCTTAGTCATAATATTTCTTCTTTGGGCTAGTTGAGCTCACCTTTTTTTCACCGTTCTCTTGAGAAAATGAGAACATAGCCGGGACGAGTCGGGGAACAAAGTAATGGTCCGGAGGATAGCATTAGTAGTCCTCACTATTACGTGAAATAGTGTGATAATAGTTGTAATGAGGACTCCTTTTGAGTTTGTATAATATCTAGTAGACAATATTTGTATTCAAACTCACGATTTATGTCGATTGTATACCTACAGCTTATATTAGTAAGTTGTATTTGAATTTATGTACCATGTAAGTGGCGACCCAAGATGGGTGGACGTATACCTAATTTTGGGGCGTCGCGGTTGGTATCGAGCTTAGGGATATGATCTCGGCTAAAGATGTGAGACAAGAACTAGGAGGGAGAGGCGGGAATTCCTTCCCATTTAGTATGACCTACCTAAGTTTATGTGGTATTTATTTGGTCGGTCGAGTATAGGGATAATATGTGATATGTTATTTAACCCGTGTTTGGTGGCGATATTTGAAAATGACATCCGAAAATATTGAGATAAGCAATGAAGCACATGAGGCCGTTGAGTCATTTCAACCAAAAGGTAATGAGCAACAACACGATAATAATCATCATGGGTGGCAGCGATCATCTGAACAATGATAACCATCGTGGGGAAATTATCATGTCAAAAATGGTAACCATTTAAATTGGTAATCATGGCCAAGATAATAAGAATGGACATTTCAAGAAGAGAGGGTTCAACAATGACGTGAAGACGGCAAGATCGCGACCCGCTTCAAAAGGAAGAAGAACGACCACCGGTCAGATGTTTCAAATGCGACAGACGGAGGACACATCAAGTCAAACTGTATGCAACAATCCAAAGCGTGTTTTAATTGCGGAAGAGAAGGTCACTTAGCTTCGATTTTATCGTATGGTGAAGTCAAGTCGAGTTGAGATAGTAATGCCAAAGGATGTCCCGAGACAAGCCAAAGCCGTAGAGTTTAAGAGAGTGCGTTTTTTTCTCGTGACGAGGAACCCGAATAAAATTATCACGGGTAAGTTAATCATAAGCTCTCTTGAAGTCTATATCGTATTCGATACCGGTTCTACCTATTATTTTATCTCTCTTGCTTTGCGTTCAACGTTTAAATTTGACTCGAGAGAAATTGGACTTTGATTTATCTGTTTAAACTTAGTTGGGAGAAACCTTCGTTACCTCCATTTTGTTTATAAATCTTGTTGATTCAAATCGAAACTTTCACGTTACTGTCAATCTTATCTCTTTGAAAATACTTGCCTTTGATTTTAGGAATCAATTGGTTAACTACTCATCATGCTTTTAAGTAAGGTTGTTAGCTTTTATATTTATAACAACCTCACATTACTAATTCAAAGTAACCAAACCCTAAAATTAATCATTGTCATATCAAGCCATAAGTAAAAGAGCCCGAACCTTTCGTTGTTGACTTCCTTGTGTGGAATGCAAGAAAATGGGACTTTCAGTAGGCGACATCGTGAATGAAGATGGCAAGTTTATAGGTATCATTGTGAGGTGTTATCTAGGTTAAGGGATAGAAGTCACAGATTGGTATCAATGTGACGTCTTATCCAAGTCTTGGATAAAATAATGATTTTGAATGATATTTCTATCATTAATAAATTTCTTGACGTATTCTTGAAGATTTCTAGCCTACCCTAGGCGTGAAATCGAATTTTGTATTGACCCGAAGACAAAACCCATTTCTTAAACCCTCAAATATTTCTTCAACTAAAAGGATGCATTTACGTGGATTATGATGAAAGTCATAATAAAAGTATAGAACTAATAAAAATCATGGGTATATGAAGTACTAGTAAGTTTTATGATGAGTTATGTTGGTTAGTATGTGAAAACATGAAAGTTTCTTAGAAATCACAAAGAGTTGAAAATCGATTTTAGTGAAAAAGCGTAACATGAAATTCAATTGACCATATCTCTGTTATATTTTGAATTTTTGAATGTGGTCAAGTCCTAGAGTTAGATCTATGAGTTACCTAACTAATCCAAGTAGAATTACTGGAAAAGGTGTTGTAGATTTTTTGTGTGGACTGATTTTAGCAAAGGAGGCCAAAGCTGTAAATTTCAAAAATGCTACTGCCCAGAAACTTTAAGGGCTGTTTCGGCCACTTAAATTATGAGAAAAATTCTGGCCTTTAGGGACATGAAGGTATATGGTATAAAGTATCTCCTGTCCAAAAATGAGCTCATTTCGACTTAAAATGAGCAAGTTATGACTCTTTCAATATTTAGGTTTTTCCGATTGAAAAACGCTATAACAGGAGTTCTATAACTCGATGACCATAAAATTTAAACTAGAAGCTCACGTTAACATGTGTAAGGTCCTGCCAAAATTTGGGAATTTTGGAGTTAAACTTGAGGTAGCTAATTTCTTAAGGAATTAATTAGAAATTGATTTTTGAAAAATAGTAAATGAATTTTAAAAATTCGAGAGAAAATATATTTTCATTATGGGACTATATTATGCTAAATCCCAGAAAAGAAATATTTTTGGGACTGATTTGGTATTTTTCATGAAAATAGTTTAGTGACAAACATATGAGTTAAATATGTTATGTGAAGTAACAAAGTTGAAAATAGGATATTATGGCTAGTAGAATCCTATATAGAGTATATGCATATTTTTTGAGAGATTTGATAATTGGTGATGATATCTTATGAGTATGGCATTTTGAATGATTAAATGCATTATATGGTAAAAGCGTAAACAATTAAGAAAAATTGTTTATAAATTTAAGAAATGATTAAAATATTGTTATAATATTAATGATATTAGATTATGAGATTATTAAGTGATTGATAACATGGGGATATTCTTGAATCTGGATAAATTATATTATAAATGTTTAATATTTATCCTTTATCTCATTTGATTGATTCTTTATATCATTATCCTCATGCTTATATTATGTTGAAAGTCAATACGTGGCTGTAGTGCATAGATGGACTTGGTATGATTATGACTGAGGATTGTTTGGTATAATCATAATAGTAATTGAAAACACAATTATCTTTGGTAGTAGTGCATGGATAATTTGTGGTCGTGATATCTTAATGAATACACAATTATCTTTTGGTAGTAGTGCATGGATAATTTGTGGTCGTGATCTTAATGAATACACAATTATCTTTGGTAGTAGTGCATGGATAATTTGTGGTCGTGATCTTAATGAATACACAATTATCTTTGGTAGTAGTGCATGGATAATTTGTGGTCGTGATACTTAATGAATACACGATTATCTTTGGTAGTAGTGCATGGATAATTTGTGGTCGTGATCTTAATGAATACACAATTATCTTTGGTAGTAGTGCTTGGATAATTTGTGGTCGTGATACTAATGAATACACAATTATCTTTGGCGTAGTAGTGCATGGATAATTTGTGGTCGTGATCTTAATGAATATCCTTGGCCGTAGTGCGAGGGATGATTCGATGATATGAATTAATTATTGAAATTTGAGTCTCGTGAATGAAATATTAATTCATGGATGTGGTAAAAGTCATCTTTGGTAGTAGTGCATTGATAGACTTGGTATGATTATGACGAAGGATTATTCTTGTATAATCATGATCAGATTGAAAACACGAATATCCTTGGCCATTGGTGCATGGATAATTCGTGGTCGTGATATCTATTAAGGCTGCGTCTCGGCATTATTGGTTTTACAGGTTGTATATCTTTAGCTTTGTAGTGCAAAGATGAATTGTTAATGAATAGCTTTGGCGGATTTCAAAGATGAATTTAATATTTTTAAACGATAAAGGTATTCAAGGTATCCTCATCTCTTTATCATACCAGTCGTCGCATTCTAATTTCGAGGGCTAAATTCCATAAGGAGGGAGATTGTGAGACCCTGATTTTATCAATAAAGATTTAAATTTTGTCAAAATAATTTTTTAATATTATGGTGTGAATTTAAGATAATATTATAGTTGTGGGTAGTATTTATAAATTTTGCAAAGTATGCAAGTGGTTATATTATATTCGATTGGTAGGAGAATATTAGGTTTAGCGAGGAATATTAAATACAACTACTCAATCATTGGTGGACCCTAATAAACGAAATTATTGTCGAATTGAGAAAACGACAAAAATATTTTATTGAAATAACGGCGGAAGTTTTACCGTTGGTTCTTGTTGAACTACTTCGGTAGTAAAAGTAATGCGAATACGTGTGGTGGTTGCGTAGTACCTGCGGTATTGATTATTGATGCTTATGTGAGAAGTCACTCGGTTTGATTCCATTATTGCCGATTAATAATATGAATTATTATAGCGATAATGACGTTTTGTTTTATTCAGTATTATTAACGTAATAAAAGCGTAAACATCTTTTATATAAAATAGAATACTTTATTAAAGTTATTCTATAAATAGAATATATTATATTTTATTATGCATAGTGTTGCATAGTGTTTTGCATAGTGTTTTGCATAGTGTTGCATAGTGTTTGCATAGTAAAATGTTTTTATATAAATAGAATATATTATATTTTATTTAAAAGATTTTGCTTTAAATATGGACCGTCGATTTAAAGTAAATCAATCTGGATAGTTCATGGATTAATTACTATGCATTCTATTTTCTATAAATAGAAGCTCATTCCTTCATTATTTTCTTTACGAATTCTTTGAAACTCTGAGAGAGAAATTATAGAGAGAAGCTATAGAGAGAAAATCTATAGAAAGAAAGAAGAAGAGTATTCTGTACTTCACTACTTTGATATCCGGTGTCTTTTACGGTAAGGGGTATTATTTATTTGTATACGTAAGGGTGTTATTCTTTCTTCTTGAAGAGAACTTACGTTATTCCATTCATTATTATTACATTGGAATAACTTTGTAAAAAGTGGTATACCCTATCATAACTTCATATCATGGCAGATACCCTATACTTGGTGAAATCCTTATGTTATTCCATTGCTTATTATTCATTGGAATAACACGATATACGCTGATTTTACCTATACTTGGTGACATTCTTCTATTATTACATTGGAACATCCTATCATGTGTTTTACACTTAGGACTCGGTTTCGCTTTTTTATTATTCTTTTGGAACATCCTGCATCACATGTGTTTTACAGGACTGGTTCCGTCTTTATCATTACGTTGGAATATCCTATCTGTGTTTTACACCGGATCTGGTTCCATCTTTATTATTACATTGGAACATCACTGCCGGTGTGAATTTCACACGACTTGGTTCCGATTATTATTATTACATTGGAATAACTTTGTCTCACGCAATCCGCATGCGTGGTGATTTCTTTTGTTATTCCATTCTCTATTATACCCAGTTGGTTAAAACTTTGACTTTATACTCCATGAAATTAGTAGAATATCCTTGATATTTGCGTTTCATCCGATATCTTTCATGGAAATATTCTTACGATCATTCTTGAATTTTACTCTACAAAACAAAGATCATGTTGACAATTTGGGCGTTAATAATTCATGGATTAAATAATTCTTGAACTTGTTTTATTGAATAATTATGTCATTGTCATCATCCTCATATTATATTATGTTATCTTTTGCTTACGTGCGTAGATGAACTTAGTATGATTATGACCGAGGATCATTCGGTATAATCATGACTTGATATAAATGATGTGACAAAAGTCCCTCGGTGGCTTTGTAATGCGTTGATGGATAGTTTTGGTATGATTATGACCGAGGGGTGATTCGGTATAGTCATGACCATTGATAATTTGATGAAAATCCTGACAATAGTAGTACAGGGGATGATTAGATGTGGTGGTTTATTTATTAAAAGTCGAGTCTCAAATGATAAAAATTGATGAAAACCTTTTAAAACCTAAAAGATAGTAGACTTTATTCTCTACTTGACTCTTTTAATGGATTGCTTATTCATTGCAGATTAAACCGGTTGTCTATTGTATTTTATCGGTTTAACCTTCATTGTTGGCTAATGATAATTTATTACGCATTATCTTAGTCATAATATTTCTTCTTGGGCTAGTTGAGCTCACCCTTTCTTTCACCGTTCTCTTTGAAATGAGAACATAGTTGGGAGACGAGTCGGGGAGCGAAGTAATGGTCGAGAGGATAGCATTAGTAGTCCTCACTATTACGTGAAATAGTGTGATAATAGTTGTAATGAGGACTCCTTTTGAGTTTGTATAATATCTAGTAGACAATATTTGTATTCAAACTCACGTTTATATCGTATTGTATACGGCACGTTATATTAGTAAGTTGTATTTGAATTTATGTACCATGTAAGTGGCGACCCAAGATGGGTGGCGATACCTAATTTTGGGGCGCCACAACTACTTTGATATCCAAAGTGTCTTTTACGGTAGGGATATTATTTGTTGTACCGTAAGGGGTGTTATTCTTTCTTATTCATGAAGAGAACTATTGTTATTCCATTGCTTATTATTACTGTTGGAATAACTTTGTATACGTGGTTTACCCTATACTTGGTGACATTCTTCTATTATTCATGTTGGAACATCCATGCATGCATGTGTTTTACTAAGGACACGGTTAAAATCTTTATTATTCTGTTGGAACATCACATGCATGTGTTTTACAGGACTGGTTAAAATCTTTATTATTCTCGTTGGAACATCCCATCGTGTGTTTTACACAGGACTGGTTAAAATCTTTATCATGCTATAAGCGGAGTTCTATAACTCGATGACCATGAAATTTAAACTAGAGGCTCACATTAACATGTGTAAGGTCTTTCGCCAAGATTTGGGAATTTACGGAGTTAAACTTGAGGTAGCAAATTTCTTAAGGAATTAATTAGAAATTGATTTTGAAAAATAGTAAATGAATTTTAAAATTTGAGAGAAAATATATTTTCATTATAGGACTATATTATGCTAAATCCCGGAAAAGAAATATTTTTGGGACTGATTTGGTATTTTCATGAAAATAGTTTAGTTACGAACATATGAGTTAAATATGTTATGTGAAGTAACAAAGTTGAAAATAGGATATTCCAACAGAATGATAAAGACGGAACCAGGTCCGGTGTAAAACACACAGACAGGATGTTCCAACAGAATAATAAAGACGGAACCAGTCCGTGTAAAACACACGATGTGATGTTCCAACAAAATAATAAAGCGGACGGAACCAGTCGGTGTAAAACACACAGGCAGGATGTTCCAACAAAATAATAAAAAAGAATGTCACCAAGTATAGGGTAAACCACGTATACAAAGTTATTCCAATGTAATAATAAGCAATGGAATAACAACAGATTCTCTTCATGAATAAGAAAGAATAACACCCTTATATTTGGTAGGAGATTGAATCTGCAAAGGTGTAGTAACAAAATACTCTTCTTCTTTTCTCTTATTCTCTCTATACTTTTCTCTCTATAGCTTGAATGAATTCGTGGAAAATAATGAAGCCACAGGCTTCTATTTATAGAAGATTTCTAGCTTAGCACCCGCTGTAGTGTGAAAAGGCAAGTGGGCTTGATGTGAAAAGAAAAAGTGGTTTGGCGCTTGTGTAATGTGAAACGACAAGTGGTTCGACGTCGGTAAAGGTAATTACTATTAACGAAGGTAAATACTATGATTGAAGGTAAATACTATTCACAAAGGTAATTACTATTGGACGAAGGTAATTACTATTGACGAAGATAAATACTATTCTCAAGGGTAATTATTATTGACGAAGGTAATTACTTATTGATTTGAAGAGACTCTTAGATGATGACATATGAGCCCCCATTAAAATAATCAAACTTACCACAAATCATTTTTTTTTCATCAACACATATTTAATCTTTCAACAATTATTAATCATTTATAACTTGTCGTCTCAATTATTGATTTAATACTATAACATATTATACGAGATGATCTTGTGACAATAATTGAATCAATAATATAAGAGATATGATGCAAAACAATTCTGTGTATAATAATTGAGCATAAATTTGAGTGACTTCTCACGTAAGCATCAATAATCAATACCGTGTCTTCTTATGCAACTCACGCGTAGACATTGTACTTTTACCACCGGGTAGTTCAACAGCTTTTAGCAGTAACACCTCCGTAGTTATTTTTATAAAATATTTTTGTCGTTTTTTCGATCAATCCGACAATAATTACATTAATGGGGTCCACCAATGATTGAGTCATTATGCGAATATTCCCTAACAAAAGAATATTCTCCGACCAAACGAATATTTTATAACAACTTGCATACTTTGCAAAATTTATAAATATTACCCACAACTATAACATTATATCAAATTTATTCCATAATATTCAAAAATAATATTTATAGAAAAATTCATCTTTATTTATAAAAATTTGGGGTCTTACAACCTCCCTTCTTATGAAATTTCACCCTCGAAATTAGTGGTACGTACTGGTATGTTGAAGAGGTAAGGATACCTTGATTTCATTTTGATTCTAACTCCCAAGTCATTTCCTCAACATTGTGGTTCCTCCACAAAACTTTGACTTGAGGTATAACCTTGAGCGTAGAATATGTTTCTTCTTATCCAAAATTTGAGCAGGGAACCTCTTCATACGTCAAATCTTCCGCTATTTCGTCTTGGTTCTAACTCAATAATATGATTCGGGTCTTTCACATATTTACGTAACATAGATATGTGAAAAACGTTATGAACACGAGACATATTTGGCAAGCAGAAAGCGAGTCTATAGGCGCAGTTCCTACTCGATCGAGGATTAAAATGGACCGATGAATCGAGGGTTAAGTTTTTCTCTTTCCAAATCTTGTAACTCCTTTCCATGGAGCGACTCTTAACAACACATGATCTCCTACATCAATTCCACGTCCTTTCGATGAAGATCAAGATAACTCTTTTATCAATTTTGTGAGGTTTTTATACGTTGTCGGATCGTTTGAATCTTTTCCGTAGTCATACGTATTCAACTCCGGTCCCAACAACGTTGCTTCACCCACCTCATCCCAAAGATCTTCGAGAACGACACTTTCTTCCATACAACGCTCGAATGGAGCCATGCCAATACTTGCTTGATAAGCTGTTGTTGTAGGAAAACTCCACCAATGGTAAGAACTTGTCCCAACTCCCTTGAAATCAAGGACACAGATTCTTAATAGATCTTCAAGAGTTTGAATAGTCCTCTCCCATTCGTCCGTCCGTCTCGAGGATGATATGCCGAAGCTAAATCGTAAAGTCGTGCCCATAGCTTTTTGCAAACTAACCCAAAATCGTGAAGTGAATCTTGGGTCTCGATCGAAACTATGGATACCCCAGCATACCATGCGATCTTACAATCTCGTTTATGTACATACTGAGCAAGACGTTCAAGTGTATAAGTTTCTCGTGTCGGTAAGAAATGAGCGGACTTTGGTCAATCTATCAACAATGACCCAAATCGCATCAATGCCTTGAGAAACCTTAGGAAGACCCAGAATCGAAATCCATGGTAATGTGCTCCCACTTCCATTATGGAATTTCAAGTGGTTGCAATGGACCTTTTGGTACTTGATGCTCCGCTTTAACTCGTTGACAAGTTAGACACCTTGAGATAAACAATATTATATCTCTCTTCATATTGCTCCACCAAAATGTATGATTTAATATCATGATACATTTTGGTACTCCGAGATGGATTGCAAATGGTGTGTGTCATGCGCCTCCATCATGATATTATACTTTAAATCGTCGTTTAGAACATAAAGTCCAGGAGTTGACTCAAGTATTCCTTCTTCATCGATTCTTGCTTCCCAAGATAGCACCTTCTTGCACCTTTTTCCTCATACGCATCACCTCCGTGTGCGTAGCTTGCGACTTTTAACTTTATCGATTAAAGTCGGTTCTACTTTCGTATACACGCTTATCATCACACGCGCCGTCCACGAGTCTTTAACTCTATCTCCATCCTTTGCAAGTCACACAAAATGGGCCTTTCTTTGCGTTGATAATATCGCACTCGTGACTTGCATATGATTTTCTACTCAATGCGTCGCCTACCACGTTCTTTTCCGGGATGGTATTGGATGGTATGATCATAATCTTTCAGCAGTTCAAGCCAACGTCGTTGTCGCATGTTGAGTTCCTTTTGAGTGAAGAAATATTTGAGGCTTTTATGATCAGTAAAGATCTCCAATTTCTCCCCATACAAGTAATGCCTCCAAATTTTAAGTCTGAAGACAATAATTTGCTAACTCTAGATTATGAGTAGGATAATTCCTCTCATATTCTTTGAGTTGTCGCGAGGCATAAGGCTATAACTTTTCCATGTTGCATAAGAACACATCCCAACCTTTGCCTAGAAGCATCATTTGTAGATGACAAATCCTCCAAGAGCAGGATGGTATTGTCGAGAAGGTCTTTGAAATAAGTCTCCTCTTGAGTTCTTGAAAACTCTTCTCACATTCATCGCTCCAATAGAACTTTGTATCTTTCCGAGTCAATTTGAGTCGATGGAGTAGCGATTCGAGAAAATCCTTCCACGAATCTCCGATAATAACCAAACTAAACCAGAAAGCTACGACTTGGTCATCGATTTAGGTTGTTCTCGACTTTGAATAGCTTCAATTTTTCTTTGGGTCAACAGATATTCCATGACTTGATACCACGTGCCCAAGGAATGCTACTTCTTCTTGCCGTAACTCGCATTTCTTCAACTTGGCATAAAGCTTATATTCACGAAGCTTTTGGAGTGTCACCTCAAGTGTTGCTTTCATGATCTTCACGGCTTTTGGAATAAATAAGGATGTCATCAATAAAGACGACCACAAAGTGATCTAAATATTCCTTGAATACTCGGTTCATCATATCCATGAAGGCGGCGGGAGCAATAGTCAATCCAAAGGACATGACTAGGAATTCATAATGCCCGTCTGGAGTTACGAAAGCCGTCTTTGGAATGTCGGTGATTCTAATCTTCAATTGGTGATATCCTAACGAAGATCAATCTTTGAAAAGAATTTGGCTCCTTGCAATGGTGGTCAAACAGTCATCAATACGTGGCAATGGATACTTATTTTTGATGGTGACATGATTGACTCCAGATAATCAATACAAAGTCGCATCTCTCATCTTTCTTCTTCACGAATAGAAACAGAGCACCCCGAGGAGAAGTACTAGGGCGAATAAAACCAATGTCTAACAATTCCTGCGGTTGGGTCTTTAACTCACGAAGTTCAATAGAGCCATTCGATATGGGGCTTTGGAAATAGGTTTTTGTACCGGGTTCAATGTCGATACAAAATTCAATTTCACGCTCGGGGTAGGCCAGGAAGTTCTTGAGAATCGTCGGGAAATTTATTAACAATAGGAATATCGTTTAAAAGCCCGGCGTATTTTTATTTAAATCGTGACATGAGCTAAGAAAGCTTGACATCCGTTTTTCAATAAGCGAATAGCTTTATGGCTTGAGATGACCGTGATTGATTTTAATGGTTTGGTCGTTTGAATTAGCATAATAGGTTGATTAGGAATATGAAAGCTAACAACCTTATGAAAACAATCAATTTTTGCATGATAAATAGTTAACCAATCAATCCACAGAATCACGTCAAATGCAAGTATTTTTAATGAAATAAGATCAACAGGTAATGTGAGGGTACTGATTTGAACCAAACAAGACTTATAAGCGAGTGGATGTAATGAAGGTTTCTCCCAACGGAGTTTCCACAGATAAGTCAAAGTCTAATTTCTCCTGAGTCAAATTTAATCGATGAAGCGCAAGTAGGAGAAATAAAAGAATGGGTAGAACCGGTATCAAATAAAGTATAGACTTCATTAGAGTTTATGATAAGCTTAACAAGTGATGACCTCATTCGGATTCCTTGCTCTTTGGGAGGTCACAACAAACGCTTCTCCCTTGCAGACTACTGGGTTTTGAATTTTTACGGGATGGCCTTTGGTGCCTCCATCCTAGCTGGAATTTGTCTTGAGAAACGCACAAAATCGAGCTAAGTGACCTTCTCTTCCACAATTATAACATGCTTTGACGGCATGACTTGATTTGGTGATGTGTCCCTCTCCTCCGCATTTGAAGCATATGATAAGTGGTCTTTCTCCTTCCTTAACAATGGGTCTTTGGTCTTTGACGCTTTTCCACCATTGTTGAATCTCCGTTCTTGAAATGTCCATTCTTATTGTTTGGCCTACGATTACCCGAAGTGGTTACCATATCCGCCCGTTGATTCCTCCACGCTTGTTGTCACCGCTTCGATGACTACTCATTGGTATTATAAATTTTTGCATTACCGCTTCTTTTAGTTGTGTTGACTCATTATCGCGTTCCACTAATCGAGCCCTATTTACAACATCCGAATACAAACACGGTTTATGAGAAATAAGATGTCGACGTATTCCGACTTCAAACCTCTTAAAAACATTCGCGCCATTCTCTCTTCATTATCCACAGTGGGGACGAACCGTGATAACTCCGCAAATTTTGCCTCGTATCATTGACGACACTGGCCATATTGTTTTGTTCCAACTTGATAAATTTCACCTCCTTCGTATGGCGAATACTTTCGGGAAAGTATTTGTCGTTGAAACGACTCTGGAACTTCTCCCAAGATATCTTGAAGACAAAGAAGTTGAGTACGTTTTACTGATTCCCACCAAGAATCCGCTTTCTCCAAGCATGACATAAAGGCGTGAAAGGAACCTTTTGCTCTCTGAGCATCCCAAGACATCAAATATCTTGGTAATCTGCTTTATCCATGCTTCCGAGAAGTGGTTTTGGCTCTCCTTAAACTCCGGTGGTCCCAGCTCCTTGAATTGTTTTAGCGGTGACCGCCCGAGAGTTTTCCGTGTTTCCACCTACGTTTTGGGCGAGAGTCGCTCGCTTTCTTTGTTGCGATAAATCGCATAAAGCCTCCGAACATTTGATCATTCATCATTTGGTCGGTGTTGTTTGTTTGCATGAGGATTGTCGCCTTCGACGCACATTATCACGATTATTGATATGTGGTGAATCGGCGATCGCTGCGCTCCATTCTTATTCTCAACATTCTCGGATGTCATTTTCGAGACATCGCCACAAAACAAAAGGTTAATTGACATGTAACAAATTATCCCTATCTTTCGACCAACCAATAAAATAGCACATAAACTTAGGTAGGTCATACTAGCGAAGGTATTCCCGTCTCTCCCTCCTAGTACTATTCTCACATCTTAGCCAGGATCATATCCCAAGCTCGATACCTGTTATGGCGCCCCAAAATTAGGTATACATCACCCATCTTGGGTCGCCACTTACATGGTACGTAATTTAAATACAACTTACTTAACATAAGCGTAAGTGTACAATACGACATAAAGCGTGAGTTTAAATACAAATATCGCTCTACTAGATATTATACAAACTCAAAAAGGAGTCCTCATTACAATTATTATCACACTATTTCACGAATAGTGAGGACTACTAATCTTATCTTGAGGACCATCACTCGTTTCCCAGACTCGTCCCAATTTATATTCTCATTTTCAAGAGAACGGTGAAAGAAAGGGTGAGCTCAACTAGCCCGAAGAAGAAATATTATGACTAAGATAATGCGAGAATAAATTATCAATAGTCTTCAACAATGTTAAACCGATAAAATACAATGACAACCGGTTTAAGCTGCTTGGTGGAATATGCAATCCATTAAAAGAGTCAAGTAGAAAATAAAGTCTACTATCTTTTAGGTTTTAAAGGTTTTTCATCATCTTTGTTATATTTGAGACTCGACTTTAATAAATATTCCACATCATCGAATCACCCTTGCACTTTCTGCCAAGGATATTCTTTAAGATCACGACCACAATTATTCATACACTACTACCAAGAATATTTGTGTATTCATTAATGGTCATGATCATGCTAACAACGTCCATCGATGCACTACTACCATCGATGATTTTTCCACATCATTTGTAACATTACGGTCGTGATTATTATAAGAATAGTCTCCGGTCATAATCATACCAAGTCCATCTATGCACTACATGTGCCACGAGATGACTTTAAAATAAACATGAGGATGATGACAATGATATAAGAATTCAATAAAACAAGTTCAAGAATTATTTTATCGGGGAATTATTAACGCCCAAATTATCAACATGATCTTTGTTTTGTAGAGTAAAATTCAAGAATGATCGGAAGAATATTTTCATGAAAAGATTTGGATGAAACGAAATATCAAGGATATTCCACTAATTTCATGGAGTATAGAAGTCAAAGTTTTAACCATTTGGGTATAATAAAAGAATGGAATAACAAAAGAAATCACCATGCATGCGATAGATCGCATGCAGAACGAGTTATTCCAACAGAATAATAAATAACGGAACAGTCGGGTGAAATTCACTTTTGCAAGCGAGGATGTTCAATGTAATAATAAAGATGGAACCGGATCCGGTGTAAAACACACGATAGGATATTCCAACAGAATGATAAAAAGGCGGAACCGTCAGGTGTGTAAAACACATGCATGAGGATGTTCCAGCAGAATAATAAAAGCGGAACCAGTCCGGTGTAAAACACATGAGATGGGATGTTCCAACAAAATAATAAAAGACGGAACCGAAGTAAAGGTGTAAAAACACATGCACAGGATGTTCCAGCAGAATAATAAAAGAATGTCACCAAGTATAGGGTAAACCACGTATACGAGTTATTCCAACGTAATAATAAGCAAATGGAATAACAAGCAGTTCTCTTTCATGAATAAGAAAGAATAACACCCCTTACATTTGGTAGGAGATTGAATCTTTGCTGCAGATGTAGTAATAAAAATATTCTTCTTCTCTCTCTTATTCTCTCTATACTTTCTCTCTATAGCTTGAATGAATTCGTGGAAAATAATGAAGCCCTAGGCCTCTATTTATAGAAGATTTCTAGCTTAGCACTGCCGTAGTGTGAAAAGGCAAAGTGGTTTCGACGATTGGTTTGGACTTTTGTAATGTGAAGCGACAAGTGGTTCGGCGTCCGGTAAAAGGTAATTACTATTAACGAAGGTAAATACTATGGCGAAGGTAAATACTATTCACAAGGGTAATTATTATTGATGAAGGTAATTACTATTATCGAAGGTAAAATACTATTTACAAGGGTAATTACTATCGACGAAGGTAATTACTATTGACGGAAGGTAAATACTATTCACAAGGGTAATTACTATTGACGAAGGTAATTACTTATCGACGAAGAGACTCTTAGATGATGACATATGAGCCCCCATTAAAATAATCAAACTTACCACAAATTATTTTTTTTCATCAACACATATTTAATCTTTCAACAATTATTAATCATTTATAACTTGTCGTCTCAATTATTGATTTAATACTATAACATATTATCTGGATGATCTTCGTGACAATAATTGAATCAATAATATAAGAGATATGATGCAAAGAATTATCAGAATAATAATTGAAGCATAAAGTGAGTGACTTCTCACGTAAAGATCAATAATCAATACTGAGTGCGCTTCTTACGCAACCACGCCAGACATTCGCATTACTTTACCACCGGGTAGTTCAACAGTTTTAACGGTAACACCTCCGCCAAGTTATTTGTATAAAATATTTTTGTCGTTTTCTCAATTCGACAATAATTACATTATTGGGGTCCACCAATGATTGAGTCATTGTACGAATATTCCCTAACAAAAAGAATATTCCCACCAAACGAATATTTTATAACAACTTGCATACTTTGCAAAATTTATAAATATTACCCACAACTATAACATTATATCAAATTTATTCTATAATATTCAAAATAATATTTATAGAAAAATTCATCTTTATTTATAAAAATTTGAGGGTCTTACATTGATCCATACGAAAATCTACAACACCTTTTTCATTGATTCCACTTGGATTAGTTAGGTAACTCATAGATCTAACTCTAGGACTTAACCACACTCAAAAATTCAAAATATAATAAGAGATTTGGTCGAATCAATTTCATATTACGTTTTTCACCAAAATCTCGGTTTTTAACTCCTTGTGATTTTTATGAAACTTTCATGTTTTCACATCTTAACCAACATAACTCATCATAACACTTACTAATACCACATTATACCCATGATTTTCATTAGTCCAATGCTTTTATTATGACTTTCATCATAAACCACGTAAACCTGCTCATTTTAGTTGAAGAAATATTTGAGGGTTTAAGAAATGGGTTTTGTCTTTGGGGTCAATACTAAAATTCGATTTCACGCCTAGGGTAGGCTAGAAATCTTCAAGAATACGTCAGAAATTTATTAATAATAGAAATATCATTCAAAAGCGTGACTCTCATCCAAGACTGGATAAGACGTCACATTGATACCAACTGTGACTTCTATCTTTTAACCTAGATAAGCACCTCACAATGATACCTATAAACTTGCCATCTTCATTCACGATGTCGCCTCTGAGAGAAAAAGTCCGGCTTCGCATTCCACACAAGGAAGTCAACAACGAAAGGTTCGAGGCTCTTTACTTATGGCTTCGATATGACAATAATTGACTTTAGTAGTTTGGTTACTTGAATTCGCACAACAAGTTGGTTATGAATATAAAAGCTAACAACCTTACGAAAAGCATGATGAGTAGTTAACCAATTGATTCCTAAAATCACATCAAAGGCAAATATTTTCAAAAGATAAGATCGACAGTAACGTGAAAATGTTTATTTGAATCAAACAAGATTTAAAAATAGTAGCGATGAACGAAGGCTCCTACTAACGAAGTTTCAACCAATAAGTCAAAGTTTAACTTTCTTCGGTCAAATTTAAAGCGTTGAACACAACTAGGTGAAATAAAAGAGTGGGTAGAATCGGTATCTAACACGGTATAGACTTCGCAAGAGCTTATGATTAACTTACCCGTGATAATTTTATTCGGGTTCCTCGTCACGAAAAAAAAACGCTCTCTCTTAAACTACCGGGCTTTGGTTTGTCTAGATGACCTTTGGTGCCTCCATCCTAGTTGAATTTGTCTTGATGGCGACAAAATCGAGCTAAGTGACCTTCTCTTCCACAATTATAACATGCTTTTGAATGGCGTGGCGCATGATTCGGATCGATGTGTCCCTCCTCCGCATTTGAAGCATATGATAGGTGGTCTTTCTCCTTCCTTAACAACGGGTGTTGGTCTTTGACGTCTTTCCATCATTGTTGAATCTCCTTTTCTTGAAATGTCCATTCTTATTGTTTTGGCCCGATTACCACCAAGTGGTTACCATATTTGGCCCATTGATTCCCTCCACGCTTGTTGTCCACCGCTTCGATGACTATTCTCGCCGGTATTATAATTTTCTTGCTCTCTCTTTTTGGTTGCGTTGACTCGTTATCACGCTCCACTAATCGAGCCCTATTTACAACATCCGAATAAAAACACAGTTTATGAGAAATAAGATGTTGGCGTATCTCTCGCTTCAAACCTCTTAAAAATATTCGCGTCATTCTCTCTTCATTATCCACCAAGTGGACGAAACCGTGATAACTCCGCAAATTTTGCCTCGTATTGCGACACGGTCATATTGTTTTGTTCAACTTGATAAACTCCACCTCCTTCATGTGGCGAATAATTTGAAGAAAGTATTTGTCGTTGAAGCGACTCACGGAACTTCTCCCAAGATATCTTGAGACAAAGAGGTTGAGTACGTTTTCACCGATTCCCACCAAGAATCGCCTTTCTCAGCAGAACATAAAAGCGGCAAAGGAACCTTTTGCTCTCGAAGCATCCCAAGACATCAAATATCTTGGTAATCTGCTTTATCCATGCTTCCGCCGAAGTGGTTTTGGCTCTCCCTTAAACTCCGGTGGTCCCGGCTCCTTGAATTGTTTAGCGGTGACCGCCCGAGAGTTTTCCGTGTTTCCACCTACGTTTTGGATGTAAGTCGCTTTACCGATGATGTTGCATGAATTCTAAAACCTCTTAAGCGTCTCGTCGTTCAATTAATCGATTGATCGTTGTTGTTGTTTACGGGAGGATTATCGCCATCCTGTTTCACATTATCCCGATTATTGATGCATGGAGAATCAACAGGTCTCTGTGCTCCATTGCTATTCTCAACATTCTCGGATGCCATTTTCAAACACCGCCACAAAATAAGGGTTAATTGACATGCAACATATTATCACTATATACTAACCACCAATCAAATACCAAATAAACTTAGGTAGGTCATACTAGCGAAGGAATTCCTATCTCTCCCTCCTAGTTCTAGTCTCACATCTTAGCTGGGGATCATATCCTAAGCTCGATACCAACCGTGACGCCCAAAATTAGGTATCGTCACCCATCTTGGGTCGCCACGTAAATAGTCTGTAATTTAAATACAACTTACTAATATAAGCTGCTGTGGTACAATCGACATATAAATCATGAGTTTGAATACAAATATTGTCTACTAGATATTATACAAACTCAAAAGGAGTCCTCATTACAATTATTATCACACTATTTCACGGAATAGTGAGGACTACTAATGCTATCCTCTGCGGACCATTACTCTGTTCCCAGACTCGCGTCGCTATATTCTCATTTCACGAAGAGAAACGGTGAAAAAGAAAGGGTGAGCTCAACTAGCCCAAGAAGAAATATTATAACTAAGATAATGCAGAATAAATTATCAATAGTCTTCAACAATGTTAAAGCGATAAAATACAATGAAAACCGGTTTAAGCTCTGCAGTGGAATATCTAATCCATTTAAAGAGTCAAGTAGAAAATAAAATCTCTACTATCTTTTAGGTTTTAAAAAGTTTTCATCAATTTTTATCACTAAGACTCGGTTTAATGAATAAACCACAATATCTAATCATCCATGTATACCACGGTCGAGGATTTTTATCAAATTATCAATGGTCATGACTATACCGAATCACCCCCTGGTCATAATCATACCAAAAACTATCCATCACAAAGCATTACAGCCATTGAGGACTTTTATCACATCATTTATAACAAGCCGTGATTATATTAGAATGATCCTGGTCATAATCATACTAAGTTCATCTATGCACGTAAGCAAAGATAACATAATATAACATGAGGATGATGACAATGACATAATAATTCAATAAAACAAGTTCATTTAATTAATTAATTCAGGAATTATTAACGTCAAATTGTCAACATGATCTTTTTTTGTAGAGTAAAATTCAAGAATGATCGGTAGAATATTTCCATGAAAAGATTTGGATGAAACGCAAATATCAAGAATATTCTACTAATTTCATGGAGTATAGAAGTCAAAGTTTTAACTAATTTGGGTTTAATAAAGAATGGAATAACAAAAGAAATCACCGTGTATGCAGATTGCTAGATGCATAAAAGTTATTCTAATAGAATAATAATAACGAAACCGGATCGGTGAAATTCACAATAAGATGGGATGATCCAATGAATAATAAATCTTTGAATAATAAACAATGGAACCGTGTAAAGGTGTAAAAACACACACGATGGATATTCCAATGAGAATAATAAATGCGAAATAATAAACAATGGAACCGTGTGGGTGTAAAACACATGATAGGATATTCCAATGAGAATAATAAAGAATGGAATAATGAAGAAGATCACCAAGTATAGGGGATTCCAGCGTATCTGAGTTATTCCAATGAATAAATAAGAATGGAATAATATAAGGATTTCACCAAGTATAGGGTATGTCACAGATATCAAAGGTTATGTATATGGTATGCCACTTTTACGAGTTATTCCAATAGAATAATAATGAATGGAATAATAGAAGTTCTCTTCATGAATAAGAAAGAATAACACCCCTTACTGTACAACAAATAATATCCCTTACTTAGTAAAAACCTTTGGATATCAAAGTAGTGAAATACTGAATACTCTTCTTTCTTTCTCTATATAGATTTTCTCTATAGCTTCTCTCTATAATTTCTCTCTCTGAGTTTCAGGTGAATTCGTAAGAAAATAATGAAGGAATGAGCTTATTTATAGGAAAATAGAATGCATAGTAATTAATCCATGAGCAAGTCAAGATTGATTTACTTTAATCTGACTCATATCCATATTTAAAGCAAAATCTTTTAAATAAAATATCATATATTCTATTTATATAAAAACATTTTACTATGCAAACACTATGCAACACTATGCAAAACACTATGCAACACTACGCATAATAAAATATAATATATTCTATTTATAGAATAACTTTAATAAAGTATTACATTTTATATAAAGATGTTTACATTTTATTACGTTAATAATACTGAATAAAACAAAACGTCATTATCGCTATAATAATTCATATTATTAATCGACAATAATGGAATCAAACCGAGTGACTTCTCACATAAGCATCAATAATCAATACCGTCTTTTCTTACGCAACCACACGACATTACTTTTACTACCAAAGTAGTTCAACAAGATTAACCAGTAAAACTTTCCGTAGTTATTTCAATAAAATATTTTTGTCGTTTTCTCAATCCAACAATAATTACATTGTGGGGTCCACCAATGATTGAGTAGTTGCAGACGAATATTTCTCGCTAAGCCAAGAATATTCCCCACCAATCGAATATAATATAACCACTTGCATACTTTGTAAAATTTATAAATACTACCCTAACTATAATATTATCTCAAATTCACACCATAATATTAAAAATTATTTAAACAAAATTTAAATTGTTATTGATAAAATCTGGGGTCTCATGATTCTCTGTATATATCTGGAATTTAGTAGTGTCCCGGAGATGCAAACTTAGGAGGAAGTGAATTGTCGTGGTCGTGATTTGAAGTTATGTTGGGTGGCTTTGTTTCAAGAAACACGCACCTCGCATTTGTTTGGGCCTCCACAAAAAGAACATAGTCTTTTTTCGCTTTAGGCCATGAATGATCGTGGGAGGCGATTAAAAACAATATGATCAAGAGAAGTAGGGATGAAATGTCGTATAAAAGAAACAGAAATGGAGAATTGGAGTTGGGTGCAAGGACTAATGATAAAATGACGTAAATTATACAAACAAAAGATAAAATTATAATGAGACTTTTTAAGGCCTGGAAGTTCTTGGTCATTTTCTTGGGGGATTCTAGAAGAAACTGCATTTTTCAGGGGAGAGAGAAGAGAAGAGAAAACTGAAAGGGTTTTGTGGAGGAGAAGGGAGAAGGGAGGCGGAGGCGGAGGCGGAGGCGAGGCGAGGCGGGGGAGGGGGGGGGGGTGGGGAGAAAAGGCGGAGGGGGGCGGTGTGGGAGGCGGATGGAGGTGGTGGGGCGTGGGCAGGGAAGGAGAAGGGAGGCGGAGGAAGGGGAAGGAGAAGGTGTGGACCGAATGGAGGTTGATGAGAGAGAGATAAAATTTAAATCCCTACAAACATGGCCATTATCAATAACTCATTAAATCACTCAACTAAATAAAAGGGATAAGATTGCACTCTTTTTTGTAATTAAATATTATATATGCACTTTTTTTATAATTATTTTGTTTGTACACTTTTTATGTAATTATTTTTTAAAATGTAATAGAAAATGTAATTGTCCCATTTGTGGGTTATCTGCCGTATCTATTCTTGTCCAACAGATCATTGTTTAGGTTTGGACCTGTATTGGGTTCAACAAAGCCCATTTCCCAGATGCAGCTTATAGCCATAATTGCTGGCCTTTATGGGCTTATATTAACAGCTAATGCTTAAGTTTGGACCTGTATTGAATTGACATAGCCCATTATCCAGATGTATCTTATAGCCCAATATCTGACCTAGATATTGGTGGTTTGATTGTCAAAAATCAAGCTTTTCTACTTTTTATTCTCCAATTTGATTTAAAAATTCATCCCAAATTTATGGTTTGAATATTATAAAGTTTTCCATGTTATCCACATGGCATAAAAACTTATAGACATAGTAATTAGGTATAGCCTGAGTCTACAATGCTGGGCTAGCGTTATTGGGCATGAAAGGCCATTGATACCAGCTCCATATTATTAACTTCTGGGCCGCCACCCAAGTTCATGGGTCATAAATGTTTGCGCCATACTTCCTGACCTTTGGGTGAAGCTGAAGCTGGGCAACACCATAGACCTTCGGGCCACCTTATCAGTTACTAATAAAAATGCTACAACAAATATTATATAGAATTGAAAAAAATTAAAAAAAAAACAAACAAAATAAATTGAAAATTCGGTAAATCCTGATAACCACTCTATTCTTAAAAAAAAAAAGGGTAAACCTTTCTAGAAGGCTCAGAGGACATAAGATGCTTTTAAAAGCAAAAGCAATTGGCCCCTCACTCCCTCTTTTAAATGAATAATTAGTATGTGACCTTTCTTTTTCTTTTTCTTTTTCTTTTCTTTTCTCCTTTAGAAAGTTGGTTACCCATTTTTTCTGTTTTACATAAATTTTAGAAGTGTTATATATATACATACAGCTGTCTAGTACATAGTCGTCTATGGTAATAATTTTTTTGGACTATGACGATGATTTATTCATCGCCATACACCTAAATAGCTATAACGACGTGTGAAACGTCGTTATAACCCAAAAAAATCGCCGCTATAACTACTTGTGTATATACATTTTTCCCATTTTAGAATATAGACTAATAATAAGGGCTGCTTTTCACTCTTTTTAGAGTTTCATATGGGTCAATTTTGTGTCTAAATGATCCAATTATTTGCTGCCACTTGGCTATTTAATATTGGTGAAAAACAACTTATTTTCCATACAACTTATTGTGTCCTCCCAAGTCCCAATTTCAACTTTCAAGAGGTTGAGGACATGGCCCACGGGCATGGAAAATTGCTCATCTATTGATAAAAGAATAAAAAAAAAAAAAGAAGGAAAGAACGACAGTCTAAATTTTACTAATAATAGTAAGAAAAAAGAAGAAGAAACAAATAATAAAAGAATGTGTTAACATTGTGTAAATTAAAAATATTTGCGTAATTATTTAAATTCAAACTACATAAATCATACTCCCTCCGTTTTTTAATATAAGTCGTTTTAAAAAAATATTTTTGTTCTTAAATATAAGTCGTTTGAGAATTTCAAGTAAACATTAATTGCTTAGATTCTAATATTATCCCAAGTAATAAATATAACTTTGGTTCTCTTACTATTTTTTGTCCAATAAATAACACTTTTTTTTTCAATACAAGGGCAATATAGACAATTGATAGTATATTAATGTTTTACAATCATTACCTTAATACTTGTGCACAATTTTAAAACGACATATATTAAGAAACGGCTGGAGTATTAAATATAGGTACGTAATATAGTTTTGATTCCTTAACCGACCTATAACTATTTTGTGTAACCCAAAACCAGCCTAAACCTATATTTTGTCGTGTCTAGTGTAAATATGGAGAAAAATTAGATAAATTAGCGACAAAATCTAAACTCTCCATTGGAGTCTAATCGAGATAAATTTTTAGAACAAATATTTTCACATGTATTTTTTGAAATTGATATTTTCATACGAGAAATAATCATATAAAAATATAAAAATTACATGCAAAAATAGTGGTCCCCTAAATTTTGGATACCCCAAGAACTTCAAAAATTATTAGCCGAGTGCTGCCCATTATTATATTGAGGTTCATTTTCTATGCATATCATGTTTTTTTATATGTAGAAATTGGTTAAATTTATTATTAATACTCTTTTTATCATAAAAACACTAGATTTGATGTGATACTTTCAAATTGAAATTCAAAACTCGAGAAAATATATATTTCAAAAAAATAAACGATTAAATTATACTTGAATAAACATGTTTCTACAAATATCGTTAACTCCACCTTTGCTAAAACTCAATATACAAGTCTGAACTCAATCCTAACATAATATCTTGAGCTAATGATAAATGATTCTTTAAAAAAAACAATAAATGAAATTTAAACAAGAAAAAGACAAACCAAATGTCCTAATTCTTTTAGAAGATGCCGAAAGCATCTATAAGATAACATACAAAATTTAATAAGAGAAAAACTAATCCTAATTTGGACTTGAACACTTTTTAGCTCCATTACTAGACCCCATAGAGCTTGACTTTTCCAACCCTGGAGTTGCTTTCTCAGAAAGATGATAGAGACAATGAACATGGCACCAAATAAGTTGGTATTTTATCTTTCACAATTTAATTTAGAGGCTCATAAGTCATCCCATGCTGCTTACCAGTCTACCACTCCATTAACTGTAGATAAAATTCAAAATCTCGTAGGAACAAGAAGTCATCCCATGCTGCTTACTGCTTACTGCTTACTGCTTACCTACCACTCCATTAAGTGTAGATAAAATTCAAAATCTTGTAGGAACAAGAAGTAATCCCATGCTGCTTACGGCTTACTGCTTACTGCTTAGTGCTTAGAGCTTAGTGCTTACCTACCACTCCATTAGGGCTGTGCACTAATTAACAATAAATATATGTACGCGAGATTTACTTGTATGACACGAGTTGAGAATTAACTAAATTTTATGATACGGTGAATCGTAACTATTAACAATAATCTCGTCATCTTATATGGGTTTTTTTTCACTCTCCGCCAATCAATAAAAGAATAAAAATTGAATCCAATGCCCTTAAAACTAAGATCGTCAATAATATTCTCATATAATTTTTAACCTTTTATATTAGAATAAATAAAATAATAAATATGTAGAATCAATTCATTCTGTAACCCAATATATATATATATATATATATATATATATATGTATGTATGTATGTGCGTGTGTCCATGAAGTTAACTTCATAGAAAGTTGGTTGATTGATCATCGTCTGATGTTGACATAATGAGAAAAAATTACATCTCGTTTAACATTATTAAATAATTGTATTGATCGATTTTACCAAAATTAATTTTATCCTAACATGCAACTACGTATTAATTATTGTATGTAAGGGCCCTCTAGTCTACTATATGAATGAAGGAAAGTGGTTAGCATTTAAATTATTTTTTTTAATTTAATTTAATCGATTGATCGATAGAGTGATAATTGTGCGGGCGATACTTTATGGGTGTTAACATTCTATTGACTAATTGACCAATTTATTAAAAAATAAATTTCATACTCGCGGGATCCTGAAGAATACAAACCACCTAGCTAATAACTTGAGTCCAAAGAGTAGGACACGACTAAGCGCGTCCAAAGACCTTACAGCCATGGACTTGTGGCTGTGGGGGACAAGACAACTATCGGTATGTAGTCGTACACGTTAGACCTCATTTGCTCAATTTGATTTGTAGTCTGGTTTGTCCTACAAATTAAAATATTAATTTTCTTACAGTTTATTTTTATTTTAAAATAATTAATTAATTAATAGTCTTTTATGTTTTACAAAATGCTATATCTAATTATACTCTCTCCATTTCTAAATAAGTGACGTTTTGAAAGAAAAAATGTGTTCCAAATTATGTGTCGTTTACAGCTTTCTAGGAGAATATATTTACTTTTTTATATTACCCTTACTTTCTCTCATTGTCCCAAAAAATTCTCATCTTTATTATTAATAATTTTCAATTTTTCATAAAAGGGTAGTGATGAAATTTTATACATATTTTAACTATTTAGGGATGCAGGGAGTAAGTAATTATTACTCCATATATTAGTAGTAGTATTTTCTAATCAACGGTAAATAAGCAACGTGTCAACATTGAATTCTCCATAAATTGCGTAAACTATTAACGTGAGTGACATACATTCTTTTCGCTGTGGAGGTGATGACACGCATTATAAATGCTCGACAAGAACTTGCAAGCATAAATTATCCTCTACAAACTCCATTTGTCCCACAAATTTTTGGCATGGATTGAGTGGGAGGATCAAAACCTAAGAAGAATAATATAGCAACATCTAGAAAGGGGGAATGAATGTGATCTTAATACATATATATTTGTGGAATGATTCATAATAATTAATTGTTATGAATCAAAAATGATCAAATATTATTATTAATGTCTAATACATGAATTAACGATCAATATTAAAATTAAAAAAATTACGTCCATTACTAATATTAGTTAGCGGACGACGACTTACGTCTGCTACTAATAGTAGCGAATGACGGGTGTCGTCCGCTATTATTAATAACAGATGCCGCTGAAAATGTTCACTACTTTTAGTAGCGAACGTGAATTTTTCGGTTCTAGTCTCTGTCATTGATTTTTATATTGAACGATAAAGATAGTATATGTCTATTTTTAATTAATAACAAATACATATTTATGAATCATTACTATATATATATATATATATATAAACATAAAAAGTATTTATAGTTGATTAGATTCATAGTTATATTTGTTTTGGATCCGGTTAGCATGAAGTTTATTTTTTGGTAAGTTGATTAATTGGCCAATAGAATATTAACACACATAGAGCATCGCCTGTGTGTCAATATCCTATTGGCCAATTAACTAACTTATCAAAAAAATAAATTTTATGCTAATCACTGTCATTTATTTTGGTTATGCTAACAATCTTATATATGTAGTTACACGTGAGGGTAGAAGTAGGTTGTGAGATGCCAATGGGGGCAAGTGTAGTCTTTTATGTCGGAATTATTTGAGTTGCTTTTACCTTATAGCATCTTCTTTTTTTGTACTACCAAAAGGTAATATGTCAATGTGGCATATAATTAATTGGAGGGAGATAAAAGAAATGGAGCCATGCATGGGTTAGATTCATGTGTGAATTTATCATCACTTGAAGTGAATTTTTTTAAAGGTTATCTTTAGAGATACTAGTCCGAGGTTAAATTTGGTTTAATAGGAATAATTTGTAAAGTTAAAAGTGTTAATATGTACTGTAATTGTACCAAACGGCTAAAATTTAATGTTGTCTCACCAAAAACTACTTATTAGACGTGGATGAAATTTTGAGAACGGTTAATATGAAGTTAATTTTGGTTAATTAATCAATACAATGTCGATACGCGAGCAAAAATGATTTCTCTGCGTGTCTGCCAGCATTGTATTAGTCAATTGATCAACTTAACATGAAGTTAAAACTTTGTTTAGTATCCTTAATTTTCAAATTTAATTTAAACAAGATACTAAATGAGTAACTAGACTCGTTATTTATTTTTTTATTTTTTATTTTTTATTTTTTATTTTTTTGTCTGACAAATATGCATAGTTATTCGAAGCTCCATATGTTTGCGTAAGTAGGTTAAAATTTTGTGCATATTAAATTGATATAAGAACAAATTGAATTTGTTTGTGATTTTTTTGTTTATAATTTGAACAAAAAATTGTACCTTAAACTTAAAGCATGAACTCTTTTATATATTAAGTCATAATTTAATTTGACTAGGAAATGGAGTTAAAGTTTAATCTATGAAGTCTGATATAAAAAATAAAAATAAAATAAAATAAAAGTTAATTATGCTAAATATAAGTTTTACAATTAAAAAAATATCTAAGAATAAGATTCATGTTCGAAAAGAACAATAAAGATGAAAGATGATTAAATATTTAAATTTTAGTGGGAAAAATAAAGGAGTATAAGTACTCACATGGTAACTTATAAAAGTGACACCTTTGTTTTCTTATAATATAATATAATATAATATAGTAATAACGTTACTGTCATTTAATTAAAGTAGTAGTCCACTTGCCAGAAAATTTAAATAAAACATATAGTCGGTGCAATTTTCACAATAATGGCCTACATAAATATGCATAAGATGTCAACATGACCTACTTTTTTTATTATTATATATTGATAATATATATTTTGTGTTTATCTCATTATTTTTTTCTTAATACTTGTATATGAAAATAAAATAAATTTTTTCATCGATAAAACCAAGCTTTTATTTCAATATATATTATTTTTAATTTAAATTGAATTGAATATAATTTATTTTGTAAATTATCCTTTATTTATACATGGTTCTATTTTTTTACATATTTTATAATCACTTTTTACATATATTGTATAATTACAAAAATTGTCTATTTTTCATATTAGGTATAATCATCGGCTCTCCCAATTTTTAAATCAAGATTTAAAGCTCCTCTTTTATTTTTTTGAATTATATAACTAATTATAATAAACATATATTTAAGGTGAGAGTAATGATTATTATACTTTCAATTATATATTTTAAATTGAGAAAAATTTAGAGGTATATTATATATGTTAAAGTAATTAATTAAAAGAATAATCACTTGTGGTTTATCAAAAGATTTACATCAGTTCCTTTAGTTTAAAATCGATGCATGAAGGCCTATGATTTTATAGTCAAAGTGCAAAAATATAAATTGAAACTTAAATTAGATTTTACCATAAGACGCTACATAGAGATAGATGGGATGGACCCAACCCAAATTGCCCTTTTCTTTTGACACCTCACAAGTCACACCAGTGGTCTCACACTCCCTTAACTACTGCAACCTATAATACCAGATAAGATCTCTCCAGTTCTTGATAGACTTTCAATTGAAGACTATTGAAGCCACACAAAAATCAACTCTTTCTCTCTCCTCTCTCTCTCTATATATAAAAAAGAAGAAGCTTTTAAGAATTGGCCGGTGAAAAGTTTAGATTGAAGGTTTATCTGAGGTGGGTAGAAGAAATTTGAGTTAATTAGCTTTTGGGTGTTTGGAATTTTGATGCAGCAGGAGGCAAAAAAGAAGTAATAAAAATGGAAATGGAATTAGCTCCCCAGTATGTGAGAAGACACCACAAGCATGAGCCTGCAGAGTATCAGTGCACTTCCTCTGTTGCTAAGCACATCAAAGCTCCAGTTGATATAGTAATTTCTTCTCTCTGTATATAATTTTATATGTATGTATATATTGTTGAATTTGTAGTGGTATTTATGTTTGCTTAATGTTTTTTTTTGGGTGGGTAAGAGCTGAAAAATGGAGGAAAATATAGGGACAAGTTTGGATTTTGCCTTTTTAGAGTTTCATCTTTTTGGGATAGGATTTTGTTTTTTTATTTCTTTTTGGTAAAGGAATAATTTTGCTTTTATTGGTTTTTTCACTAATTTGCAGATCTAAGAAATAAGGTTGATGTACAATTTGTTGTTTTCTTATGTAATGAAATTTGTTGAAATCTTGGTTGTCATGAAAGTACAATTGAACGGGGTTGATATTATACTTGTGATTGCTTATTTGCGATCATATTTGTCTTATTTTATTGAATTAAGCCAGTGAAGTAGACTTTTTGTTTATTTGATGCGTAGATCTAAGATATTGTTAGCAGTGTTTTGTTTCAGATGGGTTGTTTTTAAGGAATTTAGGAGTTTGTAATTTGATGGATAACCAAGCCTTTTGTGGTGTACTTGCTATATCTTTGTTTGTTGTGAAGAAAGTATATTGAAAATAGGTAAAGTGAAATTCAAATATATAATATTGGTATAAATTGAGAAATCGGTAGGCGAAATACTATTATAAGACTACATCACTTGGTGGTTGTAAAAAAGAATCCGTTTTTTTAAGCAATTTTGGTATAGTTATTATTGGCTGTCGGTGTGTTTATAATTTGTTCATTTCTATTTGCTTTTGCAAGATTCTCTCTCTCTCTCTCTCTCTCCCCCTATTATAAGAATGCATCACTTAGTTGTTGTATAAAAGAATCCATTTTGTTTAAGCAATTTGGGTATAGTTATTATTGGCCGTCGGTGTGTTTATAATTTGTTCATTTATATTTGCTTTTGAGCTCGCGAATTGTGTTTTTCTAACTATATTCTTTTATAGGTTTGGTCATTGGTTAGGAGATTTGATCAGCCCCAGAAGTATAAGCCCTTTGTTAGCAGATGCATTGTGCAGGGAGACCTTATGATTGGTAGTGTTAGAGAGGTGAATGTCAAGTCAGGTCTTCCAGCCACAACAAGCACTGAAAGGCTGGAACTTCTTGACGATACTAAGCATATCCTTGGTGTTAAAATTGTTGGCGGTGATCATAGACTTAAGGTAGTGGGTTCCTTTACAAGCTCAATCTACTTATTCTATTATGATAATTGTTGCTATTTAAGTATTAGGCCCTAACAATAAATTGTTGTCAGCATATGAACCTGAAGCATGATGCGAGTCCTTAATTCTTAAAAGCTAGTTTTACTTGCATGCGAGTTTTTTTATATAAAAAAAAATATATATGATGAAATAAAAAAATCTTATCAGTTTGTAAGTGGAAAATGCAAGTATTTTTGAAGGATCTCTCAAAAGTCAGAACTCGGAAGTGTGGGATGTGAAATCTTGCAGCATATAATATTGCCCTTATAAGATGAGGCAATATTGTTCATCCTCATAGGACTAAGGTGGATATCAGTTATAATACCCGTTTGGCTGGCTTCTCAATGCGAATGGAAAACCAAATTGCCCTCTCATGAGCATCATGCAAATTTAATCAGACCTCTAGGAGATTCATATCAGTCATAACCTATGTTATATGGACTCAATTATGAGTGTTGGTTGTGTTCAAGCTGTGGAATAATCCACTTCCCCACACTAGTGCATATAAAGTGAATATCTTCCGTTTATTCTAGAGTAATGTGATCTTCTGTGTACACCAGCATGTTGAAAATTGGTACTTCATTTGTTTGAAGTAAATTATGTTATAAAAGCAGCAAATAAAAAGAAGATTGGTAAAATTATGATGAGGTTTGAGTTGTTGGATATGGTTTCTAGGGGCATGAAAACCCTCTTGACACTTGATTTGGTCAAATATGGTATTTGATGCATTTTGTAGGAGTTCATTTAAAATAGATTATAGCACATACGCATCCTTTAAATTTTTAGTGGGAGCATCAGATTAATCCATTCTATACTAATTCTCCTTTGTGTTCTCTTTCTGTAAACATTCTAATGTTATTTTTATGTTACTTTGGCAGAACTATTCTTCAGTCATTACTGTCCATCCCGAAGTGATTGATGGGAGAGCTGGCACTCTAGTCATTGAATCGTTCCTGGTGGATGTGCCTGATGGTAATACTAAAGAGGAGACTTGCTACTTCGTTAATGCCCTAATCAACTGCAACCTCAAATCACTGGCTGAAGTCTCCGAGAGGATGGCCATGCAGGATCGCCCTCAAGTTTGAGTTGCTAGGTTAGAGGTAAGCGATAGAGTGTAGTTACTTTGATGAACTCTGCAAGGGTTTAAGATCCCAAATCTTTGTGAAGCGTGTAGTTGGAGCCGCTCGCCAGGTTGTACGGGGCCTAGTTGTAGCTTTACCACTGTCACTGTTTTTCCAATTTGCTTTATAGCTGCTGTCCTATCTTCCATTGTTATGTTCTTATGATCTTGGGTTTTCAAAATGGTGGAGTATTGGTGGTTGTTGTGTTGTTTATAGATATAGGTGTAGGAAAGTGCTGTAATACTCTCCACCGGAGTACCTGAACTTTTGGATTCTATGTTGTTTTGTTACTTGTCTTGTATATATACTTTATCACTACGTTACAAGTAATAATCGTGCTTATGCTATTGTTGTATGCTTATCACTGTTTGTGGTGAAGAAAAAACTACCCCTTGTGATCCTTTCCACTCTTCGAAGATTTTGTGGATGGGATGGGGATTTTGTTCCTCAGTATTGGCAAGAGATGTGCTTGAATAAGACTGCTTTCTGTTCCACTTTGTACAAAGAAGAGGAACAATACATTGCCTTCCACCCTTTTTTGATTCCATAGTGCTGACTTACTGAAGCCAAATCTGCATGCAATTCTATCATGTCTTTGTTTGCCTTGAATGTACTAGTGAAAGTGTTGAACTGTTACTTGTCGAGAATGCCTTCCAAATCCATTGGTTTGACAGAAAGAATGACAAACTTGCATAGCTTGTATAAAATTAGCAAATTGTTAAAATTGACGAGTAAGATGTGAGCAGTTGAGGATTTAAAGTTTTTGCTAGGTATCAAGAGAGCTGCAAATTTAGAACACAAATTGGGCATATAGTTTCTGGATTATCCTCTTTTGGGAATCTTTATGTTCTTGGCATGCCTTATTTTGACTGAATCCAGTTGAGCTCATTCAAATGAATATGGAGCTGTTTTAACAGGATTAAATCTACACTACTGAAATTTCTACATATTTTTTATGCAAGCATTACTTGGTATTAGCGGAATCTGTAGAAGCCTAGTGACAGATTCTTTAACCCAAATGGCAATCCAACTCCAAGGTGCAAATATTGTACCTAAAGTATCTGTAGACCTACTACGCCGCATCTTAACCATTAGCCTTTCACCGGAAGTAACCGATATAATTTCTTAATAGAAAAATGGACGGAGGGAAGAGTAAGCAATATAAAGAATGATTGGTCTGTCTGAATAATAAACATTGGGTCAATTTGTTATATAGAATAATAATTTTCTTAAGTACATTATTTTTCTTTCTGGGGTGAAAACCATTATGTCCCAATTTACTGAGCTTATTCTAGAGCATGTATATTCCAAGATAATTGGTAAAATGCAGAAATATTCGTTACAACGATGAAAAATCCTTCATTATTATCGTGTGTTTCTCTCTCTCAATCACGCGATGACAGAGAAGAAATGTTACGTGATGAGACAGATAAACATGCATAGTGGATAATGAAAGATTTCACTGCAGATATATGAAGCTCAAATCTAATAGAACTTACAAGGATAATGCACGGATCTGAACTTAATCATGCTCCTAAGTTGCGATTTTTCTGGAGGGAATAATTGACAAGTAGTATCTGTTCATCTGTCACATACTTAAATTTAAATATTGGGTAATTTATTCTTTATATTATACATCATCCAATGTTTTTTTGGCTTATTCTGCATGTATATTCCAAGATAATTGGTAAAATGCAGAAATTTTCGTTTTAAAATGACTAGTGATTGAATGGTGTGTTTCTCTCTCTCAATACGCTATAATATATTATTATGTGAGATGATGTGATGATAAATGAAAGATGTCAAATTATTAAATGAATACAAGGATTTTAACAAAGATGTTTTTTTGTTTGTATTCGAAGGCTATTTGTCTTTACTTTTATACTAAGATTGTTCATTAAAAACACTTGACAGACTTTATCCTCCAATATTTTTTCATAGCTTGAGAACTGGAATCGATTCAACTGATCTCAGAACGATATCGAAGTTTATTCATATTGCTTTGATTATTTCATGAATATATCTACTGTTTAAGCTTAAGAGCTTTGATTTCATCAGGAAAATGGCTTAAAAGAATACAGTATGAATATGAAAGCGGACATAAAAGATGTTAAGTTGCATACAAGTATGCAAAGAAAGTCGGGCTGCAGCATGTTCATAAGCATTATAAAACTGTAGTTCTGTTGTTTGAGATCTTAAGTTTGTATTACAACAGCTCAGTAATGCTGATCTGCCTTCGACTTTGGAAACTACAAACACCATTTTTTCAAGGCCAAGTTTTTCCTAAAGCTGATATTATGATCAGAAACTTCAGGAAGCAGTTGGCTTCCAAGGGTTATGGATTCATTGAAGTGGTTAGCATCATAGTTGTGAGGGGGAATAGTTATTTTCAGACAAAGCTGATATATCATATATGAGGGGATCGACCAGAATGTTTTTAAATATCATGAGTAGGTGGAGTGTGTGAAATCTGATGCGATGACCAAGTAAAACAATCAAGAGTTGTATGTAAAAACACTATATAGAGAGCAAGTGAGATGACCTATAATCCAGGATGATCCATGCATGCCAATACGTATGGTGATGTTGTGATAACATTTTGCTATAATACCTGCATACAATAACACCAAAGACAACACTAAAACTGATGCTATTTCCGTATCAATTGGCAAGTGCAGAACATCATGAAAACTTTTGTCCACTCCCTCCAAAGACTCCTGGCTTCTACACACTTGAGGTAGTGCTAGAAGCCTTTGTGGGGGGAGTGAGCAAAGGCTGCCTCGGTAAATAACTATTGGACATCGAGTTCTGTAAGCAAGGCACAACTTGTTAGCTCTCCCCCCTCTATAGCTCCTAGTCACAGTGCCCTAACTCCATATGCAGGCGTTGCATACATATTAACCATGCTAAGGAAATTAAGCAGGCCAGAAGCCCTTGAGGGAGAGTGAACAACCAGTGTCTTGAAGATTTATTTATGAACTGATGCGTTTGCTGCGTTGATATTAGGAGTGGGCTAATGCCTTATTTATACTCCCCTCAGCTCCAAAATAAGAGTACATTACTGAAACGACGACTTTTAAGTCCCTTTTTTAATTTTTTTGCCAACATATCTGACATTTGCTAGAAATGTAGAAATAATGGCATGATAGTATTCATTCTACCTAGAATATAAATAATGACATGTTAGGGACTTCATGTCACTTTATATCCATGACATTTGCTAGATATATAGAAACGTTGACATGATAATATTCAGTCTACCTAGAATATAAGTATTCATGTATAGCCTAAAACTAAACATGTATCTCTATCTTTGAAATGGACAAAAAAAGAAAAATTTATCTCATTAATTAATAAAACGATGATTTTTTAAAGGAAAACTCTATTATCCGAACATGACATTAGGTAGAAATGTAAAAATGGTTGCATGATAGTATTCAATCTACTAAAAAATATAAGCAATGCCATGTTATGAACTTCGTCAAACTTTATAGTATAAAACTAAACATGTATAAGATTTTTGAAATGGAGAAAAAGGAAAATTTCTCTAATTTTGGATCAAAAGTAGTTCACACAATGTTGCGCTAACGCGCACTGACAGATGTTGGCGGGGCCTCAAAATCTGTTCACTTGATATGAGTGAGGGGCAAACCAGACCTATACTGCATGTTCACAGAAAAGGGATCTTGCAAAACTAAATAGACAGAGTTGCCTGTGAAGGAAAGAATCACAACTTTTTTGAGTAAAGAATAAAACAGATTGTAAGGCATCTCAACCATATTCTCTTAAGTTTTACTGCATTTGGTATTACTAGAACAAAATCATGCATTTTCAACGCTTCCCCATCCCCAAATCTCGGAAAATATGCAACTCAAATTGGAATAACAGTACAATAACTCTAATTTTTATCAATGACAAGTTCAACTTAGCAAACAGCTTTTTATATGTTTTGATACTCTTGTTTTCAAGCTTTAATTAAGCCTTTCACCAAGTTAGTTGTACCATTTCAGCGCATGATGCTGTAAGAGACGAGTCCAAGAACTTCCGCTGTGCTGCGTCTCAACCATTAGGCCTTTGCTGAAGCCTAAAAGCCTAAAAGTAACAATTTATTTTAATAAGAGAGAACACTGAATGAGGGCAGAATATAACAATAAAAAGAATGTGGTCTGTCAAATCAAACAATTTAAAATTCAAAACATTGGCTAATTTTCTCTTACTCTCATTTCTTTCTAAGATTTAAGGCAATGCTGCAGGGCCCTACGAGAAGATGCATCCATTCGAGTTAGACATACAATCTGCTGTCTGATGAGCATCATGATTGTTACAGGAGTTTAACAAAAGGAACAAAGCTGAAGCTCTTCTTTGTTGGTTTGCTCGACTTTTGTACAGCAGATAAGACACAGAAAATGGTTCTCAAGAGTTTAATTATCATTCAAATTTTATTTTCTTCCTTTTATTTAATAAATTAAAGTCTCTCAAAAGATTTTAAATGAGATGATTTATAGTTGAGAGAAATAGTGTTCATATTTTTTTCTTTGACAAGTGATAAGAACAAAAAGATAAAAGTAAGTTAGGACTTTGATTAACTTAGTCATACACACTTCGCCGCCTTGCCAGTATAGGCAAAAGCTAAAAGCTAGACACTATGAAATATGATCGCACATTATAAGCTGAAATTCTAAACTCAACGGTTCAGGTCCTTCTAGCCCTTCAAGCCCCATTCTTCCCTTTGTCCCTCTTCCTCTTCCTTGAATTCACAAACATAATGCATCAAAATGTGGTAAGAACTTTACCTGTTTAGGTGGTAAAAGAGTATATTTCAATTACAGCAAGATGGAAGTAGGGGTTTATAGCTCCATTCTTTATACCACACTGGAAAAAGTTTACATCATCTGATATGAAGGCACCACAAGAAAAAGTAGCTGGAACCAATGGAGTCTAGATATGTCAATTCAACACAAAGAATTATGATATTGAACCGAGCCATTCATTTTATCTTCCAAGTCCTTACAAAAATGATGACCGAGGCTGGAAAGACCTTGCACCCACCAATTTCTTTTACCACTTCAGTTCACAGAGCTCCAGGTGCTAGAAAGTAGGTATAACCTCATACCATCCCCCATTTACTGATCCCTCCCCTACTTGTAAGGTCCCCATGGCAAACTGATGCTAGTGGTCCCCCAAATTGAATGGAGAAATGAAAGGAGGCAAAGAAGGCATACTATAAAATAAATGATCACTAGTGCTCTTAGAAATTACAAGTAAAATGTTACATTAACAAAAATCATATGTTGTTACATATATAACAAGCTCAACAGATGCAGCAGTCACATACAGATTTCTGTTTCCTGATCTAATACATGTGGATATAAGAACTTTCATTCTGTTACATAAAAAGCAAAGAGAAGATAATTATGTAAGAGAAGTCCAACTCTTTACAAAGCATTTTCCTGGGCCTTGTATTGAGAAGAAGATCCAAGACTGACGGTCCAGAAAATATGACAAACCTCCAATTCTAAAAATGGCTTTTTTCACCTGAGGAAGACTCAAAAGATAGGTAATTCAATCCCAAAGCATATGTCAAAAGGCTTCAGGTGGAACATGCACGTTTGGTCCTTCAAAAGTATGCAGAGAAATCTATCTTATTTACCAGCGTTCTCTGGGTTGACCATCAGGGAAAATTGGAGCAAGAACCTTCCCTGCATCTTTCATGGAGTCATCAACCTGTCTAGCTTGTTTGAATGGCCCAAGCTTCACATTTCCATCATCTTCATCGAAGTCTGGGGGCATACCATCATCATCATCATCATCTTCATCGCTCCAATCAACCTCATCACCTTCATCTTCACCATCTTCGTCATCATCATCAAACCCATCACTAACTAAATCGTCAATATCAGACCATTCTTCGTTCTCCTCCCCACCACTTCCATCTTCTGCCTCATTACTTTCTTGGCCCCCATCTGTATCAGTTTGAACACCCCTCCGTGGGAAGCGTGGAACAGCAACAAGAGAACGAAGCTTCTCCTTGATAAGTAACAATCTATCCTTCTCTACCAGATGAGAATCACGATATGCTTCCCTGAGGAAAACAGAGTCCCTGTCCCCTTTCAGTGATACATAGAACATATCAGGGTGCCTTATCAACATCCCTCTAAGCTGCTGTGAGAATCTAAACTCCTCTCTAAAATGAGTAAGGTGATCCACCAGAGTTCTCTTCTCAATAGTGAGGCTTAACATCTCATGAATAACAGCGCAAGCATGCTTTTCTTTCTCTGCTGTACCAGGCCTCAAAGCAGAGAAATCAGAATAGGGTGATATAAAAGGCATGTCTCTAAACTGACAAATCCTTTTCATCTCCCCTTTTGAAAGCTGAAGACCCTTTGGTAGCTTCACCCTATTAAACTTCGGCGGCCTGTCAATAATAAGATCTTTCTCTTCTAGCTCTCTTGTCCTACTCTCTTCTTCCTCAAGCTCAGCAGCAGAAACAGCAAGCTCAGGATCCCAATGAGTCAATTCTAAGGCTGGGCCTCGACCAGTTGAAACAACCCTGAAATATTGCGGGTATCGATGACAAATTGTGTCGCGAAATTCCAATGGAAGCCCAAGATCAGTTCTTAAATGGGCAATCTTCTCCAACAAAATTCGTTTCTCCAACGACATCATCAACAATTTCCTCAACTTAATAACCAACAAATCCTCCATCTCATTCCTAACCTTCATTTCCTCCAAGTAAAGCCTCTCGGCTTCAGGTGACAATTTGAACCTAAGGGAATAAACCCCTTCTTCCACAATCTCAAAAACTCTTGGAAATTTTCTCAACAATGCAATAAACCTCCTTTTCTTCTGAAGACCCAATGCTCTTCTGAACCTACCCAATTCCCGTAGTGACATTACTCGATCAGGCTGACTAACTAGAATCTTCTGAATCTTTAAAACCAATTTAAGCTTCTTGTCCCTTTGGATCACATTATCAAAAGGAAGTTCTTTTCTTCTCTTAACAACTGCTCTTACCGGAGCAAATGGAACATAGGATTTTCTTAAATTACCCAAATGATTAATACTCTCTTCTAAAACCAGATTTCTACCCAAAAATGGTGTATTTTTTGATTGTTTAGTAGAAACTGAGACAGAATTATCCAGAGAAAGATGTGGTCTTTGAAGCAAAGATGATTTATATGGGAGGGAATAGGGGAAAACAGCAACAAATGGTAGTGTTTTGGGGGAGAACATCAAGAGTTTGGGTTCCATGGTGAGTTCCCTTTATGAGATAATAGAACTAAAAATTATATAAATAAATATCATGCATCAGAGAGAAATAACAGTGAAATATACATATATAGAGAGAGATAAAGCTAACTGAGGTAGATGCCTGACCTGATATACTTGAAGCTGGACTGGTTAATTTTTGTTAGGGTTTATGAGAGCAAAAACCCTTCAACAGATGTTTCTGTACAAAATGTGCTATTATCTTCATGCCAAGGACGTAAATGTTAATATGCAGAAAACACAAGGGTAAAAATGTCTTACTACATAGACAGAAAGGAAATGCCGAAATGGCAACAAATAGAAGGCTTGGTGACTCGGAGGCGGAACAGATGGCGAAAAAGCGAGATCGTCGAGGCGGACTCAGCTCCTACCGAATATCAAACAGAGTCGAAACGCCGATTCCTGAAGACCTGACTAAGGACTCAGCTAATTCGCTCGCCAAGGCACACCGTGAATATTTTTTGTGAGGTTCAAATTATGTGGTATTTTCGGTGAACTGTACTTGGAAAATTATGAATGAGGAAAAGTTGACGAGTTGGTGTTTTTTGTAATGCTTTTGGGTGGACTAGTCAAGAATAATATGGAGGATGGTTGAAAAGTAATTTGTTTCTAATTTGTAACTCAAAGTAATCTGTTTCTAACTCAAAGTTACCGAAATCATTATACAAGAAGAAGAGCAAAAACAAGCAATTTTCAATGTTGTTTCTTTGTATAGACAATTTTCAATGCTCTAAGCTTACTCATATATCACCTGTATGGTATGACCTAAAGAGGTATGCAGCATTCGTGTTAAAATGTTTCTCAATTTCACCAAGTCCTGGTTCAAAACTGTCATGTTTTGTAAAATCTGCCATCCTTCTGGTTGTAGTTATCAATGTCGTCAGCCAAAGGATGCTAATAATGAATCTCAAATCGTGACCCTTACTCACCTCTTTCATAGTGTTGATATTATGCTAAAGGTAGAAAAAGGAGGTGATAATGGTCTTTTTTCTGTTTAATGTCTTCAGCTCTTTGTTTTGCATTCCAGCGAAGGAGCTAGTTTAGTTCTGGAGGGAAGACCTAATGCTGATAAAGGATGGATTTCAGAGCTTAGAATGAAAGGAGAGCTTAGTTTTGGAAGTGTAGATTCTTTTCGCTGCATCGTAGCTCAAATCATTTAAGGAGTATGAGGAATGAAGATCTCCTCTTATCAAGATCCACAATCACACCTTAATTCACTGCTTGCATATGTGCATCCAATCCCTTATCTTTAGGATCTGTCTGTCTGTACACCTAACTTCCTTATTTTACATATAAATATATGCTCATAGTATCAATAAAACAAAAATACAATTGTTAATTTTTTTGGAAGCTTACCAAGACAAATATTCAAATTTCGGTATAGCATACCTTTTAGTTTATGAAAATTAAATAATTTTCACGTCTTGATATTTCGTTACCATGCAACCCAAAACTTATACTACATCAATGTCATTTATAAAAAATTATCAATATTCTATGGTAAAAATAAGAAGAAAATTATATATATTTTTTTGTAATAAATGAAACTAGAATCACATCCCTTCTTCAAGTGGTATTTTGTTTGATTCAAATACTCAATGCTTTTATCTGCATTTAGTTTAGATGGGGTAAAATATGAAACCCATATAAAACTAAAAACTAGAATAGAAAGATTAGAAGAAACATAAAAAGGAAGATCGAACTTGGCAACCCAAAATAAAATTAATAATCCATAGTGACTATTAAAACCTGCAAACGAGCAGCGGTAAAAGGACGAACTTGACAGAAAAGAAACTAGTCACTCCATATATAATGTTAATAGACAAAAATCATTCCTCTCATGACCTAGCTATTTATTCTTCATACCCATTCATATGTGGGAAATTTTCACCAAGTTGTTGCTCGGATATACGATATCCCATCACGAAGGTTCCACAACAGTTGCACCGCCTGTATAAAAAGAAAGACATCGAGTAAATATCATGCAAAGTCCGTAGAAATATTGAAAAATAATTACTAGTAGTAGGAGTTACCACTATTTTCTTAGTTGGAATGGAGCAAAATGTTTGCAAGGCTCTCTTGAACCTCCATCTAGGAAATGAAAATTTACCTCTAGCAACCACCAAAACTGTTACCTAATGGAAATATAAAAGCCGGTCGAGAATATTAATATCACTCAAAGCATGCATGCTAGAAAAGTAGTGCTAAAATAAATACAGCATGGTGGTTGATATTTCTGTGCAGTATGCATGGGATACATACTTCAACCTTCATGTACTTGAGAATGATTAACAATCCAAACAGCACAATTGGTCAAAATGAAAAAAGTGGTGGTGATGCTCAGTAAGCACAAAGTTGACAACTCATAAGCTTTATAAGCACAAAGTTACCATGCAAGAAATATATATAATACACTCCGTATGACGTCCGAACTAAAACATAGAAATATATATATATATATATATATATATATATATATATATATATATATATATATATATATTACCACTGTATACTCGTTCTCAATGCTATTAGCTTTATCAACAGCGGTTGTTTTTGACTTTACACCATCTACAGTCATTAATGTCTCCTTTTCATATCGTGCACGTTCCGCAATTTGAAGGTACCAGTAGCAGGCCTTTATAAACACCTCCCTAGTGTGACTATATTTCTCCTGCAACAATTTACAAGTTCGCAAGCATGTATTAATGAATACATGCTCCTGAAATCTGTCGATTTAAGATTTAAACAAAAATAACAACTGAAGCAACTGCTCGCATTACACTAACAACTCCTAAATACAACTCGTGCCTCCCTCTAGGAACAAGGCGTATCCAAAGCTCCAAAACTATTTGAATTTTAGGCATCAACTTTTCTGTAGTTTTAGAGATCAAGTAATGAAGCAATGAAATTGAAAAACTAAACTAATATATATACACACAGAGTGACAGACAGAGAGAACGAAAGAAATGGCTAAAGAGCATATGTAGACTCACAACTTTATAAGAATTCAAGTAAATTTTACCTGTGAGGGGAAAAAAAATTACAACATATATAACATAATAAATTGAACTGTCAGAGAAAAGTAATTGTGACCATCATATTAACAACCAATAAATTAAACCAACTGAATCTCCTGAATTGGACTATCTCCCTAGGTTGAACATTAACAATTTCTAGAACATGTTAATGTTCTAGAAATTAACATATTAAAGTGTATACATGTTATCTGATTATGAACATGTGTAAACTTATCTTTTGACATCTTCACCTACTAAAATTAAATGGTAGGCATAAATATCTTCCCTTCATTAGTTATTACTGTTAGAAATCGGACAACTTAACAACAGTACAACCGACCAACAACGATAGCGAAGCGGTGCGATAGCGATAGCAAAGCAACAACAACAACAAAAGCAGTTTTAACAAGACTATTAGGCGAACAAATTGGAACAACTTAGCTGTTATATGAAAGAAGCCGAGGCGTAGCAAAGCTACTGTCCTAAAAAGTGATTTAGCCCTCATTTGGTTATATGAACCTAAGATGCAGTTGAGCTCCTGGCGTTCACCCTCCGAGATTCAACGGCAAGCCTTCGATTACGTGTACTCTGCAGAAGAAGACAATGGACTAAATCTTTGTGGATTGCCCCAATCAATGAAAATATATGAATAACAAAGCTGTTTTAGAGAGAAGAAGCGAGCCTTGTATATGATATATGTGTATTTTTCAGCGGAACGAGAGATATATATATAGAAGAAGAACGAGCGAAGCGAGAGGAAAAGCTGCAGAATCGAAATACTTAATCGAAGGAAGGATTTGGGAAATAAATTAGTAGAAGAACGTTGGAGAATAAATCAGTAACGTAAAACTAATTAAGGTTTACGTTTTTGGGAAAACGGCTAGGACTAAATAGTATAAAAAGAAATTAGGGATTTTATCAAAACAGTGGGCTACCTGGGTGCACCCGCGAAGCACAAATTTTCCGGATCGGCACCCCCCAAGAAAGCGTATCGTATCAAGGCACACACACTTAAGGTTTTCGTATCGAAAGCGAAAACCTAGCTTGGTCTCGTGAATTCCTTAGTCGTCCTCATGTCATGAGCCCATCCCTATTTCCTCAACCATGTTACTAAGCCCATAACAACAAGTACTAATATGCACTATGAGAGTTCCAAGAATAGCCAATGTGGGACTTTGAAGAAAAAAACATAAGATTTTGGAGCATAACCAACAATCCCCACATGATCCAAAATTATCAAAGAGATAAAAATTAAAAGGAAGTGAGAAGGCGATGGATTTTAGATACATAACGTCGATACCTTATGAGTTTGAATCGACACTTAGTGGAACAAGCTCGTGATTGTAGATTATAGGTGAATTATATTCTTGAACCTATTATACGTGATATAATCGATTGAGCTTGCACACATATCTTAAATCCACTGAATCCACACAAGTCCGTGGTTTTGGTAGCGTTCAGGCCATGCGCCCGTGTCCTGATTTTCATAAAGGCTACAGAGAGTTTGCGAGGACTCTCATAGGAAGCGGCCTACACTTCCACCTTTATATAGGTGAACCCATCAAGTGTATACTGACATACACCACCCTTTAGGGGCTATGAGTTTCATTAAGAATCTAAACGATTCATCCTTTCACAATTTGTCAGTAAGCACTACATGCACACAAGAAGGGATATAGATAATTGTAGTGCTATAATTAAGTAATTACGTGACTTGTTGTTACCCATTGAACCCAATTCATGGGATCTCCAATCACATGGGTTGGGTTTCCATCGTAATATTACTTGCTCGAGATATTCGCGATAGTCCTATCCTCTGGATGCTTCTTGGACTACCTTTTTATTCAATCCCTTAGTAAGCGGATCCATTAGGTTCTTTTCAGACCTTACAAATTCCATGGAAATAACCCATTCTTGATCGGTCCTAAATACTGATATTGTGCCTCAGTGAATGTGTCTCTGTTTTCCATTATAAACATGGTTCATTGCCCTGCTAATAGGCCGCTTGAGAATCCTGATGTAAAGAAATAAAGGAATCGGCTTATACCACTGATGGTATATCATTGATAAATTCTTATCCACTGCTACGTACCGCCGATTCTAAAGCAATAAATTCAGATTCCATAGTAGATCTAGCGGAAGACAAGTTTGTTTAGCGATTTCAAAAGCAGCTCCTCCACTAAAGTAAACACATAACCACTAGTGGAGTTTGTTTCATCGTTATCGAGATACCAATTAGCATCACAATATCCTTCTAAAACACTAGGATGACCAAAGATAAAATGTACACCTACATTAAGCTGTTCCTTTTAAATACCTCATTAGTCGTGATAATGCATTCCGATGTTCTTGTGAAGGATTATGTGTATATCGCTAAGTCTACTAATGGCGTATCTGATATCGGGAATGATACGAGTTCATTAAATACATTACACTACCAATGATTCTAGCATATTCAAACATGCGATACCATTCCCTTTATTTTTCTTTAAATGCACACTAGAGTCGTAAGGGGTTCCTAATGGTCGCTTCTTCATTAAAGAAATCAAATTTTTTAAGAATATTTTCCACATAATGAGGCGTGATAAAACTAAACCATTTGCATGTTTATTTATTTTCATGCCAAGAATCAAATCCGCTTCTCCTAAATCTTTCATGTCAAATTTAGAAGATAAAAACTCTTTTGTAGTTTTCACAACTTTCTCATCAGTACCAAATATAAGCAAGTCATCCACATATAAACAAATAATCACACCACAATTTCCATTGAATCTACTATAGACACAACTATCAGATTCATTTGTCACAAAATTATTAGACAAGAGAGTTTTATTAAATTTGTCATTCCATTGTTTTGGCGCTTGTTTCAAACCATACAAAGATTTCACAAGTGTACACGCTTTATGTTCTTCACCTGGAACAACAAAACCTTCAGGTTGACACATATATATTTCTTCATTTAACTCTCCATTCAAAAAAGCAGTTTTAACGTCCATTTGGTGGATTATCAATTTATGAATAGAAGCCAAAGCAATTAGAATTCTTATAGTTGCTAATTTAGTCACTGGTGAGTAAGTGTCAAAATAATCAAAACCTTCCTTTTGAGTAAACCCTTTTGCTACAAGTCTTGCCTTAAATTTATCAATAGACCCATCAGCTTTTAACTTCTTTTTAAACACCCATTTACATCCAATAGGTTTACTTCCGAGACAACAGCAACGATAACATCATCGGATTCAACTAAGTTCGCTTGGGGCTTAGGCTGAGAATTATTATTTTTGTTATCTTGCCCATGCGAAAGTGACACCATGCTTGATATGGCTGTGTCCGCCACATCTGAAGCGAGGACCTTTAGTAAAAGATTTTTGAATTTGATTTGAGTTATTGAACCTATTATCCTTTCTTCCCATTGATTTTTGATTTTTCCTTTGTGGTTTTTGGATTTGATAATTTTGGCTCTTCCATTGTGGCTTTTGTTCCACGAGATTAGCTTTGACAGTTTGATTTTGAACTACATCTCCCTTTCTTTAACTTCGGTTTTGTTCTTGATATGGATGTGAGCTACTAGTTCTGCATAGTGAAATCTTTAGTTTCATGTTTGAGGTTCATCTTATAATCTTTCCACGAGGGTGGTAATTTTTCGATAAATCAAATGACTTGGAAATTCTCACATATTTTCATTCCTTCCCTGATGACTTCCCCACAATTGTTTGATATGTATGAACTTGATCTATAATGATTTTCCATCTTGCATCTTAAAGTCTAAGAATTTCCCGCAACATATTTCTCAAGTCCGAATTTTCTCTGAGATACTTTGATTTTAACGCTTCCCAAATCTTCTTAGCATTTTCAAAAGGATAATATATCTCAAACAACGGATTAGACAAATAGTGTAACAAATATAAATTAAACACGCACGATTATCCTTTACATAATCCCTTTTATCAGGATTTTTAACAGTTTCAGCATTGATAGAGGTAACATCATTCTTGATAAGAGCAACAATAACAGGAGCATCCATATATAAAACATATTCTAAATTTATGGTTTCTAAATAAAAGAGTATCTTCAGACCATCGCTTAAAATTAGTACCATCAAAGCGTTCAATTTTAGACAAGTCTAAGGCAGATTTCATCATCTTGTTAATACCCGAATTACTTTTTAGATTGTTAGAAACTGGACAACTTAACAACAGTACAACCGACCAACAACAATTGAGAAGCGATAGCGATGCATAGCGATAGCAAAGCAACAACAACAAGAGCAGTTTTAACAAGACTATTAGGCGAACAAATTGGAACAACTTAGCTGTTATATGAAAGAAGCCGAGGCGTAGCAAAGCTACTGTCCTAAAAAGTGATTCCGCCCTCACTGGTTATATGAACCGGTACAGTTGAGCTCCACGGCGTTCACCCTCCAGGATTCAACGGCAAGCCTTCGATTGCGTGTACTCGCAGAAGAAGACAATGGACTCGTCTTTGTGGATTGCCCCAATCAACAGAAAATATATGAATAACAAAGCTGTTTAGAGAAAAAGCGAGTAATTGTATATGATATGTGTATATTTTTCAACTACGAGTAGAGTATATATATAGAAGAAGAAGAAGAAGAACGAACGAGACTGAAACTGCAGAACTGAAATACGCGATCGAAGGAAGGATTTGGGAAATAAATTAGTAGAAGAACGTTGGAGAATAAATCGAAGAATAAAACTAATTAAGGTTTACGTTTTTTGGGAAAGCAGCTAGGACTAAATAGTATAAAAAGAAATTAGGGATTTTATCAAAGCAATTGGGCTACACAGGTGCACCCATGAAGCACAAATTTTTCGGATCGGCACCCCCCCTGCTGGCAGGCGATCGGCGCACAGCACACGCATACTAAGGTTTTTCGACCAAAGCGAGAACCTAGCTTGGTCTCGTGATTCCTTAGTCGTCCTCATGTGCGCATGAGCCCATCCCTATTTCCTCAACCATGTTACTAAGCCCATAACAACAAGTACTAATATGCACTATGAGAGTTCCAAAAATAGCCAATGTGGGACTTTGAAGAGAAAAAAAACATAAGATTTTGGAGCATAACCAACAATTACTTATATATTTTTCAGGACTCAACAGATATTTTGCCAAATCAGTGCCAATTGTTTGTTGCAAAGAATTAACTGCAAAAAGGATTTTAACTACACTAGCAATATATTTGTGAAAAGGTATTAACTTACAAAAAAATAGGCAAAATGGCAAGAATCATAATGTTGACGCAGAGCTTTCGATACTTCTACAAGAAAAAAAAAACAGAAAAAAGAAAGTGAAGTTAAAATCATAATTTCCAGAACAACTGAAACTAAATGAAGAAACCTGATATGTTGCATAACATATAAGAGCAGCTAAATATAGAGAAAAGACGTCTCAAGGATAGTAGTAACAAAATGTACAAACATACATGCTCTAGAATAAGGTCAAACCATGAGTATATATAAATGCAAGAAATATCAATCAACTAATAATTAAATATATGTCTACTGTAATCCTCACCAACAATGTACACTTCGTAATAGTACTATCATTCTCAATCATGCTACTCTTTCGTCTCAAAACTAAAGTTAACGTACACAAATAGCTCGCTGTTTTATACCTCTCTATTTGCACAAATATTAAAATTCTAACTTAGTATTAGATGCTTAAACATCACATTTCTGCTAAATTATTATTAGATAACAAATTCTGTTTGTTGCAGATTCTTGAGGTCAAACTTTCATTTCCGCATTAAGTGACCTCCTGTAAAAATTTCTGCCTAGTTGAATTGTGAAACTAGGGATGATGATACATAGGTTCTTCATTATATTTAGAAGCTTCATCATAATATGATTTTTTTTTTCTTTTCACGGATAAGGGGTAGCAAGCATAGTTGTCATGGCTTCGCCTATGCAGCCATTAGGCGTCCTGGCGCTAGAAAAGGACAATGTGACGCCTTGGACGCCGAGGCTCACGCCTTAGTAGCTGACCCAAATTAAGTGATTAAGACATTTTTTACCCATGACTCAATTTATTTTTGAATTTTGATTGTGAAATATTCATATAATTGTGTTTTTAAGTATATTCTATAGTGTTAGGTTGTGTTTGATAAAACCGTATAATTAAGATCTAAATGGTTACTATGTCTTAATAAATTAAATCATCTGAGTAAAATAACATTTGAATCTAAAAAACTGTTTGATAACTATAAAGTGAGTTGCTTCTTAATGACACTATTTTACCATTTTAAAAAGTAAAATTTTATTTAATAATTTTAGATATTCAATTTAATAAAAATGAGTGGATAATATTGTTAAATGTATTTATATAAAAAAATTATAAAACAAATTCATTAAGAGGTACCTCTTAATGATTTGGACTTAATTTTATGTCTTACCGATTAAGAGACAAACAAAATTTTAACGAACTTCTTTTGCCTCTTACCGATTCAGACATGGGTTCATTAAGAGGCATTAAGAGCTAAACAAACACAACTAATTATTATGTTTTGAGTTTTAATGTATATAAAATTTTAATGTTCAATATACTTTTTAAGTAAAATAAATAATGTATAAATTACACATTGTTAATAATTTGTCGTCATACGGATGCCATGGCGGGCGCCTTATCGCCTATGCGTCCTAGCGGTAACTATTGTCGCGTCTCGCCGTGGCGCCGTGACAACTATGGTAACAAGCCATCTATTTCTGGGCTGCATGTATTCAGGCTTAAGAGCGATCAGGCTTCTATTAGATGAGTTACTAAGAGTCCCAATTAGAAGGACACCCTTTCGTGGTACTACTTCTTGATTGGGTGTGATAAGTGGTTTTATAACCACTTATTTAGATATCAACTCATTTAGATTGTTGCTTAAATTCATGTATTATCGTAGCTTTTCATGCATTGTTTACTTTCTTTTGCAGATTTCTATATTTGGAAATCTCCGGGAGCATTTGGAGCTTAAAAGGATTAAAAGAGCATAAAAAGGGACAACACGTAAAGAGCAAATCTGTGGCATGAGGATGGGCATATCAAAGAGGGAACCAAGGTCATAGCAGTGGGTGATTGGCAGGAGAATGCATCATGAAGCTAGCATGGAAAGAAGTCAAAAAAGGGCAGCAGGAGCATTGCATCAGAAAAGCAGAATTCCAGCAATCTTACCCCTGTGCAGGCATTGGTCAGGGAGCCGGCACAGCTGCGCCGGTCATGCTTGACTGTTGACTTTGATTTTTAGCTGCAGTTTCGATTTTGGCTTGGGAGCAACAAGGCAGACTCGGCTGGGGGATGCTTATAAGGGCTCATTTATTACACATTTCAGACATCCTCCTATGGGGAGTTGAAGCCCTAATCTCCTTCTTCTATTTTCATTTTCCTTTTCATTTCTTGTCTAGGTTAGGAGTAGAGAGTAGATTAGGCTAGTTTGAAGTAGTTAGTTTTCTAGGGTTTTATTAGACTTGATGGTTGAAACAAGCGGATGTATTGAAGATTCAACATTGAATGCTTGGAGACTCAGATTTGCACTCTTATCTCTAAACTCTCTTTGCTTTCTATTGTGTAATCTTATGACGTGTATGCTACTTGTGGATGATAGATGGGCTTCAATATGATATCTTAAATCAATTTTTGAGGTTTCAATGGAACCCAACACATAGTTTGTATTGATTTCTCTCTCTTTGCTATTAATTGATTACTTATGGATTGGTTATCATAACTTGTGCTTATAGATTAATTGTTTGGCTTGTAATTACCTTGGGAACCTGTATGAACTTGACAAACGGATTATAGGTTGAGACCTAGTTATGATATCATGCGAAAATTAAATATTCTTGTGGGTAGTCTATGAGATTATGTGACGTGTGTCTTCTTCATTATCCTCGAGAATAGATGATTTGATAGTATTTAGGATAGAAATATACCTAAATACCGTATGCAACCAAATTGAGAATCCAATCTTAATGCATTCCTATGTGAAAGTGGGTAATTGAAGGAGTAGTTAACGAGATTTTCCGTGACATGTGTCTTGTTAATTATTCTTGATATTGGTCTCTTGATAGTGTGTAGGATAGACATATACCTACATGCCGCATGAGGAAGATTCATAGTTGTTCATCGATAGAGGCTCTTATGTAATCATGATTTCTCGGTTGTCGATTCTATGTTGTTAATTATTTCAAATGAGAGAGTTAAGAGTTTCAAATGAATTGTTGGGGGAAATTGTAATCTCAAGCCTTTATTATCTAGTTTTACTCTAGGATTCCACAGTTTAAGTTTAATTCCTTGCCTAGTATAATTTAGTTTTAATATTTAAACTCTTTACCGCTGTTTAAATAAGACCGAAATGATTGCGTGCTAGTGGTTTGGTATCTTTTATCCATTAATTCTCTGTGGGACAATATCTATACTTGCACTTTATTACTCGTTGGCCGCATATACTTGGGCGTTAATTGTGTCATCTAATCGGACCAACAGGGTGTCAACATTAAGGACTCTTTCCCCTCACTCGACTGCACAAAAAAACAGTTGTCTAGCCTTAAAGGTATGCACCATGATCTCTTCATAAAACATTGAGGATACCTCTTACCAGAATTCTTCACTATATCCTGCTTTGTATAACTTTGTTGATGAATGTCATTAATAACCTAAGCATGCTAATTACAGATATGAGGTCCCACATCGTGTGGTTCCTCAACATTCAATGCTCCACATATCTTTTAGATTATATGAGGGAAAACTCTATTAGCTTCAACCCTAATTGGTACGCATTTCCTTGCCCTTGAATTTCCACAAACAGACGTATTTTCAACTAAACGATTTGAGAAAACATATCCCTATCGTACTCCGTACCATGAAAAATGATGTTTTATGTTCCCTATTTCATTCCATGTACCGCATCTTCGATCTAAGTAACAATACTCTCACACCCTTACTTTATGCAATTTCCCTGTAATATAGTGTAGTTGCTAACATAGTCATTCTATAAAGTTTCACCTTACACTAGGCAAAGTTTATTACATCACACAAAATGCTTGAAACACTTCTACACTCTACTACTCAACCAACTATTGTTCCACGTGTACCATCATCGCTAAGTAATAATCCCTCCATCTCACGAAAAGCATCTACTTTATCAAAAAAAAAAATCTACTTTTTAGTGATAATAGTATAAAATGAAACATTGTTCTCAAGTTTACCATTAAAATTTTATTATCACACCAAACTACTAAACTAACAACTTATTAACCCTAGGGGTGCACATATAACAAAAGTATGCTCTTAATAGTTGCTAATGCGGCTTTTTTTTGGTGGAACGGAGGGAATATAACCATGTTACATCAAGTTTCAATTGAGTAAGGATGCATCCAAATCAGATTGAAAAATAAAAAGCATAGCAAAGTGTAACTTGCAAGTTGCAATAAATCGATCAAACCCCGAGATGTGGATATATCAGCAGTTTGAGCCATTATATTAAGCTTCCTTAGCAATTCTCGGTTCTTGTCCAAAATTCCAACCTGAGTACAACAACAACAACAACAACAACAAAATCAAATCGGTCAGATGTCTCAAGAATGTATCGGGAAAAGCTCAAATTCTACCAAACCTGAAGCATGAGAACACTTCCGTCATTCTTCCTGCAATAACCCCATACAAACATGCTTAACAGGGTTAAGATGATGAAGGTGTTCATGTCGTTATTCGCCTTTCTGCTCTCAGGAGTATCAAAACGATATCGAGACGAACAGGCCGCAAAAGAACGAGTTGAACGAGAATTCGATATACGCTCGCCCACTCGTCCAGTAGAAGCTGCCAATGCTGAATCCCGACTGACCAAAGCCATGCCCATCATGATCAAAACCCCTAATAATAACAATGAGGCAAACTTTCTGGAGAGTTTTTCCAGCACTGGAACTAATGGACCATTAAAAACAGAATCTTGGAAAAGTTTCTGATTTGTGAATTTCTTCACAACAAAAAGAGGATCTTTTTGTAAACTACGAGTTGGAAAAATATTTGCTTTGCTGCAGTTATTACTCAACTCGCTCCTTAAAATTGAATGGCTCTTGGGGAAAACAAGTCGCAATTTGGGAAAATTTGGTCGATTTTCGTCGAATTTCTTCTTCAGGAGGAAGAAATTGTTGGACGATGTAAGGAATCGACAAGACAAATAGAGTTAATTGAAAGAAAATTAGAGAACAGAGAGCAGATTTTGGATTGAGAGGAGGGAGCTAGAGAGGAGAAGAAGAGAGAACAATATTAGAGAGAGAAAAATAGATCTAGTATTTCATTCATGCCCCCCAAAATGAGATAGATTGCCTACATATTACTTTCGTCAACAAAAGGAAAGAAATGTAAAATGACTGAGCAAGGAACTGAGCACATGGTCACATGCCTCCTGCGTTCTTAGCAACAAAACTAACAGACTCAACAAATAAGGACAATAATATCCAATTTAACAGCAGTTGAAAGACTAAAATATCCTTGCTACTTAACTAACTCATTAAACTTGATTTATGCTTAAACTAATATTGAGCTTCCAGCCTTGTTCCTTACATTCCCTTCCCCTTAAAAAGGCCCTTGTCCTCAAGGATTGAATTGAAGAAACTTGTTGTGTAATTGGTTCCAATCCTCCCAAGTAGTTTCAGAGGAAAATGAATTTGTCTATTGAACCAAGACCTTCACTTCAGCTGCATTATTCCTCTTAATCAGCCTTCTCTCTAAGATAGCAATAGGCTCCACCTGCGATTTCGCTTTTGAATTCGAGAGGGGAAATATGGTGAGGCAATTGAGACCCAATCTTTTTCTTGAGCAGAGAGACATGAAAAACTGGATGTATCTTGGAATAGCTGGGTAATTGAAGTTTGTATGCCACCGATCCTAGTCTCTCTTCCACCCGAAAAGGACCATAATACTTAGGAGCCATTTTTCCATGTTTTAACTGTGTCAGTGAAGTTTGTGTATAAGGTTTAACTTTGAGATAAACCATATCACCTGGAACAAAGGATCTATCTGTCATGTGTTTGTCAGCATAGCCCTTTATTCTTGATTGTGCTTCCACTAAGTGTTGTTTCATCAACTGCAGTAACTGGGACCTTTCCTTACAAAACTGTGTTGGTGGTTGGATCTTGTACCTGTCCAAACTGATGGAAATTAAGGTGTGGAGGTTTATACCCATAGAGCACTTCAAAAGGAGTTGCTTGTAATCCGGTGTGGAAGTGAGAGTTGTACCACCATTCAGCTAGAGGCAACCAAGAATTCCACTTGTGGGGCTGTTGAGTCACCATACATCTAAGGTAGTATTTGAGGACCTAATTAACTCTTTCTGTAAGACCCCAACTTATTATTAATGAAATTTAATTTTCTCTATTTATTATTTTGAAATAGTAAGAGTTGATTTGATTAATGTGGATAGTTATGGGTAAAATACGCAAATATTTCAAAATAAGCAAGTGGTTATAAAATATTCATTGTTGTCGGGGAATATTCGTTTGGTCGTGAAATATTAGTTACGCTAGGGAATATTAAATGACGATGGTATGACCATGTGTGGGCCCCATGCTGAAAGCAATTGGATAAAGAAAACGACAAATATAAGTTGTTTAAAAATAATGGACGTAGTTATTTACAGATTAATCTTGTTAAAATACTCAAATTGGTTAAAACACAAGGTACACGCAGTATTGCACCAATTATTGATTCTTACGTGAAGAAGGCACTACTTAATAATGGTTACTGATAATTCTTTTCAAATATTTTATTGATTTAATAATTGATGCGTTGATATTTTATATTCTTTGTTGTTTTGATAATTGTCATTCTACAAGTATTTTTCATTATCGATCTGATAATTCATATTATCTGAATAATATTATTAGATAACATTATTGGCAATGTCTAGAAAGTTACGTCTAAGGAGAGGTTTGGTCACCTAATTGCACGCCAAGAAGAGAGAAATTCTTATTGGAAAGCCCCTCTTTCACAGGAACCCTATCAGTTGTCGATATTGTGATTACGTAATATTATTTGTGAATAATTAATTATTGATTCATATGATGAGAAAAATATTGATTTTATGTGGATATAAATGGAGAAAATTTTAATGTGACAATTGTTGAAAATTAAAATTTTATCTTTTTACGATAAAATAATTTATTTAAATATATTATTATATTTTAATAATATAATAATGGTGATATTTTTACAACGAATGTGGGATATATGAGTATCTGAGAAGGAAGAGTATTTTTGTTGCAATAAATGTTTAAAAACATGTTAAACATGTGGCGCCCCAAAATTAATTATATATCACCCATCTTGGTCGCCACTTACATGGTACATAAATTCAAATACAACTTACTAATATAAGCGTAGGTATGCAATACGACATAAAGCGTGAGTTTGAATACAAATATTGTCTCACTAGATATTATACAAACTCAAAAGGAGTCCTCATTACAACTATTATCACACTTTATTTCACGGAATAGTGAGGACTACTAATCTATCCTGCGGACCATTACTCCGTTCCCAGGCTCGTCCCGGCTATGTTCTCATTTCAAGAGAATAACGGTGAAAGAAAAGGTGAGCTCAACTAGCCCAAAGAAGAAATATTATGACTAAGATAATGCAGAATAAATTATCATTAGCCTTCAACAAAGATGTTAAACCGATAAAATCTGATAGATAAACCGGTTTAAGCTGCAGTTTGGAATAAGCAATCCATTAAAAGAGTGAGTAGAGAATAAAGTCTACTATCTTTTAGGTTTTAAAAGGTTTTCATCAATTTTTATCATTTGAGACTCAAATTTTTAATAATAAACCACCACATCTAATCATCCCCGTACCACGGCCGAGGATTTTCATCAAATTATCAATGGTCATGACTATACCGAATCACCCCGGTCATAATCATACCAAAAACTATCCATCAACGCATTACTGTGCCATCGAGGACTTTTGTCACATCATTTATATCAAGTCGTGATTATACCGAATGATCCTGGTCATAATCATACTAAGTTCATCTATGCACGTAAGCAAAGATAACATAATATAACATGAGGATGATGACAATGACATAGTAATTCAATAAAACAAGTTCAAGAATTATTTAATCCATGAATTATTAACGTCCAAATTGTCGGCGTGATCATTGTTTGTGAGAGTAAAATTCAATAATGATCGGAAGAATATTTCCATGAAAAGATCTTGGGATGAAACGCTTGAATATCGAGGATATTCTACTAATTTCATGGAGTATAGAAGTCAAAGTTTTAACCATTTGGGTATAATAAAGAATGGAATAACAAAAGAAATCACCATGCATGCGATTACTTGTGATGACGAGTTATTCCAAATAAGAATAATAATAACGGAACAAAGTCGGTGAAATTCACAAGCGAGGATGTTCCAACAGAATAATAAAGATGGAACCGGATCCGGTGTAAAACACACGAGATAGGATATTCCAACAGAATGATAAAGAGCGGAACCAGTCGGGTGTAAAACACATGACAGGATGTTCCAACAGAATAATAAAAAGCGGAACTGTGTCGGTGTAAAACACATGATAGGATGTTCCAATGTAGAATAATAGAAGAATGTCACCAAGTATAGGTAGTAAGCGTGATATTAAAAGTTATTCCAATGAGAATAATAAGCAATGGAATAACATAAGGATTTCACCAAGTATAGGGGTACGCGCGTATCTGAGGTTATGTATAGGGTATGCCACTTTTACAAAGTTATTCCAGCAGAATAATAATGAATGGAATAATGAAGTTCTCTTCAAGAAGAAAGAATAACACCCTTACGGGTACAACAAATAATACCCCTACCGTAGTAAAAAGACTTTGGATATCAAAGTAGTGAAGTACGAGAATACTCTTCTTCTTTCTTTCTATAGATTTTCTCTCTATAGCTTCTCTCTATAATTTCTCTCTCAGAGTTTGGTGAATTCGTAAGAAAATAATGAAGGAATGAGCTTTATTTATAGGAAAATAGAATGCATAGTAATTAATCCATGAATCGGTCTGGATTGATTTACTTTAATCGGCGGTCCATATTTAAAGCAAAATCTTTTAAATAAAATATAATATATTCTATTTATATAAAAACATTTTACTATGCAAACACTATGCAACACTATGCAAAACACTACGCAAAAACACTATGCAACACTATGCATAATAAAATATAATATATTCTATTTATAGAATAACTTTAATAAAGTATTCTATTTTATATAAAAGATGTTTTACATTTTATTACGTTAATAATACGAATAAAACAAAACGTCATTATCGCATTATAATAATTCATATTATTAATCGACAATAATGGAATCAAACTGAGTGACTTCTCACATAAGCATCGATAATCAATACAGGTGTGCTACTTACGCAACCACACGTACATCGTACTTTACTACTTAGAAGTAGTTCAACAAAGATCAACCAGTAAAACTTCCGTCGTTATTTCAATAAAATATTTTTGTCGTTTTCTCAATCCGACAATAATTACATTATGGGGTCCACCAATGATTGAGTAGTTGTACAAATATTCCTCGCTAAACCGAATATTCCCCGACCAATCGAATATAATATAACCACTTGCATACTTTGCAAAATTTATAAATACTACCCACAACTATAATATTATCTTAAATTCACACCATAATATTAAAAAATTATTTCGACAAAATTTAAACCTTTATTGATAAAATCTGGGGTCTCACAAAACATGTCTCTGGACCCCATTTATTGACTGAAATTTGATTATAGCTTGTAAAATCGCCCGTTTGTGGATTTCGGTCAATTTTTGTTTGGAATTTGGAAAAAATTTCTTCTGCAAAGTTGTAGAGAATTGAATTTCCTATAAAAAGTTGCGAGTTTCAAATTTTCTGGGAAAAGAGCTATTTATTGTGAATTATTGAAGTTCCGGAGTTCCGAAATAATTAATTTTTGGAAGTTTTAATTGTTTAAAATAACAAAAACGTTTTTGTGGTTGGTTGGTGGGCATATGTGTTGCAAAATATGCTGAAATCAGAATTTCCAAGTTTGCGTATGATTTATATAAATTTATTAATATTTTATTAAATTTTTTGCTTTGGTGTTCTAAGCAATTTCTATAAATAAGTGCTTAGGTTAGAATTGAAAATCACACCGAAGCTGAAGTTTTCTCTCTATATTATCGAGCGTATTCTTGTGAGTATTTTGAGTATACTTTGAGTATTGCTATACGGTGCAAGTTCAAGTCATAGCTTTATATCAGGTGTTTCAAATTTAGAAATCTTGATCTTTCGAGGTAAGGGATATTATTTTTTTTCGTAATGATATTATTTCTTGATATCATTATCTTTGAAATATTGATCTGAAGTTTTTATCAAATTTGGAACTTTTGGTGTAAGATTCTTTGTTCACGTATCTGAGACTTATTCACGATATATCGACCTTTATTCACGAATCAAAGACTATTCATCGAAAAATAAAAATTTTCCTTTTCGTCCAAAATATTTATTCGGATACTAGCTTTGATTGTATCCATATTTTGATCATTCTTGAATTTTACACCACTATGATTATTTTGAGGTATTTTTGGACATGGATAAAACAAAGTACGAATCCTTAATCCTTAATCCTTGTCATTTTGTTTCATTGGATTCGTTTCTTAAAAAAATATTTTCATCATCCTCGGTCTTAAATGATGATATTATTGAATATCTTTGGCACGTAGTGCGAATATGAATGATTTACGATGAATATCTTTGGCCGTAGTGCAAAGATGAACATGTGTTTAGATGAACATGACTAAGTGATGAATATCTTTGGCTGTGTAGTGCAAAGATGAATATTTGATTCGGATGTATATTGATTGATGTTCTGGGGATAAAAGATGAGCGATGAACTTTTAAATTCATACATAGAAGATAGTAGTTTGCATTCTCTACTTAACTCTTCTAATGAATTATTATTTCCATTGCGAATATTGATTTAAAAACTTGTTGTCTATTGTATTCTATTAGATTTTTCCTGTTGAAGACTAATGATAATTTGTTGTATATTATCTTAGTCGTAATATTCTTTCTTGGGCTAATTGAGCTCACCCTTTTCCTTTTGTTCCATTTTTCTTCTCGGGAGGCGAGAATATAGCGAGTAAGAGTCGAAGGTATGGAATGAAGGTTCTAGAGAGTTGTTTAGTAGTCCTCACCATTTTTATAAAATAATGTATCAATAAATGTGATGAGGATTTATCCGAGTATAGATATTGTCAGTAGATAATATTTGTATTCAAACTCATAGTTTTATTGTTGTAATAATAAAGTTGTAGTACATTTGCTTTACGTGCCATGTATTGACAACTCGGAATGGGTGATGTATACTACTATTTTGGGGCGTCACGGTTGGTATCGAGCTTAGGGATATGATCTCAGCGGAGATCGGGTGTGACGCCCCAAAAATAGGTATACATCACCCATTCGAGTTGTCAATACATGGTACGTAAACAACTACAACTTTATTATTACAACAAGAAACGTGAGTTTGAATACAAATATTATCTTCTGTATAATATCTATACTCAAATAAATCCTCATCACATTTATTGATACATTATTTTACAAAAATGGTGAGGACTACTAAACAATTCTTTCTAAAACCTTCATTCCATACCCCTACCGTACTCGCTTATATTCTCGCCTCCCCGAGAAGAAAAATGGAACAAAAAGGAAAAGGGTGAGCTCAACTAGCCCAAGAATAATATTATGACTAAGATAATATACAACAAATTACCGTTAGTCTTCAACAGGAAAAATCTTATGTAATACAATAGACAACAAATTTTAAATCAATATTCGCAGCCGGAAATAATAATTCATTGGAAGAGTTAAGTAGAGAATGCAAACTACTATCTTCTATGTATGAATTTAAAAGTTCATCGCTCATCTTTTATCCCTCAGAACATCAATCAATATACATCCGAATCAAATATTCATTTTTTTGCACTACGTGCCAAAGATATTCATCACTTGGTCATGTTCATCTAAACACTGCTCATCTTTGCACTACTACCAAAGATATTCAATAATATCATCATTTAAGATCGAGGATGATGAAAATATTTTAAAGAAACGAATCCAAAGGAAACGAAATGACAAGGATTAAGGATTAAGGATTCGTACTTTGTTTTATCCATGTTCAAAAATACCTCAAAAATAATCATAGTGGTGTAAAATTTAAGAATGATCAAAAACATGGATACAATCAAAGCTAGTATCCGTAATAGATATTTTGGACAAAAAGAAGAAATTTTATTTTTCTATGAATAGTGCATGAGATACGTGAATAAAGGCGTGAGTATACGTGAATAGTAATCCCCACACCAAAAGATAGAAATTTCCCAAAAACATCTTCACGCTTCATGAATAGTACTCGTGAATAAGTAACTCGTGAATAAGTAACTCATGAATAAGAACTCGTGAATAGTAACTCATGAATAGTAACTCGTGAATAGTAACTTTCGTGACTAAGTAACCCTGATACATGGAAAAGTTCCAAATTTGATAAAAAGTTCCAACCAATATTTCAAAGATAATGATATTGAAGAAATAATATCATCCGAGAAGAAAATAACATCCCTTACCTCGAAAGATTAGACTTAAATTTGGAATACTAGGGTATAGTGTTGAAGGAACTTGCACCGCCTAACAATACTCAAAGTATACTCACAAGAATACGCTCAATATATCGAGAGAGAAATAGAGAGAAACTTGGGTTTACGGTGTTTTTCAATTCTAACCTAAGCCCTATTTATAGGAAAATGCTTAGAACACCAAAGTAGAAAATTGAATATAATATTAATATATTTTTCACATTTTCTTTAGCCCACCTTAGACAACTGATCTCAGCCCATTTGAATCACATGTGAGGCCAACTTAGTTGCAAAAAACGTTTTTCTCAAAATAATTAACTAAAACTCCCAAAATTAATTATTTGAACTTGAACTTCAATAATTCATAATAAATAGCCCTTTTATCAGAAAATTCAAATCTTACAGTCTTTATAGGAAATTCAATTCTCTACAACTTTGCGTAAGAAAGCTTTTAAATTCCAAAGTAAATTGACCGAAATCACAAACGCAGGCGATTTTACACGCTTATAATCAAATTTCGATCGATAAATGGGGGTCCACCGACATGTTTAGCATGTTTTAAATATTTATAGCAACAAAAATACTCTTCCTCCTCAGTATACTCATATATCCCACATTCGTTGTAAAAAATATCACCATTATTATATTATTAAAACATAATAATATATTTAAATGAATTATTTTATCGGAAAAAAGATAAAATTTCAATTTTCAACAATTGTCACATTAAAAAATTTCTCCATCTATATCCACATAAAATCAATAATTTCCTTATCATATGAATCAATAATTAATTATTCACAAATAATATTACAAAATCACAATATCGACAACTGATAGCGGTTCAGGAAGAGGGGCTTTCCAATAAGAATTTCTCTTCTTGGCGCGCCAATTAGGTGACCAAACCTCTCCTTAGACGTAACTTTCTAGACATTGCCAATAATGTTATCTAATAATATTATTCAGGATAATATGAATTATTGCTTCGATAATGAAAAATCTTGTGTAATGACAATTATTGAAACAATGAAAGAATATAAAATATCAACGCAGCAATTATTAAATCAATAAAAATCGAACAAGAATTAATTCTTTGTAATCATTATTGAGTAGTGCCTTTTACGTAAGAATCAATAATTGGTGCAATACTGGTGTCTTCTTGTGTTTTAACCACCGAGTATTTTAACAAAGATTAATGGTAACAACTACACCGCTATTATTTTTAAACAACTTATATTTGTCGTTTTCTTCATCCAATCGTTTTTTCGTTATGGGAATTCGACACGGTCGTTTTAGCGTCATAAATACGAATATTCCACGACAAAACGAATATTCCCAAACAATAATGAATATTTTATAACCACTTGCTTATTTTGAAATATTTGCGTATTTAACCCCAAACTATCCACATTAATCAAATCAACCCTTACTATTTCAAAATAATAAATAGAGAAAATTAAATTTCATTAATAATAAGTTGGGGTCTTACATCGGGGAATAGAATTAGGAGGGGAGAGACGAGTAAATCCTTCGCTAGTGTGTCCTACCTAAGCTTATTTGTTAGTTGGTCAGTATATAGTGATATTATGTGATATATTGATTTCCTTAATTAACCCTTGTTTTGACATGAGATTTGAGAATGTCGATCGAGAATATTAACAATGGAAATGAGACCGTGGAGACGCCTTTGTACTCACCAACGAGGAGAGCGTGCAACAGTCGGGCAATGTTCCTCCCGTGAACAAACCATTGGCGAGATGATGAGCGAGGGGATGTTTAGAAGCTTTTTCATATTCACGCAAAATCGACGAGGAGACTCGTGTTCAAAATCTGAGGAAGAAATGATAGCAATTCACGGGTTATCACGGCCAAGCGATTCAAAGAGTTGGGACCACCGAATTTAAGGGAAAGCCAGATCCGATCATGCCGGCGGAAACATGGGTCAAGCAAATTACCAAGATATTCGATGTCTTGGGATGCACGGAGGAACGAAGGTTCCATTCGCCACCTTTATGTTCGTGGCGAGGCGACTCCATCGGTGGGAGTGCGTGAAGCGTACCCATCCAGTAAGACTCGGTATGTCTTGGGAGGCGTTTGAAACTATTTAATGACAAATACTTTCACGAAAGTGTTCAATATGTAGGAAGGAAGTGGAGTTCATCGATTAGAACAAAACAACATGACGGTGTCTCGAAGACGAGGCAAAGTTTGCAGAGAGTTATCCGAGTTTGCACCTCATTTGGTGGAGAATGAGGAACGTATGACGCGGATGTTTCGAGAGGTTTAAAACCCTAAGATACGACAATATCTCATTTCTCATAAATTTTTCTCTATTTAGATGTTGTTAATGAGGCTCAATTGTTAGAGCCGGATAACGAGTATGTTCAATCGAGGGACCATAACCGAGGATCGTACTCGGAGATAGCGATCAGCGTAATAATGATAACCAAATGAGAAAAAAAGCAGACGGACAAAAATGGTAACCACTCTGGTGGTAATCATGGCCATGAAAATAGAAGAAGCGAGTTAGGAGGAGATTTTAAAAAGAGGAGATTTAACAACGACCATGTGAAGAGGACAAAGTCTTAGAAAGTAAACCGGTTCTAAGGGAGGAGAAACGACCACCCGGTCATATGCTATAAATGCATGGGAAAGAGGGACATATATCGATCCGCTGCGCACAAGCAGTTCAAGGTATGCTATAATTGTGGAAAGGAAGGACATATCGCTCAAGATTAGACAGTAGCAAAACCTAGTAATGGTGGGGACGGTGACTCAAAAGACTGTCCCAGAAAAGTCAAAGTCAACGATTTCGGGATGAGCGTTTGTTGTGACTGGTCAAAATGCGAGGAACCCAAACGAGGTGATCACGAGTAAGCTATTTATAAATTCTTGCGAAGTTTATACCTTACTTGATACTGGTGCTACCCATTCATTTATCTCTCCTGCTTGTGCTCAACGTTTAAACTTGACTCCGGAGAAATTAGACTTTGACCTATTGATGGTTAACTACTCATCATGCCAAAATTGATTGTTTTCGTATGGTTGTTAGTTTTTATATTCCTAACCAACCTGTTGTACGAATTCAAGCAACTAAACCATTAAAATCAATCACTGTCATATCTAATCATAAAGCTATTCGTTTATTAAAAAATGGATGTCAAGCTTTCTTAGCCCATATTATGGATTTGAATAAAGACACGTTAAATTTGAATAATATTTCTGTTGTTATTGACTTTCCGGCGTATTTCTGAAGAACTTCCGGTCTACCCCGTAGCGTGAAGTTGAATTCTTTATTGATCTTGAACACGGTACAAAGCCCATTTTTAAAACCCCATATCGAATGGCTCCTATTTAACCCGTGGAGTTAAAGGTCCAACTACGAGGAATTGTTGGACATCGGTTTCATTCGCCCACTAGTACATCTCCTTGGGGTGCTCCTATTTTATTCGTAAAGAAGAAAGAGCGGAGTATGCGACTTTGTATTGACTATCTGGAATTGAACCATGTCACCATCAAGAATAGGTATCCTCACCTCGTATTGATGACTTGTTTGACCCGATTCTGAAGGGCACAATTCTTTTCAAAAATCGATCTTCATTCGGATATCATCAATTTGAAGATTAGGCGAGGATATTCCAAAGGCGCCTTTAGAACTTCGAGACGGGCATTATGAATTCTTAGTCGTGTCTTTCGGATTGACTAATGCTCCTATGGCTTTCATGGATATGATGAATCGAGTATTCAAGGAATATTTGGATCAATTCGTTGTTGTCTTTATTGATGACATCCTCATATATTCCAAAAAAGCCGTGAAGATCATGAGCACCATTTGAAGTTGGTACTCCAAAGGCTTCGTGAAAACAAACTATATGCCAAATTGAAGAAATCGTGTTCGGGCCGGAGGAAGTAGCATTCCTTGGGCACGTGGTGTCGAAACATGGAGTATCTGTTGATCCGTGAAGATTGAAGCAATACAAAGTTAGAGCAACCAAAGTCGGTGGATCAAGTATGTAGCTTTTGGGCTTATTTGGTTATTATCGGAGATTCGTGGAAGGGTTTTCTCGAATCGCTACTCCATTAACTCGGCTAACTCGAAAGGATCCAAAATTCGTTTGGAGCGAAGAAGAACGAGAAGAGTTTCCAAGAGCTTAAGAGGAGACTTATTTAAGACTGTTCTTACAATACCATCCGGTTCGGATGGATTTGTTATCTCTGCCGATGCTTTGTGCAAAGGGTTAGGATGTGTTCTCATGCGGCGTGGGAAAGTCATAGCCTTTATGCCTCGTGACAACTTAAAGAGTATGAGAGGAATTATCCTACTCATGATCTAGAGTTAAGCGTGATCGTTTCGCCGCTTAAAGATATGGAGGCACTATCTATATGGGGAGAAAGTGGAGATATATTCGAGACCATAAAAGCCTTAAATATTTCTTCACTCAAAAAGAACTCAACACGCGGCAAATGACGTTGGCTCGAGCTATTGAAAGACTACGACCACACTATTCAATATCATCCCGAAAAAGCGAACGTGGTAGTGACGCGTTGAGTAGAAGATCGTATACGCGGAATGAGTGCGATGATGTCAAGTAAACGACGTAGAGCCAACTTTAATAGAAAAAGTTAAGGTTGCTTTCAAGCCACCAGGCCGGTGATGCGTATGAAGAAGAAAGTACAAGAAGGAGCTATTCCTAAGCGAGAATTGATGAAGAAGGAATACTTGAGTCCACTCTAGACTTTGCGTTCCTAAGGACTCGATTTGAAGTACAAGATTATGATGGAGGCACACAATACACCATTTGCAATCCATCCGGAAGTACTAAAATGTATCGTGATCTTGACATACATTTTGGTGGAACAATATGAAGAGAGAGATTGCAAAGTTTATCTCGATGTGTTTAACTTGCTAACGTGTAAAGGCGGAGCATCTAGTACCTAAGGGTCCGTTGCAACCACTTGAGATTTCGAAATGGAAGTGGGAACACATTACCATGGATTTCGTTACGGGTCTTCCTACGGTTTCAAGGCATCAATGCTATTTGTGTTATTGTTGATAGATTAACCAAGTTCCGCTCATTTCTTGCCGATCACGGAGACTTATTCCTTGAGCGTCTTGCTAGTATGTACGTGAATGAGATTGTGAGGTTGCATGACATGCCTGTATCCATAGTTTGGATCGTGACCCAAGATTCACTTCAAGATTTTGGGTTAGCTTGCAAAAAGCTATGGGCGCAATTTGCGATTTAGTTCGGCATACCATCCCCAAAGCAGACGGACAATCGAAGGACTATTCAAACTCTTGAAGATCTATTAAGACTCGTGTCCTAGATTTCAAAGGCGGTTGGGATAAGTATTTACCATTGGTGGAATTCTCCTACAACAACAGATTATCGTGCAAGTATAGGTGTGGCTCCATTTGAAGCATTATATGGACGAAAAGTGTCGCTCTCCAATATGTTGGGATGAGGTGGGTGAAGCAACATTGTTGGGACCCGAAGTTAGACGTATTATGACTCTTGAAAAGATCCAAATGATTCGACAACGTATACAAACGACACAAGATAGACAAAAGAGTTATGCGGAATCATGTATTGTTGCGAGTTGCTCCATGGAAGGGAGTTACAAGATTTGGGAAGAGAGGAAAGCTCAATCCACGATTTATTGGTCCATTTCAAATTCTTGACCGAAAGTAGGAAATGTAGCCTATAGACTCGCATTACTTAGAGTATGTCTCGTGTTCATAATGTGTTTCACATATCGTACATTTCGTAAATATGTGAAAGACCCGAACCACGTTATAGAGTTAGAACCAGGACGAGATAATAGAAGACTTAACGTCTGAAGAGGTACTGTCAAGATTTTGGATAAGAAGGAGCATGTCCTCTACGCGTAAAGGTCATACCACAAGTTAAAGTTTTGTGGAGGAATCATGCTTTATAGAGAAATGACCTAGAATTGGAAAGCGGAAATGAAAGCGAGGTATCCTCACCTTTTGAAACACAGTGCGTACATCAATTTCGAGGACGAAATTTCATAAGGAGGGGAGGTTGTAAGACCCCAACTTATTATTAATGAAATTTAATTTTCTCTATTTATTATTTTGAAATAGTAAGGGTTGATTTGATTAATGTGGATAGTTATGGGTAAAATACGCAAATATTTCAAAATAAGCAAGTGTTTATAAAATATTCATTGTTGTCGGGGAATATTCGTTTGGTCGTGGAATATTCGTTCTGTCGGGGAATATTCATCAACGTCGCATGACCATGTGTGTGGGCCCCATAACGGAAAGCGATTGGATGAAGAAAGCGACAAATATAAGTTGTTTAAAAATAACAACAGTAGTTATTCTCAATTAATACTTTTAAAATACTAAATTGGTTAAAACACGAGTAGATACCAGTATTGCACCAATTATTGATTCTTATGTAAGAAGGCACTACTCAATAATGGTTATGATAATTCTTTATTCGATATTTTATTGATTCTTTGCGTTGATATTTTATATTCTTTGTTGTTTGATAATTGTCATTACACAAGTATTTTTCATTATCGAAGCAATAATTCATATTATCGAATAATATTATTAGATAACATTATTGGCAATGTCTAGAAAGTTACATCTAAGGAGAGGTTTGGTCACCTAATTGCGGCGTCGAAGAAGGAGAAATTCTTATTGGAAAGCCCCTCTTCCTGAGAACCGCACTGGTTGTCAATATTGTGATTACGTAATATTATTTGTGAATAATTAATTATTGATTCATATGATGAGAAAAATATTGATTTTATGTGGATATAAATGGAGAAAATTTTTAATGTGACAATTGTTGAAAATTGAAATTTTTTCTTTTTACGATAAAATAATTTATTTAAATATATTATTATATTTTAATAATATAATAATGGTGATATTTTTACAACGAATGTGGGATATATGAGTATCTGAGAAGGAAGAGTATTTTTGTTGCAATAAATGTTTAAAACATGTTAAACATGTCGGTGGACCCCATTTATTGGTGAAATTTGATTATAACTTTTATAAAATCGTCCGTTTGTGGATTTTGGCCAATTTTTGTTTGGAATTTGGAAAAAATTTTCTACGCAAAGTTGTAGAGAATTGAATTTTCTATAAAAATCGCGAGTTTCAATTTTACGGCAAAGAGCTATTTATTGTGAATTATTGAAGTTAGGAGTTAAAATAATTGATTTTGGAAGTTTTAATTGTTTAAAATAACAAAAACGTTTTTTGAGACCCTGATTTTATCAATAAAGATTTAAATTTTGTCGAAATAATTTTTTTAATATTATGGTGTGAATTTGAGATAATATTATAGTTGTGGGTAGTATTTATAGTATTTATAAATTTTGCAAGTGGTTATATATCACATTCGATTATTGGAATATTCGATTGATTGGGGAATATTCGGTTAAGGGAATATTAAGTACTCAGCAGCTCAATCATTGGTGGACCCCTAACAGAATTATTGTCGGATTGAAAGCAACAAAAAATATTTTATTGAAATAACGGCGGAAGTTTCTGGTTGATCTTGTTGAACTACTCGGTAGTAAAAATACGATGTCGTGTGGTTGCGTAGTATAATACGGTATTGATGATTATTGATGCTTATGTGAGAAGTCACTCGGTTTGATTTCATTATTGTCGATTAATAATATGAATTATTATAGCGATAATGACGTTTTGTTTTATTCGTTTATTAACGTAATAAAAGCGAAACATCTTTTATATAAAATAGAATACTTTATTAAAGTTATTACATAAATAGAATATATTATATTTTATTATGCATAGTGTTGCATAGTGTTTTGCATAGTGTTTTGCATAGTATTGCATAGTGTTTGCATAGTAAAATGTTTTTATATAAATAGAATATATGATATTTTATTTAAAAGATTTTGCTTTAAATATGGATAAAAGGATTAAAGTAAATCAATACGGGATAGTTCATGGATTAATTACTATGCATTCTATTTTCCTATAAATAGAAGCTCGTTCCTTCATTATTTTCTTATGAATTCTTTGAAACTACAGAGAGAGAAATTATAGAGAGAAGCTATAGAGAGAAAATCTATAGAGAAAGAAGAAGAGTATTCTAGTACTTCACTACTTTGATATATCCAAAGTGTCTTTTACGGTAAGGGATATTATTTGTTTGTACTAAAGTAAAGAGTGTTATTCTTTCTTATTCATGAAGAGAACTTACATTATTCCATTCATTATTATTACATTGGAATAACTTTGTAAAAGTGGCATACCCTATACATAACTTTTGTATACATGGCGTACCCTATACTTGGTGAAATCCTTAAATTATTCCATTCTTATTTATTACATTGGAATAACTTTTGTATCTGTGGAATCCCTATACTTGGTGATCTTCTTACATTATTCCATTCTTTATTATTACATTGGAATATCACATGCGTATGTTTTACAGGACACAGTTCCATTGTTTATTATTCCGCATTTATTATTACGTTGGAATATCACATGCGTGTGTTTTACAGGACACTGGTTCCATTGTTTATTATTAAACATTTATTATTACATTGGATCATCACATCGGTGTGAATTTCACGACGACTGGTTCCGTTATTATTATTACATTGGAATAACTTTAATACATCACAATCTACCGCATGCGTGGTGATTTCTTTTGTTATTCCATTCTTTATTATACCCGGTTGGTTAAAACTTTGACTTTCTATACTCCATGAAATTAGTAGAATATCCTTGATATTTGCGTTTCATTCGATATCTTTTCATGAAAATATTCTTACGATCATTCTTGAATTTTACTCTACAAAAGCGAGTATCGTGTTGACAATTTGGACGTTAATAATTCTGGATTAAATAATTCTTGAACTTGTTTTATTGAATTATTATGTCATTGTCATCATCCTCATGTTATATTATGTTATCTTTGGCTTACGTGCGTAGATGAACTTAGTATGATTATGACCGGGGATGATCATCATTGATATAAATAGTCAAAAGTCCTCGGTGGCTTTTGTAATGCGATGATGGATAGTTTTGGTATGATTATGACCGGGGTGATTTCGGTATAGTCATGACCATTGATAATTTGATGAAAATCCTTGTAGTGGTACAGGGATGATTAGATATTGTGGTTTATTCATTAAATTTGAGTCTTAGTGATAAAAATTGATGAAAACCTTTTAAAACTTAAAAGATAGTAGACTTTATTTTCTACTTAACTCTTTTAATGGATTACATATTCATTTATGATTAAAGCGGTTGTCTATTGTATTTTATCGGTTTAACATTGTTGAAGACTATTGATAATTTATTACGCATTATCTTAGTCATAATATTTCTTCTTGGGCTAGTTGAGCTCACCCTTTCTTTCTTTATTCTCTCTTGAAATGAGAATATAAATTTGGGACGAGTTGGGGAAGCGAGTGATGGTCCGAAGATAGTATTAGTAGTCCTCATTATTACGTGAAATAGTGTGATAATAATTATAATGAGGACTCCTTGAGTATGGATATTGTCTAAATGACAATATTCTATTAGAACTCTCGGTTTATGTATTTATCGTATGTTATACTGACGGATGTATAATTAAGTTTGTATTTGAATTTATGTACCATGTAAGTGGCGACCCAAGATGGGTGGCGTATACCTAATTTTGGGGGTGTCGCGGTTGGTATCAGAGCTTAGGGATATGATCCCTGGCTGAGATGTGAGATAAGAACTAGGAAGGGAGAGACGGGGAATTCCTTCGCTAGTATGACCTACCTAAATTTATTTGGTATTTAATTGGTCGGTCAGAGTATAGGGATAATATGTGATATGTTAATTAACCCTTGTTTTGTGACAGTGTTTGAGAATGACATCTAAAAATGTTGAGATAAACAATGAAGCACATGAGAGTGTTGATTATTTCAAACAAAAGGTAACGACCAACAATATAATAATAATCATCTTTGGTGGCAGCATTTATCGAACAATGATAACCATCGGGGAAATTATCATGCTAAGAATGGTAACCACTTCGGTGGTAATCATGGCAAAGATAATAGAAGTAGAAATTGCAAGAAGAGAAGGTCATTTAGCTCAATTTTGTTGTGCACCAAAGTCAAGTCTAGCTGGGACGGTGGCACCAAAGGTGGATATGGACAAAACAAAGTCGTTGGTTTTAGGAAGTGCATTTTTCATGACTTCTCAAAAAGCGAGTAAACCGAACGAAGTTAGCACGGGTTAGTTAATTATAAATTGTGAAGTCTATACCTTATAAGATACCGGTTCTACCCATTATTTAATCTCTCTTGCTTGCGTTCAACATTTAAATTTGACTCCGGAGAAGTTAGACTTTGACTTATTGGTTGAAACATCGTTAGTAGGAGCCTTCGTTACCGCTACTATTTTTAAATCTTGTTTGGTTCAAATAAACATTTTCATGTCGATCTTATCTTTTTGAAAATATTTGCCTTTGATGTGATTTTAGGAATCAATTGGTTAACTACTCATCATGCTTTTCGTAAGGTTGTTAGCTTTTATATTCATAACCAACTTGTTGTGCGAATTCAAGTAACCAAACTACTAAAGTCAATTATTGTCATATCAAGCCATAAGTAAAGAGCCCCGAACCTTTCGTTGTTGACTTCCTTGTGTGGAATGTACCGAAGCGGACTTTTCGTGAGCGACATCGTGAATGAAGATGGCAAGTTTATAAGTATCATTGTGAGGTCTTTATCTAGGTTAAGGGATAGAAGTCGCAGTTGGTATCAATGTGACGTCTTATCCAAGTCTTGGATGAGAGTCATGAGTTTTGAATGATATTTCTATTATTAATAAATTTCTGGTGTATTCTTGAAGACTTCTTAGCCTACTTAGAGCGTGAAATCGAATTTCGTATTGACCCCAGTACAAAACCCATTTCTTAAACCCTCAAATATTTCTTCAACTAAAAGGATATGTTTACGTGGATTATGATGAAAGTCATAATAAAAGTATAGAACTGATGAAAATCATGGGTATATGAAGTATTAGTAAGTTTTATGATGAGTTATGTTGGTTAGTATGTGAAAACATGAGAGTTTCTTAGAAATCACAAAGAGTGGAAAATCAGATTTTGGTGAAAAACGTAACAAGAAATTCAATTGACCATATCTCCTATTATATTTTGAATTTTTGAGTGTGGTCAAGTCCTAGAGTTAGATCTATGAGTTACCTAACTAATCCAAGTGGAATTACTGGAAAAGGTGTTGTAGATTTTTGTGTGGACTGATTTTAGCAAAGGGTGCAAAGCTGCAAAAACCGAAAAAAGGCTGCTTGCCATGATTTTAGAGGGGCTGTTTCGGCCACTTAAATTATAAGAAAAATTCTGGCCTTTTGGGACATGAAGGTATATGGTATAAATTACCTCCTGTCCAAAAATGAGCTCATTCGACTTAAAATGAGCAAGTTATGACTATTTCAATATTTAGTTTTTTAAACGAAAAACGCTATAACAGGAGTTCTATAACTCAGTTGACCATGAAATTTAAACTGGAAGCTCACGTTAACATGTGTAAGATCCTGCCAAGATTTGGGAATTTTGGAGTTAAACTTTGGGTAGCAAATTTTTAAGAAATTAATTAGAAATTGATTTTTGAAAAATAGTAAATGAATTTAAAAATTCGAGAAAAATATATTTTCATTATGGGACTATATTATGCTAAATACCAGAAAAGAAATATTTTTGGGACTGATTTGGTATTTTTTATGAAAATAGTTTAATTACTGAACATATGAGTTAAATATGTTATGTGAAAGTAACAAAGTTGAAAATAGGATTTTATGGCTAGAGAATCTATATAGAGTATATGCATATTTTTTGATGAGGATTTGATCATTGGTGATGATATCTTATGAGTATGGCATTTTTGAATGATTAAATGCATTATTTGGTAAAGCGTAAACAATTGAAATAAATTGTTTATAAATTTAAAAAGCGATTAAAATATTGTTATAATATTAATGATATTAGATTATGAGATTATTAAGTGATTGATAACATGGGGATATTCTTGAATCTGGATAAATTATATTATAAATGTTTAATATTTATCCTTTCTCTCATTTGATTGATTCTTTTATATCATTATCCTCATGCTTATATTATGTTGAAAGTCAATACGTGGCTGTAGTGCATAGATGGACTTGGTATGATTATGACTGAGGATTGTTCGGTATAATCATAACAAGTAATTGAAAACACGATTATCTTTGGTAGTAGTGCATGGATAATTCGTGGTCGTGATACTAATGAATACACGATTATCTTTGGCACGTGGTGCATGCATGGATAATTAATGGTGGTCGTGATACTAATGAATACACGATTATCTTTGGCCGTAGTGCATGGATAATTTGTGGTCGTGATCTTAATGAAAACACGATTATCTTTGGTAGTAGTGCATGGATAATTCGTGGTCGTGATACTAATGAATACACGATTATCTTTGGTAGTAGTGCATGGATAATTTGTGGTCGTGATACTAATGAATACGATTATCTTTGGTAGTAGTGCATGGATAATTTTGGTCGCGTGATACTAATGAATACACGATTATTTTTGGTAGTAGTATACATGGATAATTCGTGGTCGTGATCTTAATGAATATCCTTGGCACGTAGTGCGGGGATGATTCGATGATATGGATTAATTATTGGTGAGTCTCGTGAATGAAATATTAATTCATGGATGTGGTAAAAGTCATCTTTGGTAGTAGTGCATTGATAGACTTGGTATCATTATGACCAAAGATTATTCGGTATAATCATGATAGTAATTGAAAACACGAATATCCTTGGCGGTGGTGTATGGATAATTCATGGTCGTGATACTATTAAGGCTGCCTCAAAGCATTATTGGTTTTCTGATTGTATATCTTTAGCATGTAGTGCAAAGATGAATTGTTAATGAATATCTTTGGTAGGATTGCAAAGATGAATTTAATGTTTTCAACGATAAAGGTATTGAGGTATCCTCACCTCTTTATCATACAGTCGTACCCTAATTTAGAGGGCGAAATTCCATAAGGAGGGAGATTGTGAGACCCCAGATTTTATCGATAAAGATTTAAATTTTGTCGAAATAATTTTTAATATTATGGTGTGAATTTGAGATAATATTATAGTTGTGGGTAGTATTTATAAATTTTGCAAAGTATGCAAGTGGTTATATTATATTCGATTGGTGGGGAATATTGGTTTAGCGGGGAATATTAAATACAATGACTCAATCATTGGTGGACCCTACTAATGAAATTATTGTCGGATTGAGAAAGCGACAAAAATATTTTATTGAAATAACGGCGGAAGTTTTTCCGTTGATCTTGTTGAACTACTCGGTAGTAAAAAATACGATGTCGTGTGGTTGCATAGTAGCACTGCGGTATTGATTATTGATGCTTATGTGAGAAGTCACTCGGTTTGATTCCATTATTGTCGATTAATAATATGAATTATTATAGCGATAATAACGTTTTGTTTTATTCAGTATTATTAACGTAATAAAAGCGAAACATCTTTTTATATAAAGCGAGAATACTTTATTAAAGTTATTACATAAATAGAATATATTATATTTTATTATGCATAGTGTTGCGTAGTGTTTTTGTATAGTTTGCATAGTGTTGCATAGTGTTTGCATAGTAAAATGTTTTTATATAAATAGAATATATGATATTTTATTTAAAAGATTTTGCTTTAAATATGGACCGTCGATTAAAGTAAATCAATACTGGATAGTTCATGGATTAATTACTATGCATTCTATTTTTCTATAAATAGAAGCTCATTCCTTCATTATTTTCTTACGAATTCATTTGAAACTACAGAGAGAGAAATTATAGAGAGAAGCTAAGCTAGAGAGAAAATCTATAGAGAGAAAGAAAGAAGAGTGATACGGTACTTCACTACTTTGATATCCGGTGTCTTTTCTTTGTAAGGGATATTATTTATTTGTTGTGCCGTAAAGGGTGTTATTCTTTCTTATTCATGAAGAGAACTTACATTATTCCATTCATTATTATTACATTGGAATAACTTTTGTAAAAGTGGCATACCCTATACATAACTTTGTATATGCGGCATACCTATACTTGGTGAAATCCTTATATTATTCCATTCTTATTTATTACATTGGAATAACTTTGTATCTGTGAATCCCCTATACTTGGTGATCTTCTTCATTATTCCATTCTTTATTATTACATTTGGAATATCACATGCGTGTGTTTTACAGGACTGGTTACATTGTTTATTATTCGCATTTATTATTACATTGGAATATCACATGCGTGTGTTTTACAGGACTGGTTCCATTGTTTATTATTCAAACATTTATTATTACATTGGATCATCACATCGATTGTGAATTTCACACGACTGGTTCCGTTATTATTATTCTATTGGAATAACTTGCCATCATGCAATCTGCATGCATGGTGATTTCTTTTGTTATTCCATTCTTTATTATACCCGGTTGGTTAAAACTTTGACTTATATAATCCATGAAATTAGTAGAATATCCTTGATATTTGCGTTTCATTCGATATCTTTTCATGGAAATATTCTTACGATCATTCTTGAATTTTACTCTACAAAAAGCAGTATCATGTTGACATTTGGGCGTTAATAATTCTGGATTAAATAATTCTTGAACTTGTTTTATTGAATTATTATGTCATTGTCATCATCCTCATGTTATATTATGTTATCTTTGGCTTACGTGCATAGATGAACTTAGTATGATTATGACCGAGGATCATTCGGTATAATCATGGCTTGATATAAATGATGTGACAAAAGTCCTCGGTGGCTTTTTGTAATGCGATGATGGATAGTTTTGGTATGATTATGACCGGGGTGATTCGGTATAGTCATGACCATTGATAATTTGATGAAAATCCTTGGTAGTAATGCAGGGATGATTAGATATTGTGGTTTATTCAATAAAAGCGAGTCTTAGTGATAAAATTGATGAAAACCATTTAAAACTTAAAAGATAGTAGACTTTATTTTTTGCTTGACTCTTTTAATGGATTGCATATTCACCGCTGCGATTAAGCGGTTGTCTATTGTATTTTATCGGTTTAACATTGTTGAAGACTATTGATAATTATTTACGCATTATCTTAGTCATAATATTTCTTCTTTGGGCTAGTTGAGCTCACCCTTTCTTTTCTTTGTTCTCTTGAAATAAGAAATATATTTGGGACGAGTTGGGAAAACGAGTGATGGTCTTGAAGATAGCATTAGTAGTCCTCACTATTACGTGAAATAGTGTGATAATAATTGTAATGAGGACTCCTTGAGTATGGATATTGTCTAAATGACAATATTCCTATTAGAACTCTCGATTTATGTATTGTCGTATGTTATACTGACGGATGTATAATTAAGTTTGTATTTGAATTTATGTACCATGTAAGTGGCGACCCAAGATGGGTGGCGTATACCTAATTTTGGAGGCGTGTTGCGGTTTTTTAATCAGTTGGTTGGTGGTTGGTGGGCACATGTGTTGCAAAATATCTTTGAAATCGTAATTTCCAAGTTTGCGTATGATTTAAATAAATTTATTAATATTTTATTAAATTTTCGCTTTGGTGTTCTAAGCAATTTCCTATAAATAGGGTGCTTAGGTTAGAATTGAAAATCACAATTAAGCTGAAGTTTTTCTATCTATATTATCGGCGTATTCTTGTGAGTATTTTGAGTATACTTTAGTAGTATTGCTATATCTGGTGCAAGTTCAAGTCATAGCTTTATATCAGGTGTTTTATTTAAAGTAATTGATCTTTTTCGAGGTAAGGGATATTTTTTTTTAAAGTAATGATATTATTTCTTGATATCATTATCTTTGAAATATTGATCTGAAGTTTTTATTAAATTTGAAACTTTTTGTGTGGAGATTCTTTATTAACGATTATCATGACTTATTCACGATATCTGACACTATTCACGAAATACAAAGACTATTCATCGAAAAATGAAAATTTTCCTTTTAAGTCAAAATATCTATTACGGATACTAGCTTTGATTGTATCCATGTTTTGATCATTCTTGAATTTTACACCACTATGATTATTTTTGAGGTATTTTTGGACATAGATAAAACAAAGTACGAATCCTAATCCTTAATCCTTGTCATTTTGTTTTCTTTGGATTCGTTTCTTTAAAAATATTTTTCATCATCCTCGGTCTTAAATGATGATATTATTGAATATCTTTGGCTGTAGTGCAAAAATGAATGATTCGATGAATATCTTTGGTCCGTAGTGCAAAGATGAACATGTGTTTAGATGAAGATGACCAATGATGAATATCTTTGGCTGTAGTGCAAAAGATGAATATTTGATTCGGATGTATATTGATTGATGTTACTGGGGATAAAAGATGAGCGATGAACTTTTAAATTCATACATAGAAGATAGTAGTTTGCATTCTCTACTTAACTCTTCTAATGAATTATTATTTCATTGCGAATATTGATTTAAAAACTTGTTGTCTATTGTATTCTATTAGATTTTTCCTGTTGAAGACTAATGATAATTTGTTGTATATTATCTTAGTCGTAATATTATTCTTTCTTGGGCTAGTTGAGCTCACCCTTTTCCTTTTTGTTCCATTTTTCTTCTCGGGAGGCGAGAATATAGCGAAATGCAGTCGGGGTATGGAATGAAGGTTTAGAGAGAGTTGTTTAGTAGTCCTCACCATTTTTGTAAAATAATGTATCAATAAATGTGATGAGGATTTATTTGAGTATAGATATTATGTCAGAAGATAATATTTGTATTCAAACTCACATGATTTTTATTGTTGTAATAATAAAGTTGTAGTTATTTACATACCGTGTATTGACAACTCGGAATGGGTGATGTATACCTATTTTGGGGCGTCACGGTTGGTATTAGAGCTTAGGGATATGATCTCTGGCGGAGATCGGGGAATAAAACTAGGAGGGAGAGGCGAGTAAATCCTTCGCTAGTGTGTCCTACTTAAGCTTATTTGTTAGTTGGTGATATATATAGGATATTATGTGATATATTGATTTCCTTAATTAACCCTTGTTTTATGGCGGTATTTGAGAATGTCGTTTGAGAATATTAACAATGGAAATGGGACAGTGGAGCGCTGTACTCACCAACGAGGAGAGCGTGCAACAGTTTGGCAATGTTCCTCCCATGAACAACACCACTGAAAGCGAGATGATGAATGAGGGATGTTTAGAAGCTTTTTGCGATTCATGCAAAATCAGAGGAGGAGACTCGTGTTCAAAATCTGAGGAGGAAATGATAGCAATTCACTGGTTGTCATTACGGCAAAAGCGATTCGAAGTTGGGACCACGAATTTAAGGGAAAGCGGATCCGATCATGGCGGAAACATGGGTCAAAACAAATTACCAAGATATTCGATGTCTTGGGATGCGGAGAGAACGAAGGTTCCATTCGCCACCTTTATGTTAAAGTGGAGGCGGAGACTCTTGGTGAGAGTCTCGTGAAGCGTACCCATCCGGCCGCACTTTCGGCATGTCTTGGGAGGCGTTTGAAACTATTTAATGACAAATACTTTCACGAAAGTGTTCATCATATGAAGGAAGTGGAGTTCATCAGATTAGAACAAAACAACATGGCGGTGTCTCGATGACGAGGCAAAGTTTGCGAGTTATCGAGTTTGCACCTCATTTGGTGGAGAATGAGGAGCGTATACGCGGATGTTTACGAGAGGTTTGAAACCGGGATGCGACAATATCTCATTTCTCATAAATTTTCTCTCTATTAGGATGTTGTTAATAGGGCTCGATATGTTAGAAGCGAGATAGCGCGAGTATGTTCAACCGAGGGACCATAACCGAGGATCGTACGGAGATAGCGGTCAGCCAAGAATAATGATAACCGGCGGAGAAAAAGCAGACGGACAAAATGGTAACCACTTTGGTGGTAATCATAGCCATGAAAATAGAAAAAGCGAGTCGGGAGGAGATTTTAAAAGAGGAGATTTAACAACGACCATGTGAAGGCAGACAGTCTGTGCAGAAGTAAGCGGTTCTAAGGAGGAGAACGACCACCGGTCGTATCTTTATAAATGGGAAAGAGGACATATCGGTCAAGCGCCCATAATAGTTCAAGGTATGCTATAATTGTGGAAAGGAAGGACATATCGCTCGAGATTGTTCGATAGCGAAACCTAGTTCAATGGGGACGGTGACTCAAAATTTGTCCCAAAAAAGTCAAAGTCAGCGATTTCGGGAAGAGCGTTTGTTGTGGTTGGTCAAAATCGAGGAACCCAAACGAGGTGATCACGGGTAAGCTATTTATAAATTCTTGCGAAGTTTATACCTTACTTGATCACCGGTCTGCTACCCATTCATTTTATCTCTCTGCTTGTGCTCAGCGTTTAAACTTGACTCAGGAAAAATTAGACTTTGACCTATCTGTGGAAACTCAGTTAGGAGAAACTTTCATCACATCCCTTTGTTTATAAATCTTGTTTGATTCAAGTTGGCACCATCACCTTACTGTTGACCTTATCTCTTTAAAGATACTTGCTTTTGATGTGATTTTAGGGATTGATTGGTTAACTACTCATCATGCCAAAATTGATTGTTTTCGTAAGGTTGTTAGTTTTCATATTCCTAACCAACTTTGTTATGCAATTCAAGCAACTAAACCATTAAAATCAATCAATCATCATATCTAATCATAAAGCTATTCGTTTATTAAAAAAAGGATGTCAAGCTTTCTTAGCCCATATTATGGATTTGAATAAAGACACGTCAAATTTGAATAATATTCTGTTGTTATTGACTTTCGGCGTATTTCTGAAGAACTTCCCGATCTACCCCCGAGCGTGAAGTTGAATTCTTTATTGATCTTGAACTTTGGTACAAAGCCCATTTCTAAAACCCCATATCGAATGGCTCTATTGAACTTGAGGAGTTAAAGGTCCAACTCTGAGGAATTGTTGGACATCGGTTTCATTCGTCCTAGTACATCTCCTTGGGGTGTTCTGTTTTATTCGTAAAGAAAAAGGCGGGAGTATCGACTTTGTATTGACTATCGGGAATTGAACCATGTCACCATCAAGAATAGGTATCCTCTACCTCGTATTGATGACTTGTTTGACCCGATTGCAAGAGGGCACAATTCTTTTCAAAAATCGATCTTCGATTCGGATATCATCAATTTGAAGATTAGGCGAGGATATTCAAAGGCGCCTTTAGAACTCGATGCGGGCATTATGAATTCTTAGTCATATCTTTCGGATTGACTAATGCTCCCTATGACTTTCATGGATATGATGAATCAAGTATTGAGGAATATTTGGATCGATTCGTTGTTGTCTTTATTGATGACATCCTCATATATTCCAAAAGTCGTGAAGATCATGAGCACCATTTGAAATTTGGTACTCAAAGGCTTCGTGAAAACAAACTATATGCCAAATTGAAGAAATGCGAGTTACGGCGGAGGAAGTAGCATTCCTTGGGCACGCGTGGTGTCGAAACATGGAGTATCTGTTGATCCGTGAAGATTGAAGCAATCAAAGTTAGAACAGCGAAGTCGGTGTTGGAAGTGCACGTAGCTTTTTGGGCTTAAATTTGGTTATTATCGGAGATTCGTGGAAGGGTTTTCTCGAATCGCTACTCCATTAACTTCGGCTAACTTCGAAGGATAAAAATTCGTTTGGAGCGAAGAATGCGAGAAGAGTTTCAAGAGCTTAAGAGGAGATTTATTTTAAGACTGTTCTAACAATACCATCCGGGTTGGATGGATTTGTTATCTCTGACGATGCTTGGGCAAAGGGTTAGGATGTGTTCTCATGCAACGTGGGAAAGTCATAGCCTATGCCTCATGACAACTTAAAGAGTATGAGAGGAATTATCCTACTCGTGATCTAGAGTTAGCGGCGATCGTTTTCTTGTATTAAAGATATGGAGGCACTATCTATATGGGAGAAAGTGGAGATATATTTAGACCATAAAAGCCTTAAATATTTCTTCTTCAAAAAGAACTCAACATGCGACAACGACGTTGGCTCGAGTTGTTGAAAGATTACGACCACACTATTGATACCATCACGAAAAGCGAGCGTGGTGGGCGCGCGTTGAGTAGAAGATCATATGCGAGGAATGAGTGCGATGATGTCAAGTATACGCGTAGAGCCAACTTTAATAGAAAAAGTTAAGGTTGCTCGACCCGCAGGCAGGAGTTGATCGCGTATGAAGAAGAAAGTACAAGAAGGAGCTATTAGGAAGCGAGAATTGATGAAGAAGGAATACTTGAGTCCACTCTAGACTTTGTGTTCCTAACGACTACGATTTGAAGTACAAGATTATGATGGAGGCACACAATACACCATTTGCAATCCATCTGGAAGTACTAAAATGTATCGTGATCTTGACATACATTTTGGTGGAACAATATGAAGAGAGAGATTGCAAAGTTTATCTCGATGTGTTTAACTTGTCAGCGTGTAAAAGCGAGCATCTAGTACCTAAGGGTCCGTTGCAACCACTTGAGATTCGAAATGGAAGTGGGAACACATTACCATGGATTTCGTTACGGGTCTTTCCTACGGTTTCTCAAGGCATCAATGTTATTTGGGTTATTGTTGATAGATTAACCAAGTTTGCTCATTTCTTTTTAACGACGGAGACTTATTCCTTGAGCGTCTTGCTAGTATATGCGTGAATGAGATTGTGAGGTTGCATGGCATACTGTATCCATAGTTTTGGATCGTGACCCAAGATTCACTTCAAGATTTTGGGTTAGCTTGCAAAAAGCTATGGAGCGCAGTTTGCGATTTAGTTGGCATACCATCCCCAAAGCGGATGGACAATCAGAAAGGACTATTCAAACTCTTGAAGATCTATTAAGACTCTGTGTCCTAGACTTCAAGGGCAGTTGGGATAAGTATTTACCATTGGTGGAATTCTCCTACAACAACAGTTATCAGGCAAGTATAGGTGTGGCTCCATTTGAAGCATTATATGGACGAAAGTGTCGCTCTCCGATATGTTGGGATGAGGTGGGTGAAGCAACATTGTTGGGACCCGAGTTAGTACGTATATGACTACCGAAAAGATCCAAATGATTGACAACGTATACAAGCGGCACAAGATGACAAAAGAGTTATGCGGATCTTCACGAAAGGGCGTGGAATTTAGTATAGGGGATCATGTATTGTTGCGAGTTGCTCCGTGGAAGGAGTTCAAGATTTGGGAAAGGAGTTACGAAGATTCTTGAAGAGAGGAAAAGCTCAATCCACGATTTATTGGTCCATTTCAAATTTTCACACCGAAGTACTTTAAATATGTGAAAGACCGAACCACGTTATAGAGTTAGACCCCAAATTATTAATAAATGAAATTTATTTTCCTCTATTTATTATTTTGAAATTAAAGGTTTATTTGATTAATGTGGATAGTTATGGGTAAAATCCTCAATATGAATATTTGAATAAGCAAGTGGTTATAAAATATTCATTATTTGATTAATGGAATATTACGTTTGGTAAGCGAAATGGAATATTAATTCGTTGTCGGGAATATTCGAATCGTGGAATATTAAATGCATCGGGGAATATTAAATGCAGTAGCTTGATCTTTTATGGGCCCCATGTGAAAGCGATTGGATGAAGAAAGCGACAAATATAAGTTGTTTATAAAAAGCGGCGTAGTTATTCTGAATTATCTTGTTGGAATACTAAATTGGTTAAAACATACTAATCTGGCGTTGTTGAGCGGTACACTGCGGTATTGCACCAATTATTGATTCTTTACGTGAAAGCCTTTACTCGATAATGGTTACGATAATTCTTTATTCGATATTTTATTTTATTGATTCAATAATTCTTTGCGTTGATATTTTATATTCTTTGTTGTTTGATAATTGTCATTACACGGTATTTTTTATTATCGAAGCAATAATTCATATTATCGAATAATATTATTAGATAACATTATTGGCAATGTCTAGAAAGTTACATCTAAGGAGAGGTTTGGTCACCTAATTGCGCGCTTGATGAGAGAAATTCTTATTGGAAAGCCCCTCTTTCACAGGAAGCGGCTTGGTTGTCGATATTGTGATTCTGTAATATTATTTGTGAATAATTAATTATTGATTTATATGATGAGAAAAATATTGATTTTATGTGGATATAGATGGAGAAAATTTTAATGTGACAATTGTTGAAAATTAATATTTTATCTTTTTCTGATAAAATAATTCATTTAAATATATTATTTTAATAATATATTAATGGTGATATTTTTACAATGAATATGGGATATATGAATAAATGAGGAGAAAGAGTATTTTTGTTGGATTAAATGTTTAACACATGTTTTGTGTGTTGGTGGACCCATTTCTTGGTAGAAATTTGATTATAGCACTTTGTAAAATCGACCGTTTGTAGATTTTGGTCAATTTCTGTTTGGAATTTGGAAAAACTTTCTTCTGCAAAGTTGTAGAGAATTGAATTTCCTATAAAAACTCACGAGATTTGAATTTTCTGATAAAAGGGCTATTTATTATGAATTATTGAAGTTTGGAGTTTAAAATAATTGATTTTGGAGTTTTAATTAATTATTTTGAGAAAAACGTTTTTTTGGTGAGTTTGTGAACCTCATTTAACATGTGCTATGGCTGAAATCAGATTTCAAAAGGTGGTCTAAGGAATTTTGTTTATAAATAATATTATTATATTAAATTTTACTGCTTTTGGTGTTCTAAGCAATTTCTATAAATAGGGTCTTAGGTTAGAATTGAAAATCACACACGAAAGCTGAAGTTTTTCTCTCTATATTCTCTCGATATTCTTTGTGAGTATTCTTTGAGTATACTTTGAGTATTGTTATATCGGTGCAAGTTCCTTCATAGCTTTACCTCAGGTATTTATTTAGAAATCTTAATCTTTCGAGGTAAGGGATGTTATTTTTTCTCAAATGATATTATTTCTTCAATATCATTATCTTTGAAATATTAGTTGGAACTTTTTATCAAATTTGGAACTTTTTTATATCGGGGTTCTTATTCATGGGTTCTTATTCACGAGTTCTTATTCATGAATTCTTATTCACGATTCTTATTCACAGTCTTATTACTATTGAAGCGTGAAGATGTTTTTTGAAATTTCTATCTTTTGGTGTCGAGAGTTACTATTCACGTATACTTTTTATTTATTCACGACTTATTCACTGACCTTTTATTCAGAAAAATGAAATTTTTTTTTTCGTCAAAATATCTAATACGGATACTAGCTTTGATTGTATCCGTGTTTTGATCATTCTTGAATTTTACACCCTATGATTATTTTTGAGGTATTTTTGGACGTGGATAAAACAAAATACGAATCCTTAATCCTTAATCCTTGTCATTTTGTTTCCTTTGGATTCGTTTCTTTAAAAATATTTTTCATCATCCTCGGTCTTAAATGATGATATTATTGAATATCTTTGGCACAGTAGTGCTGAAGATGAATGAAAGATGAATGATTGAGATGAAGAATATCTTTGATTAATAGTAGTGCAAAGATGAGCAGTGTTTAGATGAACATGACCCGGTGATGAATATCTTTGGCACTGTAGTGCAAAGATGAATATTTGATTCGGATGTATATTGATTGATGTTCTGGGGATAAAGATGAGCGATGAACTTTTAAATTCATACATAGAAGATAGTAGTTTGCATTCTCTACTTAACTCTTCTAATGAATTATTATTTCATTGCGAATATTGATTTAAAATTTGTTGTCTATTGTATTACTATTAGATTTTTCCTGTTGAAGACTAACGATAATTTGTTGTATATTATCTTAGTCGTAATATTCTTTCTTGGGCTAGTTGAGCTCACCCTTTTCCTTTTTGTTCCATTTTTCTTCTCGGGAGGCGAGAATATAGCGAGTGTACTAGTCGGGGTATGGAATGAAGGTTTTAGAGAGAGTTGTTTAGTAGTCCTCACCATTTTGTAAAATAATGTATCAATAAATGTGATGAGGATTTATTTGAGTATGGATATTGTCAGAAGATAATATTTGTATTTAAACTCACAGTTTATATGTTGTAATAATAAAGTTGTAGTTATTTACGTACCATGTATTTGGCGACTCGAGAATGGGTTGATGAATACCTATTTTGGGGCGTCACGGTTGGTATCGAGCTTAGGGATATGATCTCTGGCGGAGATCGGGGAATAGAACTAGGAGGGAGAGGCGAGTAAATCCTTCGCTAGAGTGTGTCCTACCTAAGCTTATTTGTTAGTTGGTCGAGTATATAGGGATATTATGTGATATATTGATTTCCTTAATTAACCTTGTTTTATGGCGGTATTTGAGAATGTCGTGAGAATATTAACAATGGAGTAAATGAGGCCAAGTGGAGATGCTGTACTTACCAGCGAGGAGAGCGCGATGCAGAAGTGGCAATGTTTCTCTGTGAACAACTGCTGAAGCGAGATGATGAGCGAGGGGATGTTTAGAAGCTTTTTTTGCGATTCATGCAAAATCGAGACGAGGAGACTTCGTGTTCAAAATCTGAGGAGAAATGATAGCAATTCACGGGTTGTCAATGACAAGCAGTTCAAAGAAGTTGGGACCACGAATTTAAGGGAAAGCGGATCCGATCATGGCGGAGGCATGGGTCAAACAAATTACAAGATATTCGATGTCTTGGGATGCGGAGGAACGAAGGTTCCATTCGCCACCTTTATGTTAAAGTGGCGAGTGATTCTTGGTGGGAATCGTGAAGCGTACCCATCCATTGCACTTTCGGCATGTCGTGGGAGCGTTTGAAAGCAGTTCAATGACAAGTACTTCCACGAAAGTATTCGTCGTATGAAGGAAGTGGAGTTTATTAGGCTGAGCGAGAATAACATGGCGGTGTCCCGATGCTGAGGTGAAGTTCGCGGAGTTATCGAGTTTGCACCTCATTTGGTGGAGAATGAGGAGCGTATATGTGCGGATGTTTACGAGAGGTTGAAACCCGGCATCGTCGGTATCTCATTTCTCATAAATTTTCTCTCTATTCGGATGTTGTCAGCGGGGCTCGGTTGTTAGGCGAGATAATGAAATACGTTCAATTGAGGGACCATAAACGAGGATCATCTAGAAGATAGCGATCATCGAATAACGATAACCGGCGGAGAAAGAAGAATACGGACAAAAGCGGTAACCACTACGGTGGTGGTAATCGTGGCCATGAAAATAGAAGAAGCGAGTCGGGAGGAGATTTTAAAAGAGGAGATTCAACAACGACCGTATGAAGGCGTCGGCCTTGATGTGGCTGGTTCGAGGGAGAGAAAGACCCACGATCGGTCGTATGTTACAAATGGGAAAAAGGACATATCGCCCAAAGCGCCCTAGCAGTTTAAGGTATGCTATAATTGTGGAAAAGAAGGACATATCGCTTCGAGATTATGCGATATCGAAACCGATCCGGTGAGGAATGGTGACTCAAAAGGATGTCGAGAAAAGTCGAAGTCAGCGGTTCTGGAAAGGCGTTTGTCGTGGCCCGGTCAAAATGAGAGAAACACGACGAAGTTAGCAGGTTAGTTAATTATAAATTCTTGCGAAGTTTATACCTTACTGAATCTGGGTTCTACCCATTCTTTTATCTCTCTTGCTTGCGCTCAGCGTTTGAACTTGACTACGGAGAAATTAGACTTTGACCTATTTATGGAGACTCGTTAGGAGAAACTTTCATTACATCAGTTGTTTAAAATCTTGCTTGATTGAGGGTTGGCCTTATCACATTACACTGTTAACCTTATTTCTATAGAGATATTTGCTTTTGATGTGATTTTAAGGTTAACTACTCATCATGCAGAAATTGATTACTTTCGTAAGGTTGTTAGTTTTCATATTCTAAGCAACTTTGTTATTGAATTCAAGCAATCAAACCATTGTAGTCAAACATTTTCATATCAAGCCATGAAGTCATTCGTTTATTACGGATGTCGAGTTTTCTTAGTCCGTGTTATGGATTTGAATAAAAAGACACGTCGATTTGAATAATATTCTGTTGTTATTTATTTTTCTGACGTATTTCTGAAGAATTTCTTGGCTTACTCCCAAAGCGATATTAAATTTTGTATCGAATTTGAACCGGTACAAAACTCATTTCTAAAATCTCATATCGAATGGCTCTATTGAACTTGAGGAGTTAAAAATTCAACTATAAATTTGGTATTTTTGAGCCTTTATCTGGTGACTTCCTTTGTGGAATGCAAAAGCGAGACTCTCCGTAGGGGACACCATATTAGATGCGATAGTAAAGCGATAGGTGTCATTGTAACGTCTTATCAAGGTTGGGATATGAGTCGCGATTGAGAACAACCTAAATCGGTAATCGAAATACGTAGCTTTCTAGGCTTAGTTGGTTATTATCGGAGATTCGTTGAAGGATATTCTCGAATGCTATTCCATTAACGCAATTTGACTCGTAGAGATACAAAATTGAATGGAGCGAGGAATGTGGGAAGAGCTTGAAGAACTCGAGAGGAGACTCATTTATTACGTGTTACGACCATGCCATCTGGAAAAGCGAGCGTGGTAGGTGGCGTGTTGAGTAGAAGATCGTATACAAATCTGAGTGCGATATTGTCAAAGACTCATTTTGAATAATTTACAAATAATAGAGATGGAGATGAAAACTCTAGTTACCCAGCGTGATGATATCTGAGTATAATCGACTTTAATCGATAAAGTTAAAATTTATTCAAGCTACATGCGGGTGATGAATTTGAAGAAGGAGGTGCGAAGTTGTTATTTCAAAAGCGAGAGAATCGGTGAGGTGAGGAAAGCTCGAACCTTGATTTATTAATCCATTTAAAATTCTCGATCGAATAGGGGCGTGGCCTATAGACTCGTTTCTGCCAAGTATAATGGCGTGTTCATAGCGTTTTCACGTATCGATGTTACGTAAATATGTGGATGACCGAACCACGTCATTGAGTTAGAACCCAGGACGAGATAATAGAAGACTTAACGTATGAAGAGGTACTGTCAAGATCTTGGATAGGAAAGAACATGTCCTATGTCTGGGGTTATACCACAAGTTAAAGTTTTGTGGAGAAACCATCTTTATTGAGGAAATGACACGGGAGTTGGAAGCGGAAATGAAAGCGAGGTATTCTCATCTTTTGAAACACCGAATCGTACGTTAATTTCGAGGACGAAATTTCATAAGGAGGGAGGTTGTAAGACCCCAAATTATTAATAAATGAAATTTATTTTCCTCTATTTATTATTTTGAAATAGTAAGGGTTGATTTGATTAATGTGGATAGTTATGGGTAAAATCATAAATATTTGAATAAGCAGTGGTTATAAAATATTCATTATTATTGGGGAATATTTCGTTTGGTCGTGGAATATTAAATCTTGTCGGGGAATATTAAATGCTGACGGTAGTGATCTTTTGTGGGCCCCATGCGGAAAGCGATTGGATGAAGAAAATGACAAATATAAGTTGTTTATAAATAGCGGCGTAGTTATTCACCGAATTATCTTGTTGGAATACCGGTGGTTAAAAACATACTAATGTCTGGCGTTGTTGAGCAGTAGCTTTGCGGTATTGCACCAATTATTGATTCTTACGTGAAGGCCTTTACTCGATAATGGTTACGATAATTCTTATTCGATATTTTATTTTATTGATTCAATAATTGTTGCGTTGATATTTTATATTCTTTGTTGTTTTGATAATTGTCATTACGGTATTTTTTTTATTATCGAGCAATAATTCATATTATACGAATAATATTATTAGATAACATTATTGGCGATGTCTAGAAAGTTACATCTAAGGAGAGGTTTGGTCACCTAATTGCGGCGTGATGTAAGGAGAGATCCTTATTGGAAAGCCCCTCTTTCACAGGAGCGGCTTGGTTGTCGATATTGTGATTACGTAATATTATTTGTGAATAATTAATTATTGATTTATATGATGAGAGAAAATATTGATTTTATGTGGATATAGATGGAAAATTTTTTAAATGACAATTGTTGAAAATTAATATTTTATCTTTTACGATAAAATAATTCATTTAAATATATTATTTTAATAATATATTAATGGTGATATTTTACAATGAATGTGGGATATATGAGTATATGAGGAGGAAGAGTATTTTGTTGGATTAAATGTTTAACACATGTTTTGTGTGTTGGTGGACCCATTTCTTGATTTGAAATTTGATTATAGCTTTGTAAAATCGATCGTTTGTGGATTTGGTCAATTTACATTTGGAATTTGGAAAAACTTTCTTCTGCAAAGTTGTAGAGAATTGAATTTCCTATAAAAACTCTTGAGATTGAATTTTACGATAAAAGGGCTATTTATTATGAATTATTGAAGTTTTGAAGTTAAAATAATTGATTTTGGGAGTTTTAATTAATTATTTTGAGAAAAACGTTTTTGGTGAGTTTGTGAACCTCATTTAACATGTGCTATGGCTGAAATCAGATTTCAAAAGGTGGGCTAAGGAATTTTGTTTATAAATAATATTATTATATTCAATTTTACGCTTTGGTGTTCTAGCGATTTCTATAAATAAGGGTCTTGGGTTAGAATTGAAAAAACACACGAAGCTGAAGTTTTCTCTCTCTTCTCTCTCGATATATTTTGTGAGTATTTTTGAGTATACTTTGAGTATTGTTATCTGGTGCTGAGTTCAAATCTTGACTTTATATCCGGTGTTTTTATTTAGAAATCTTAATCTTTCGAGGTAAGGGATGTTATTTTCTTCTCAAATGATATTATTTCTTGATATCATTATCTTTGAAATATTGGTTGGAACTTTTTATCAAATTTGGAACTTTTTTTCATATCGGGGTTCTTATTCATGAGTTCTTATTCACGAGTTCTTATTCATGAATTCTTATTCCTGAGTTCTTATTCACGATTCAGTCTTATTATGAAGCGTGAAGATGTTTTTTTTGTGGAATTTCTATCTTTTGGTGTCGGAGATTCTTATTCACGTATACGACCTTATTCACGTATCTGACTTTATTCACGAATCGGCCTTATTCATAGAAAAATGAAATTTTTTTCTTTTCGTCCAAAATATCTATTACGGATACTAGCTTTGATTGTATCCATGTTTTGATCATTCTTGAATTTTTACACCCTATGATTATTTTTGAGGTATTTTTGGACGTGGATAAAACAAAATACGAATCCTTAATCCTTAATCCTTGTCATTTTGTTTCCTTTGGATTCGTTTCTTTAAAAATATTTTCATCATCCTCGGTCTTAAATGATGATATTATTGAATATCTTTGGCTGTAGTGGTGCAAAGATGAATGATTTCTGAAGAATATCTTTGAACAGTAGTGCGTAAAGATGAGCAGTGTTTAGATGAACATGACCAAGTGATGAATATCTTTGGCTGTAGTGAAAAGATGAATATTTGATTCGGATGTATATTGATTGATGTTACGAGGGGATAAAAGATAGCGATGAACTTTTAAATTCATACATAGAAGATAGTAGTTTGCATTCTCTACTTAACTCTTCTAATGAATTATTATTTCATTGCGAATATTGATTTAAAATTTGTTGTCTATTGTATTCTATTAGATTTTTCCTGTTGAAGACTAACGATAATTTGTTGTATATTATCTTAGTCGTAATATTCTTTCTTGGGCTAGTTGAGCTCACCCTTTTCCTTTTTGTTCCATTTTTCTTCTCGGGAGGCGAGAATGTAGCGAAGTCTTAGTCGGGGTATGGAATGAAGGTTTTAGAGAGAGTTGTTTAGTAGTCCTCACCATTTTTGTAAAATAATGTATCAATAATTATGATGGGGATTTATTTGTAATAATAAAGTTGTAGTTGTGGATATTGTGATGTATACCTATTTTGGGGCAGATATGCAATAATCGTATTAAACTAAATATGTCAATGACCCGAACCATGTTATATATGTTGTAATAATAAAGTTGTAGTTATTTACGTACCAGTTGTATTTGGCGACTCGAGAATGGGTTGGATGGAATGTACCTATTTTGGCGGCGTCACGTAGTTGCACGCGGTATTGCACCAATTATTGATTCTTATGTAGAAGGCCTTTACTCAATAATGGTTACGAGTAATAATCGCTTCAAAGATTTTATTTTATTGATTCTTTGCGTTGATATTTTATATTCTTTGTTGTTTGATAATTGTCATTTACAATATTTTTCATTATCGAAAGCAATAATTCATATTATCTGAATAATATTATTAGATAACATTATTGGCAATGTCTAGAAAGTTACATCTAATGAGAGGTTTGGTCACCTAATTAATGGCGTCGATGAAGGAGAAATTCTTATTGGAAAGCCCTGCTTCCAGGAAGCTGCTGGTTGTCGATATTGTGATTACGTAATATTATTTGTGAATAATTAATTATTGATTCATATGATGAGAAAAATATTGATTTTATGTGGATATAAATGGAGAAATTTTTAATGTGACAATTGTTGAAAATTGAAATTTTATCTTTTTACGATAAAATAATTTATTTAAATATATTATTATATTTTAATAATATAATAATGGTGATATTTTTACAACGAATGTGGGATATATGAGTATCACGAGAAGGAAGAGTATTTTGTTGCAATAAATGTTTAAAACATGTTAAACATGTAAATTGGACCCCATTTATTGGTGAAATTTGATTATAGCAATTAAAAATCGCTTGGTTTGTGGATTTGGTCGATTTTGATTGGAATTTGGAAAAACTTTCTTCTGCAAAGTTGTAGAGAATTGAATTTCCTAGAAAGAGTTGTTTAGTAGCCCTTATAGCGCCCCCAAAATAGGTATACATCACCCATTTTGAGTTGTCGATACATGGTATGTAAACAACTACAACTTTATTATTACAACAAGAAAGCTGTGAGTTTGAATACAAATATTATCTTCTAGACAATATCTATACTCAAATAAATCCTCATCACATTTATTGATACATTATTTTACAAAATGGTGAGGACTACTAAACAATTCTTTCTAAAACCTTCATTCCATACCCCCACTCAGACTTCGCTTATATTCTCGCCTCACGAGAAGAAAAATGGAACAAAAAGGAAAAGGGTGAGCTCCACTAGCCCGATGATAAAGAATATTATGACTAAGATAATATACAACAAATTACAGTTAGTCTTCACGAGGAAAATCCAATAGAATACAATAGACAACAAATTTTAAATCAATATTCGCAGTTGAAATAATAATTCATTAGAAGAGTTAAATAGAGAATGCAAACTACTATCTTCTATATTTGAATTTAAAAGTTCATCGCTCATCTTTTATCCCTGTAACATCAATCAATATACATACGGAATCAAATATTCATCTTTGCACTACTGTGCCAAAGATATTCATCGATTGGTCATATTCATCTAAACACTGTTCATCTTTGCCTTACTACGGCAAAGATATTCTTGAGAAATCATTCATCTTTGACTACTGCCAAAGATATTCAATAATATCATCATTTAAGACCGAGGATGATGAAAATATTTTTAAAGAAACGAATCCGGTGAAACAAAATGACAAGGATTAAGGATTAAAAATTCGTACTTTGTTTTATCCGGTTCAAAAATACCTCAAAATAATCATAGTGGTGTAAAATTCAAGAATGATCAAAATATGGATACAATCAAAGCTAGTATCCGAATAGATATTTTGGACAAAAGAAGAAATTTTATTTTCGGTGAATAATTGTGAGTATACGTGAATAGTGCAGTATCGTGAATAAGTAATCCGACACCAAAAGATAGAAATTTCCCAAAAACATCTTCTTCAACTTACTTACGTGAATAGTACTAATGAATAGAACTCGTGAATAGTAACTCATGAATAGTAACTCCGATATGGAAAAGTTCCAAATTTGATAAAAAATTTCAACCAATATTTTAGCATAATGATATTGAAGAAATAATATCATTTGAGAAGAAAATAACATCCCCTTACCTCGAAAGATTAAGACTTTCTAAATTGAAATCTAGATATAGTCTTTGAAGGGAACTTGCACCGTCTAACAATACTCAAAGTATACTCAAAATACTCACAGAAGAACGCCGATAATATAGAGAGAAAACTTGGAGTTTAAGGTGTGATTTTCAATTTAACCTAAGCACCTATTTATAGGAAACGCTTTAGAACACAAGCGTTAGAAAATTTAATAAAATATTAATATATATTATAAATTTCTTAGCCCATCCTTGAAGATCTGATTTCAGCAATTAATAACACATGTTAGCCCACTTAAATGCAAAAAACGTTTTTCTTTAAAATAATAATTAAAACTTCAAAAATCAATTATTTGAACTTGAACTTCAATAATTCACAATAAATAGCCCTTTTATCAGAAAATTCAAATCTCGTGTTTTTATAGGAAATTCAATTCTCTACAACTTTACGAAGAAAGTTTTTCGAATTCCAAACAAAAATTGATGAAATCCACAAACGAGCGATTTTACAAATTTATAATCAAATTTCGATCGATAAATGGGGTCCACCGAGCATGTTTAATATGTTTTAAACATTTATTGCAACAAAAATACTCTTCCTCCTCGTATACTCATATATCCCACATTCGTTGTAAAAATATCACCATTATTATATTATTAAAATATAATAATATATTTAAATAAATTATTTTATCGAAAAAGATAAAATTTCAATTTTCAACAATTGTCACATTAAAATTTTCTCCATCTATATCCACATAAAATCATTATTTTTCCTCATCATATGAATCAATAATTAATTATTCACAAATAATATTACGAGAATCACAATATTGTGACGAGGTGGGTTCAGGAAGAGGGGCTTTCGATAAGAATTTCTCCTTCTTGGTATGATTAGGTGACCAAACCTCTCCTTAGATAGAACTTTCTAGACATTGCCAATAATGTTATCTAATAATATTATTAGGATAATATGAATTATTGCTTCGATAATGAAAATCTTGTGTAATGACAATTATTGAAACAATGATGAATATAAAATATCAACGCAGCAATTAAGAATCAATAAAATACGAGACAGTAATTATCGTAACCATTATTGAGTAGTGCCTTCTTACGTAAGAATCAATAATTGGTGCAATCTGGTATCTTCTTGTGTTTTAACCACCGAGTATTTTAACGGTGATAATTGATAACAACTTCTGTTATTTTTGAAACAACTTATATTTATCGTTTTCTTCATCCAATCGCTTTTCAGTTATGGGGCCCAAAAAGGCTAGGCTGGCCGCATAAATACGAATATTCCCCAACAATACGAATATTCCACGACCAAACGAATATTCCCCGACAACAATGAATATTTTATAACCACTTGCTTATTTTGAAATATTTGCGTATTTTACCCCTAACTATCCACATTAATCAAATCAACCCTTACTATTTCAAAATAATAAATAGAGAAAATTAAATTTCATTAATAATAAGTTGGGGTCTTACAACCTCCCCTCCTTATGAAATTTCGTCCTCGAAATTGACGTACGTACCTGGTGTTTCGAAAAGGTGAGGATACCTCGCTTTCATTTCCGTTTTCAATTCCCAGGTCATTTCCTCTATAGCATGATTCCTCCACAAAACTTTAACTTGTGGTATGACCTTTGCGCGTAGGACATGCTCCTTCCTATCCAAGATCTTGGCGGTACCTCCTCATCACGTTAAGTCTTGGCTATCTCAAATGGGTTCTAACTTCTATAACGTGGTTTGGGTCTTTCACATATTTCTGAAATACGAGATATATGAAACATATTATGAACACGAGACATACTCGGAGGTAACGCGAGTCTATAGGCTACATTTCCTACTCGGTCAAGAATTTGAAATGGACCAATAAATCGTGGATTGAGCTTTCCTCTCTTCCCAAATCTTGTAACTCCCTTCCATGGAAGCGACTCGAACAACAATACATGATCCCCTACATTAAATTCCACGTCCTTTCGATGAAGATCCGCATAACTCTTTTGTCGATCTTGTGCCATTTCTATCGTTGTCGAATCATTTGGATCTTTAAAAGTAGTCATACGTACCAACTCGGGTCCCAACGGTGTTGCTTCACCCACCTCATACCAACATCTTTGGAAGCGACACTTTCGTCCATATAATGCTTCAAATGGAGCTACACTATACTTGCACGATAAGCTTGTTGTTGTAGGAGAATTCCACCAATGGTAAATACTTATCCCAAGCGCCTTGAAGTCTAGGACACGAGTCTTAATAAATCTTCAAGAGTTTAAATAGTCCTTTCGATTGTCCGTCGTTTGAGGATGGTATGCGAAAGCTGAATCATAAATCCGTGCCCATAGCTTTTACAAGCTAACCCAAAATCTTGAAGTGAATCTTGGGTCACGATCCAAAACTATGGATCTGGGCATGCCATGCAACCTCACAATCTCATTCACGCATACTTAAGAAGGCGTTCAAGTGAATAAGTCTCCGTGTCGGCAAGAAATGAAGCGGAGACTTGGTTAATCTATCAACAATAACCCAAATAGCATTGATGCCACGAGAAGCCGTAGGAAGACCCGTAATGAAATCCATGGTAATGTGCTCCCACTTCCATTTCGGAATCTCAAGTGGTTGCAATGGACCCTTAGGTACAGATGCTCGCCTTTACACGTTGACAAGTTAAACACATTGAGATAAACTTTGCAATCTCTCTCTTCATATTGTTCCACCAAAATGTATGTCGAAAATCACGATACATTTTAGTACTTCGAGGATGGATTGCAAATGGTGTATTGTGTGCCTCCATCATAATCTTGTACTTCAAATCAGTCGTTAGGAACACAAAGTCTAGAGTGGACTCGAAGTATTCCTTCTTCATCAATTCTCGCTTAGGAATAGCTCCTACTTGTACTTTCTTCTTCATACGCATCGACCGGGTCGGTGGCTTGAAGCAACCTTAACTTTTTCTATTAAAGTTGGCTCTGTCGTATACTTGACATCATCGCTTTTCGTTCTGCATATGATCTTCTACTCAGCGCGTTAGCTACCACGTTAGCATTTCGAGGATGGTATTGAATAGTGTGGTCGTAGTCTTTCAATAGCTCGAGCCAGCGTCATTCTTAGCGTGTTGAGTTCTTTTGAGTGAAGAAATATTTAAGGCTTTTATGGTGCGAATATATCTCCACTTTCTCCCATATAGATAGTGCCTCCATATCTTTAGCAGCGAAGCATTTGCTTTATAACTCTCTAGATCATGAGTAGGATAATTTCTCTCATACTCTTTAAGTTGTCGCGAGGCATAAGCTATGACTTTCCACGTTGCATGAGAACACATCCTAACCCTTTGCACAAGCATCATTTGTAGATAACAAATCCATCCGAAGACGGATGGTATTCTTAGAGCAGTCTTAGAAATAAGTCTCTCTTAAGCTCTTGGAAACTCTTCTCGCATTCTTCGCTCCAAAGCGAATTTTGTATCCTTCCGAGTTAATTTGGGTTAATGGAGTAGCGATTCGAGAAAACCCTTCCACGAATCTCGATAATAACCGGCTTAAGCCCAAAAAACTACGTACTTTAGTCACCGCTTGGTTGCTCCCAACTTTGTATTGCTTCAATCTTCGGGATCAACGGATACTCCATGTTTCGACACCACGTGCCCAAGGAATGCTACTTCCTCAAGCGAACTTGCATTTCTTCAATTTGGCATATAGTTTGTTTTCACGAAGCCTTTGAAGTACCGACTTCAAATGGTGCTCATGATCTTCACGACTTTTGGAATATATGAGGATGTCATCGATAAAAAACAACAACGAACCGATCCAAATATTCCTTGAATACTCGGTTCATCATATCCATGAAAGCCGCAGGAGCATTAGTCAATCCGAAAGACATGACTAAGAATTCATAATGCCCGTCTCGAAGTTCTAAAGGTCTTTGGAATATCCTCGATTCTAATCTTGGTGATGATATCGAGCGAAGATCGATTTTGAAAAGAATTGTGCCTTACTATTTGGTCAAACAAGTTATCAATACGAGGTGAGGATACCTATTCTTGATGGTGACATGGTTCGATTCCAGATAGTCAATTCAAAGTCGCATACTCCGTCTTTCTTCTTTCTGAATAAAAGCAGGAGCACCCAACGAGATGTCTTAGGGGCGAATGAAACCGATGTCCAACAATTCTGTAGTTGGACCTTTAACTCTGAAGTTCAATAGGAGCCATTCGATATGGGGTTTTAGAATTGGGCTTTGTCTAATGTTCAAGATCAATAAAGAATTCAACTTCACGTTACGGGGGTAGGCAAGGGAAGTTCTTGAAATCGTCGGGAAAGTCAATAACAACAGGAATATTATTCAAATTTGGCGTGTCTTTATTCAAATCCATAACATGGGCTAAGAAAGCTTGACATAGTTTTCAATAAGCGAATAGCTTTATGATTAGATATGACGGTGATTGATTTTAATGGTTTAGTTGCTTGAATTATGCAACGGGTTGGTTAGGAATATGAAAACTAACAACCTTACGAAAACAATCAATTTTGGCATGATGAGTAGTTAACCAATCAATCCCCTAAAATCACATCAAAAGCAAGTATCTTTAAAGAGAGAAGGAAGGTCGGGTAAGTTAATGGTGCCAACTTGAATCAAATAAGATTTATAAGCAGTGGATGTGATGAAAGTTTCTCTAACGGAGTTTCTACAGATAGATCAAAGTCTAATTTCTCCGAGTCAAGTTTAAGCGTTGAGCACAAGCGGAGAGATAAATGAATGGGGGTATACCGGTTATCAAGTAAGGTATAAACTTTGCAAGAATTTATAAATAGCTTACCGTGATCACCTCGTTTGGGTTCCTCGCATTTTGACAAGTCACAACAAACGCCTTCTTCCGGAATCGTTGACTTTGACTTTTCTCGGGACGATCTTTTGAGTCACCGTCCCCATTGAACTAGGTTTCGTTCAAATCTGATCTCGGCGATATGTCCTTCCTTTCCACAATTATAGCATACCTTGAGCTGTTGTGGGCAGTTTGGATCGATATGTCCCTCTTTCGCATTTTATAGCATATAATGGGTGGTCGTTCTCCTCCTTAGAACCGATTCTTTATCCGACCTTTATCGTCTTCACATGGTCGTTGTTAAATCTTCTCTTTTTAAAATCTCCTCGACGACTCGCTTCTTCTATTTTCATGGCCATGATTACCACGAGTGGTTACCATTTTGTCCGTCTGTTTCTTTTCTCATTTGGTTATCATTATTACATTGACTACTATCTTTGGTATAATCCACGGTTATGGTCCTCGGTTGGTAGTACTCGTTATCTCGCTCTAATAATTGAGCCCATTTTACAACATCTGAATAGAGAGAAAGTTTATGAGAAATGAGATCTTGGCGTATCTCCGGGTTTCAAACCTCTAAGTAACATCCGCGTCACACGTTCCTCATTCTCCACCAAATGAGGTGCAAACTGGATAACTCGCAAACTTTGCCTCGTCTTTGAGACACCGCGTCGTGTTGTTTTGCTCTGTCTGATGAACTCCACTTCCTTCATACGACCGAACACTTTCGGAAAGTATTTGTCATTAAATAGTTTCAAACGTTTCCCAAGACATCTTGAAAAGTCTTGATTTGGATGGGTACACTTCTGAGACTCCACCGATGATCGCCTCGCCCACGGAACATAAAGGTGGCGAATGGAACCTTCATTCTCCGTGCATCCCAAGACATCGAATATCTTGGTAATTTGCTTGACCCGTGTTTCCGCCATGATCGGATCTGGCTTTCCCTTAAATTCGGTGGTCCCAACTCTTTGGGCGCTTGTTGTGACAACCCGTGAATTGCTATCATTTCTCCTCGTATTTTGAACACGAGTCTCCACAAATGCGATTTTGCATGAAGCAAAAAGCTTCTAAACATCCCTCGTTCATCATCTCGCCCGGTGGTGTTGTTCACGGGAGGAACATTGCCACTGTTGCCACGTTCTCCTCGTTGGTGAGTACTGAGCGCGTCTCCACGGTCTCATTTCCATTGTTAATATTGGACGCCCCAAAATAGGTATACATCACCCATTACGAGTTGTCAATACATGAGTGCGAAACAACTACAACTTTATTATTACAACAAGAAAGCTGTGAGTTTGAATACAAATATTATCTTTACAGAGAATATCTATACTCAAATAAATCCTCATCACATTTATTGATACATTATTTTATAAAAATGGTGAGGACTACTAAACAACAACTCTCTAGAACCTTCATTCCATACCCACACTGCAGTACTTCGCTTTATATTCCGCCTCACGAGAAGAAAAATGGAATAAAAAGAAAAAAAAGGGTGAGCTCAACTAGCCCGGTAAAGAATATTATGACTAAGATAATATCGACAAATTATCATTAGTCTTCAACAGGAAAAATCTAATAGAATACAATAGACAACAAATTTTAAATCAATATTCGCATTGAAATAATAATTCATTAGAAGAGTTAAGTAGAGAATGCAACTACTATCTTCTATGTATGAATTTAAAATTTAATCGTCTATCTTTTATCCTCTGTAACATCAATCAATATACATCGGAATCAAATATTCATCTTTGCATTTATAGGCGAAAAGATATTCATCGATTGGTTAGTGTTCATCTAAACACTGTTCATCTTTGCACTACGGGCCAAAGATATTCATCGAAATCATTCATCTTTGCACTATAAAGCCAAAGATATTCCATAATATCATCATTTAAGGTAGAAGATGATGAAAATATTTTAAAAAAACGAATCCAAAGTGAAACAAAATGACAAGGATTAAGGATTAAGGATTCGTACTTTGTTTTATCCACGATCAAAAATACCAAAAAAATAATCACGGTGGTGTAAAATTCAAGAATGATCAAAACATGGATACAATCAAAGCTAGTATCCGAATAGATATTTTGACGAAAAGAAAATTTTCATTTTTCGATGAATAGTGCAAGTGATTCGTGAATAAGGTCGTATATCGTGAATAGTCTTAGTACGTGAATAAGTAACTCCACACCAAAAGTTCCAAATTTGATAAAAACTTCAGATCAATATTTCAACATAATGATATTGAAGAAATAATATCATTCTATTTAAAAAAATAATATCCTTACCTCGAAAGATTAGTACTCTCATTTGGAATACCGTATAGTCTTTGAAGGAACTTGCACCGCCTAACAATACTCAAAGTATACTCAAAATACTCACAAGAATACGCTCGATAATATAGAGAGAAAACTTGATTTCGGTGTGATTTTCAATTCTAACCTAAGCACCTATTTATAGGAAAATCTTTAGAACACAAAAGCGAAAATTTAATAAAATATTAATATATATTATAAATTTCTTAGCCCATCTTTGAAGATCTGATTTCAGCAATTAATATCACATGTTAGCCCACTTAAATGCAAAAAACGTTTTCTTTAAAATAATAATTAAAACTTCCAAAAATCAATTATTTCAGTAGCTTGAACTTCAATAATTCACAATAAATAGCCCTTTTATCATAAAATTTGAATCTCATAATTTTTATAGGAAATTCAATTCTCTACAACTTTTCGGAAGAAAGTTTTTCCAAATTCTAAAAGAAATTGACCGAAATCCACAAAGCGGGCAATTTTATTAAAGTTATAATCAAATTTGGTCAATAAATGGGGTCCACCGACATGTTTAACATGTTTTAAACATTTATTGCAACAAAAATACTCTTCCTCCTCAGATACTCATATATCCCACATTCGTTGTAAAAATATCACCATTATTATATATTTAAAATATAATAATACATTTATTATTCAAGGATTAAGGATTAAGGATTAAAAATTCGAACTTTATTTTATCCATGTTCAAAAATACCTCAAAAATAATCATAGTGGTGTAAAATTCAAGAATGATCAAAACATGGATACAATCAAAGCTAGTATCCAGAATAGATATTTTGGACAAAAAGAAGAAATTTTATTTTTTGGTGAATAGTCTTGAGTATCACGTGAATAGTCTTGAGTATACGTGAATAGTAATTCCGACACCAAAAGATAGAAATTTCCCAAAAAACATCTTCACGCTTCATGAATAGTACTCGTGAATAGTAACTCGTGAATAGTAACTCATGAATAGTAACTCGTGAATAGTAACTCATGAATAGTAACTCATGAATAGTAACCCCAACATGGAAAAGTTCCAAATTTGATAAAAAGTTTCAACCAATATTTCAGCATAATGATATTGAAGAAATAATATCATTTGAGAAGAAAATAACATCCCTTACCTCGAAAGATTAGTACTTCTATTTGGAATCTGGGTATAGTCTTTGAAGGAACTTGCAAATCTAACAATACTCAAAGTATACTCAAAATACTCACAAGAATACGCTCGATAATATAGAGAAAACTTGGAGTTTACGGTGTGATTTTCAATTCTAACCTAAGCACCCTATTTATAAGAAAATGCTTAGAACACCAAAGCGAGAAAATTTAATAAAATATTAATATATATTATAAATTTCCTTAGCCCATCCTTGAAGATCTGATTTCAGCAATTAATAACACATGTTAGCCCACTTAAATGCAAAAAAACGTTTTTCTTTAAAATCATTATTTTCCTCATCATATGAATCAATAATTAATTATTCACAAATAATATTACAGAATCACAATATTGACAACCGTGCGGTTCTGGAGGAAGAGGGGCTTTCAATAAGAATTTCTCACTTCTTGGCAATGATTAGGTGACCAAACCTCTCCTTAGGCGTAACTTTCTAGACATTGCCAATAATGTTATCTAATAATATTATTAGATAATATGAATTATTGCTTCGATAATGAAAAATCTTTGTGTAATGACAATTATTGAAACAACAATAATATAAAATATCAACGCAAAGAATCAATAAAATATTGAATAAAGTAATTCACGTAACCATTATTGAGTAGTGCCTTCTTATGTAAGAATCAATAATTGGTGCAATACCGTGGTGTCTTCTTGTGTTTTAGCCACCGAGTATTTTAACGATGATAATCTGTAACAACTTCTGTTTGTTATTTTTAAACAACTTATATTTGTCGCTTTCTTCATCCAATCGCTTTTTCGTTATGGGGCCCATACATGGTACACGGTGCTGATCATACGAATATTCCCACAAAGATTTAATATTCCACGACACCAAACGAATATTCCCAAACAACAATGAATATTTTATAACCACTGCTTATTTTGAAATATTTGCGTATTTTACCCCTAACTATCCACATTAATCAAATCAACCCTTACTATTTCAAAATAATAAATAGAGAAAATTAAATTTAATTAATAATAAGTTGGGGTCTTACAGATCCTCACCATTTTGTAAAATAATGTATCAATAAATGTGATGAGGATTTATCCGAGTATTGATATTATCTAGAAGATAATATTTGTATTCAAACTCACAGTTTTATTGTTGTAATAATAAAGTTGTAGTTGTTTCTGTACCATGTATTGACAACTCAGAATGGGTGATGTATACCTATTTTGGGGATGTCACACTTTCAGTCTGTCCATCGGTTTGGGGGTGGTAAGCTGAACTCAACTGCAGTTTGGTGCCCACCATTTTGAAGAGGGATTGCCAAAATAGACTAATGAATACCTTATCTCTATCAAAGACTATAGTGGTAGGTAGCCCATGTAACTTATAAATGTGTAAGAGAAACCTTGAGCCAAGTTGCAAAGTGAGAAAAAGGTGCCTCAAAGCAATGAAGTGCCCATATTTGGTAAGTCTATCTATTACCACCCAAATCGTTCATCATACCTTCCGAACTAGGCAGACCCTCTATGAAATCCATGGAGATATCGGCCCAAGGTGTTTCTGGAATGGGAAGGAGTCACAGTGACCACAGGTATGCCAGAGTCTCATGCTTTCTTTCTTTGGCATACATCACATTCCTTCACAAATTTGGTGACATCTAGCCTCAAGGAAGGCCACCATAGAAACTTGCTTATTCTTTCATAAGTACCTCTGATGCCTGAGTGTCCACCAATAGGTGAACTATGAAATTCAGTCAAAAATTTTGTTCTTAACTCTAGGTCTGGACCAACCACTAATTTATTTTGAAACTTAAGTCTGCCATTGATAAAGGAGTAGCCAGGGAGAGTGTCTGGTTTAAGTTTCAATTGGGTGATGATCTCTTTCATTCCGTCATCCTTGTCCCATGATTGTGATATTTCTTGCAGCCAAGTAGGAATGACTGTAGTAATACTGCTGCAGTTTTCTCCAGTACCTTGTATGATGGCTAGACAATGGCTTTGTATTGATGATTCCTCCATTTTTCGAGAGAGAGTGTCAGCCACTGTATTCTCCTTACCCTTTTTGTATGCTATTTCATAATCAAGCCCCATCAATTTAGTTATCCACTTTTGTTGGTTGGTGGTTGTAATCCTTTGATCTAACAAGTATTTGAGAGTGTGGTGGTCAGTCTTAATGTACACCTTGTTTCCCAGTAAGTAGTGTCTCCACTTATTAACAGCATACACCACTGCCATTAACTCCTTTTCATAGGTAGACCATCCCAGATGTTGAGGTACTATTGCCTTACTCAGATAAGCTATAGGTCTTCCCTTTTGCATCAATACTGCCCCAATGCCAAAATGAGAGGCATCAGTTTCCAGAATAAAGGGCTCATTGAAATTGGGCATTGCTAAGATTGAGGCTTGTCTCATGGCTTCTTTTAATTCCTTGAAGGCTGTTGCTGCTTTACCCTCCAAGCAAATTTTTTTTTAAGCAGGTCAGTTAGAAGCTTACTGATAAGCCCATAATTCCTTATAAACTTCCTATAGTAACCAGTGAGACCCAAAAATCCTCTCAACCCTTTTATGTTAACTGGTAAAGGCCAATTAAGCATGCAACAAATCTTGTCTTGGTCAGTAGAAACACCTTCAGAATTGATCACATGACCTAAATATTGAACCTGTTCTGTACCAAAAACACACTTACTCTTTTTGACAAACAAGGAATGGTCCTTCAGTAGTTGTAAAGTCAACCTCAAATGCTCCAAGTGCTCCTTATAGCTGCTACTGTAGACCAATATATCATCAAAAAACACTAGCACAAACTTCCTTAGGTATGACTGAAATACCTCATTCATCAATGATTGGAAAGTGGCTGGTGCATTAGTGAGCCCAAAATGCATAACCAAAAATTCAAAGTGACCACTATGGGTTCTAAAGGCTGTTTTTGGTATATCTTCTTTGTTGACTCTGATTTGGTGGTACCCAGACCTTAGATCCAATTTTGAGAACCACTTTGAGCCATGTAATTCATCAAGCAACTCATCAACTGCTGGTATAGGGAATTTATCCTTCACAGTCATAGCATTCAGGGCCCTATAATCTATACACATCCTCCAAGTGCCATCATGTTTTTTAACTAGGAGTAGTGGAAAAGCATAAGGGCTGTTACTTGGCTGAATGACTCCATTCTGCAGCATTTCTTTGACAATCTTTTCTATTTCCCCTTTCTGAACATATGGATATCTGTAAGGTCTGAGGCTAACTGGTTGGCTTCCTTCTTTCAATGGAATGTGATGGTCTTAAGTTCTATTTGGGGGCAATTCTCTTGGCTCTTGGAAAACCACTGAGAATTTTTGCAGCAGATTTTCCAGTTGAGGTTGGTTTTCAGTAGTAATGTGACATTCATTACCTTTATCGTCCACCTGTTTCTCTATAGTGATGCCCTGATCCCCCATTTTCATTCCCAACTCTTCATTAGCTTCCTGGTACATTCCAAACAAGTAACCAAAATACCCATAAGATGTAGATTTCAGCACTTTTTTGAACTCACCAGATTCAAGGTAGTGTATGGTTGGGGTGACTTGATCAGATTCACCCTGCAATACTATAGCTTTCCCTTCCCTTTCAAGACTTAGCTACAAGTTGTGGAAATCAAAGGTGACTGGATTAAAGGATTGTAACCACTGAACCCCCAAGACTGCATCTATCCCTCTTAGTGGTAGTATTCTGAAATCTGTTTTGAATCCTCCCCTTGTATGGACCAAGGAAGTCCTGGACAGTGCTGATGACTAGAGACCTTGAACCCATCTGCCACAGTCACATTGGTAACATTGGTATCCTTTACTGCAGCCTTAATCCTTTTAGCTGCTTGAGGGTCTAGAAAATTATTGGGTGCCGCCACTATCTACTAAAATCCTCGAAACCTTCCCGAGAGACATCCCAAGTGTCTGATAGTATTGTTAAGTCTTGTGTCACGAGAGGGCATGCGATTGTAATTTGGGCCTCTTACTCTTCACATTCTACAGTTGGACCTCTTATTTCATCCTCCTCACAAGGTTCAGCCTCCTCAAGTTCCAGACCATTAGAAAGAAGCAACATGAATAGTTGTGGTTTCTTACATATGTGGCCTTTCACAAAAGGTTCATCACAAGAGAAGCATAACCTCTTCCTTCTCTTTTCATCAATCTGTTCCCTAGTCAATCCTCTCAAGGTAAGGTTCTCTGACATTTCCATTTCCCATATCAACAGGTTTGGGTTGGGGCATGATTACAGGTCTAGAATAAGTGGTGTTCATAGTGGGCTTATTCATCATCCTACTCCTTTTGAGCCAAGCTTCCAATTTAGCTTCTTCCACCCTAGACAATCTGATCATGTCCTTGAGAGTCTTTAGTTTCAGCTCCTGAACTCCCAACTGAATTTCCAATTTTAAACCCCCCATGAAGCAGTCCATAAAAACTCCTCATTAAGGATTGGGTTCCTTGCTAAAGCCCAACCCCTTAGTTCTTCAAATTTTTTTCTGTAATCATCCACTGTTCCAGTTTGTTGTAATTTCTTCAATTCCCCTATGGGGTTGTCACTGGCTTCTGGACTGAATCTAGCCACTATTTTATCTATTAACCCATTTCAAGTTAGCTTTGGCCCTCCATGCACAAATCCTGAATACCACTGTTCAGCCTCCCCTTCCAAACTCAAGGTAGTTAAGTACACCTTTTGAGTTTCAGCCACCACATGATGCAAGAATAACTTGTTACACTTCCTGATCCATGATCTAGGGTTTTCACCATTGAATTTTGGAAACTCAAACTTAACAGTTCTAAATATGTCATCATACTATATCGGCTTGGGAGTGGGTTCATCTTGGCCTAGAATTGAACACGAAGGTGAAGATGAGGAAACTGGTGAGTAGGGTCCTTTCATTGAAGTCGTTGAACTAGGAGTGCCTCAAGTTCTTCATCATCTGCTCAAGTTTTGTATCAAATCCTTGTTGCAGAGTAAGCTGAGTTCTGCTAATCGTGTCGCAACTATTGTATGTTCAATTTGCTCTCGCGCATCTGAGACTCCAAATGTAAGACCCCAACTTATTATTAATGAAATTTAATTTTTCTATTTATTATTTTGAAATAGTAAGGGTTGATTTGATTAATGTGGATAGTTAGGGGTAAAATACATAAATATTTCAAAATAAGCAAGTGGTTATAAAATATTCATTGTTGTGGGGAATATTCGTTTGGTCGTGGAATATTCGTACTCGGGGAATATTAAATGCATTGACGGCCTTGATCTTTTTGTGGGCCCCATAACTTGAAAGCGATTGGATAAAAGCGACAAATATAAGTTGTTTAAAAATAATAAGTAGTAGTTATTCAGATTAATCATTGTTAAAATACTCGGTGGTTAAAACACAAGAGTACACCAGTATTGCACCAATTATTAATTCTTACGTAAGAAGGCCCTACTCAATAATGGTTACGATAATTCTTGTTTCGGTATTTTATTGATTCTTTGCGTTGATATTTTATATTCTTTGTTGTTTCAATAATTGTCATTTACAAGTATTTTTCATTATCGAAGCAATAATTCATATTATCTGAATAATATTATTAGATAACATTATTGGCGATGTCTAGAAAGTTACATCTAAGGAGAGGTTTGGTCACCTAATTGCTACCAAGATGAGGAGAAATTCTTATTGGAAAGCCCCTCTTTCTGGGAGGCGCTCTGGTTGTCAATATTGTGATTCTCGTAATATTATTTGTGAATAATTAATTATTGATTCATATGATGAGGAAAATATTGATTTTATGTGGATATAGATGGAGAAAATTTTTTAATGTGGTATGACGCCCCCAAAATTAGGTATACATCACCCATCTTGGGTCGCCACTTACATGGTACATAAATTCAAATACAACTTACTAATATAAGCGCCGTGTACAATACGACATAAGCAGTGAGATTGAATACAAATATTGTCTACTAGATATTATACAAACTCAAAAGGAGTCCTCATTACGACTATTATCACACTATTTCACAGAATAGTGAGGACTACTAATGCTATCCTCTCCGGACCATTACTGCGTTCCCCAGGCTTCGTCCCGGCTATGTTCTCATTTCACAGAAGAGAAACGGTGAAAGAAAGGGTGAGCTCAACTAGCCCGAGAAGAAATATTATGACTAAGATAATGCGAGAATAAATTATCATTAGCCTTCAACAGTGTTAAAGCGATAAAATACAATAGACAACCGGTTTAAGCTGCGACGGAATAAGCAACCCATTAAAAGAGTCAAGTAGAGAATAAAGTCTACTATCTTTTAGGTTTTAAAAGGTTTTCATCAATTTTTATATTTGAGACTCGACAATAAATAAACCACCACATCTAATCATCCTGCACCACACGGTCAAGGATTTTCATCAAGTTATCAATGGTCATGACTATACCGAATCACCCACGGTCATAATCATACCAAAAACTATCCATCATTGCATTAAAACAGCCGGCGAGGACTTTTGTCACATCATTTATATCAAGTCATGATTATACCGAATGATCCCGGTCATAATCATACTAAGTTCATCTATGCACGTAAAGCAAAGATAACATAATATAACATGAGGATGATGACAATGACATAATAATTCAATAAAACAAGTTCAAGAATTATTTAATCCATGAATTATTAACGTCCAAATTGTCAACATAATCTTTGTTTCGTAGAGTAAAATTCAAGAATGATCGAGAAGAATATTTCCGTGAAAAGATCTTTGGATGAAACGCAAATATCAAGGATATTCTACTAATTTCATGGAGTATAGAAGTCAAAGTTTTAACCATTTGGGTATAATAAAGAATGGAATAACAAAAGAAATCACCATGCATGCGGTATTATTCGCATAAGCGAGTTATTCCAGCGAATAATAATAACGGAACCCGGTCGGTGAAATTCACACCAAGCAGGATGTTCCAACGAGAATAATAAAGATGGAACCGAGATCCGATTGTAAAACACATGATAGGATATTCAACGAGAATGATAAAAGGCGGAACCGGTCCGGTAAAAAACATGACGGGATGTTCCAACAAAATAATAAAAAAGCGGAACCGAAGTGGGTGTAAAACACATGCATGAGGATGTTCCAGCAGAATAATAGAAGAATGTCACCAAGTATAGGTAAATAAGCCAGCGTGTCTGAGTTATTCAATGAGAATAATAAGCGATGGAATAACATAAGGATTTCACCAAGTATAGGGTATCTCCGCGTATACGAGGTTATGTATAGGGTATGCCACTTTTACGGGTTATTCCAATGAATAATAATGAATGGAATAAGCGAAGTTCTCTTCAAGAAGAAAGAATAACACCCTCACCGTAAAAAGAACCTGAATATAGAAGTAGTGAAGTAGCAGAATACTCTCTTCTTCTTTCTATAATTTTCTCTCTATAGCTTCTCTCTATAATTTCTCGCTCTAGAGTTTCAATGAATTCGTAAGAAAATAATGAAGGAATGAGCTTCTATTTATAGGAAAATGGAATGCATAGTAACTAATCCATGAACGGTCCAGATTGATTTACTTTAATCGACGGTCCATATTTAAAGAAAAATCTTTTAAATAAAATATAATATATTCTATTTATATAAAAACATTTTACTATGCAAACACTATGCAATACTATGCAAAACACTATGCAAAACTATGCATAATAAAATATAATATATTCTATTTATAGAATAACTTTAATAAAGTATTCTATTTTATATAAAAGATGTTTCGTTTTATTACGTTAATAATACGAATAAAACAAAAACGTCATTATCGCTATAATAATTCATATTATTAATCGACAATAATGGAATCGGTCGAGTGACTTCTCACATAAGCATCGATAATCAATCTGCAGTGCTACTATGCAACCACACGTATTCATCGTACTTTTACTACTGAGAGTAGTTCAACAAAGATCAACGGTAAAACTTTTCGTCGTTATTTCAATAAAATATTTTTGTCGTTTTTTCGATCAATCCGATAATAATTACATTGTGGGGTCCACCAATGATTGAGTAGTTATACGAATATTCCCTGCTAAACCGAATATTCCCCGAGCAATCGAATATAATATAACCACTTGCATACTTTGCAAAATTTATAAATACTACCCACAACTATAATATTATCTCAAATTCACACCATAATATTAAAAATTATTTCGACAAAATTTAAATCTTTATTGCTAAAATCTGGGGTCTCACAATCTCCCCTCCTTATGGAATTTTGCCCTCGAAATTAAGGTACGTACCTGGTATGATAAAGAGGTGAAGATACCTTGAATACCTTTATCATTGAAAACATTAAATTCATTTTTGCAATCCGGCCAAAGATATTCATTAACAATTCATCTTTGCACTCTGTGCCAAAGATATACAAATCAGTAAAACCAATAATCTTTGAAACTCAAACTTAATAGTATCACGACCACGAATTATCCATACACTTCTTGGCCAAGGATATTCGTGTTTTCAATCTGATCATGATTATACCGAATAATCCGTGGTCATAATCATACCAAGTCTATCAATGCACTACTACCAAAGATGACTTTTACCACATCCATGAATTAATATTTCATTCTTTGAGACTCATTTCAATAATTAATCCACATCATCGAATTATCCTCGCACTACGAGCCGAGGATATTCATTAGTATCACGACCACGAATTATCCATGCACTACTACCAAAGATAATCGTGTATTCATTAGTATCACGACCACAAATTATCCATACACTACTTCACTACCAAAGATAATCGTGTATTCATTAGTATCACGACCACAAATTATCCATGCACTACTACCAAAGATAATTGTGTATTCATTAATATCACGACCATAAATTATCCATGCACTACTACCAAAGATAATTGTGTATTCATTAGTATCACGACCACAAATTATCCATGCACTACTACCAAAGATAATTGTGTATTCATTAGTATCACGACCACAAATTATCCATGCACTACTACCAAAGATAATTGTGTATTCATTAGTATCACGACCACAAATTATCCATGCACTACTACTAAAGATAATTGTGTATTCATTAATATCACGACCACAAATTATCCATGCACTACTACCAAAGATAATTGTGTATTCATTAATATCACGACCACAAATTATCCATGCACTACGGCCAAAGATAATTGTGTTTTCAATTACGGTTATGATTATCTTAGAACAATCCTCGGTCATAATCATACCAAGTCCATCTATGCACTACTGATAATACGAGATGACTTTCAACATAATATAAGCGTGAGGATAATGATATAAAGAATCAATCAAATGAGATAAAGAATAAATATTAAACATTTATAATATAATTTATCCGAGATTCAAGAATATCCCCATGTTATCAATCACTTAATAATCTCATAATCTAATATCATTAATATTATAACAATATTTTAATCACTTCTTAAATTTATAAACAATTTATCTTAAGCATTTTACGCTTTACCATATAATGCATTTAATCATTCAAAATGCCATACTCATAAGATATCATCACCAATTATCAAATCTCTCAAAAAATATGCATATACTCTATATAGGATTCTCTAGCCATAAAATCCTATTTTCAACTTTGTTACTTCACATAACATATTTAACTCATATGTTCAGTAACTAAACTATTTTCATGAAAAATACCAAATCAGTCCCAAAAATATTTCTTTTCTGGGATTTAGCATAATATAGTCCCATAATGAAAATATATTTTTCTCGAAATTTTAAAATTCATTTACTATTTTAAAAAATCAATTTCCACTTAATTCCTTAAGAAATTAGCTACCTCAAGTTTAACTCCAAAATTCCCAAATCTTGGCAGGACCTTACACATGTTAACGTGAGCTTCCAGTTTAAATTTCATGGTCATCGGAGTTATAGAACTCCGGTTATAGCGTTTTAAATCGGAAAAACCTAAATATTGAAATAGTCATAACTTGCTCATTTTAAGTCAGAATGAGCTCATTTTTGGACAGGAGGTACTTTATACCATATACTTTCATGTCCCAAAAGGCCAGAATTTTTCTTATAATTTAAGTGGCCGAAACAGTCCCTTAAAGTTTCTGGGCAGTAGCATTTTCGAAATTTACAGCTTTGGCCTCATTTGCTAAAATCAGTCCACACAAAAATCTACAACACCTTTTCCAGTAATTCCACTTGGATTAGTTAGGTATCTCATAGATCTAACTCTAGAACTTGACCATACTCAAAAATTCAAAATATAATAGGAGATATGGTCAATTGAATTTCATGTTACGTTTTTCACCAAAATTTGATTTTCAACTCTTTGTGATTTCTAAGAAACTTTCATGTTTTCACATACCAACCAACATAACTCATCATAAAACTTACTAATACTTCATATACCCATGATTTTCATTATTCCAATGCTTTTATTATGACTTTCATCATAAACCACGTAAACTGTTCATTTAGTTGAAGAAATATTTGAGGGTTTAAGAAATGGGTTTTTGTACTGGGGTCAATACAAAATTCGATTTCACGCTCTAGGGTAGGCTAGGAAATCTTCAAGAATACGTCAAGAAATTTATTAATGATAGAAATATCATTCAAAACTATTACTCTCATCCAAGACTTGGATAGTACGTCACATTGATACGAACTGTGACTTCTATCCCTTAACCTAGATAGCACCTCACAATGATACCTATAAACTTGTCATCTTGATCATGGCGTCGCTTACTGAAAAGTCCGGGCGGTGCATTCCACACAAGGAAGTCAACAAACGAAAGGATCGGGCTCTTTACTTATGACTTGATATAATAGTGATTAACTTTAGGATTTGGTTACTTTGAATTCGTATAACAAAGTTGGTTAGGAATATGAAAGCTAACAACCTTACAAAAAAAGAATAATGAGTAGTTAATCAATCGTTTTCAAAAATTACCTCAAAGGCAAGTATTTTCAAAGAGATAAGATCGACAGTAACGTGAAAGTGTTTATTTGAAACAACAAGATTAATAAAGCGGTGGAGGTAACGAAGGTTTCTCCCAACGAAGTTTCAATAGATAAATCAAAGTCTAATTTCTCCGAGTCAAATTTAAACGTTGAACGCAAGCAAAAAAGAGATAAAAGAATGGGTAGAACCAAGGTATCTAATAAGGTATAGACTTATAAGAATTTATAATTAACTAACTTGAGTACTAACCGTTCGGGTTACCCACTTTTGAGAAGTCACGAAAACGCTCTTCCTGAAACCACCGACTTTGTTTTATCCAGTATCCGCCTTTGGTGCCACCGTCCCAATTTGGACTTGACTTTGGTGCGATATAAAATCGAGCTAAATGACCTTCTCTTCTTGAAATTTCCACTTCTATTATCTTGGCCATGATTACCAATCAAGTGGTTACCATTCTTGGCATGATAATTTCTCCCACGATGGTCATCATTGTTCGATGGTCGCTATTCTGGCAGGGTATGATTATTATCGTGTTGTTGGTCGTTACCTTTTGGTTGAGTGACTCATTATCGCGCTCCAATAACAGAGCCCTATTCACAACATCTAAATACAAACCTTTCGCCACAAAACAAGGGTTAATTAACATGCAACATATTATCACTATACTCTAACCGACCAATCAAATACCAAATAAACTTTGGTAGGTCATACTAATGAAGGAATTCCCGTCTCTCCCTCCTAGTACTATTCTCACATCTTAGCCAGGATCATATCCCTAAGCTCGATATCAATTGTGACGCCCCAAAATTAGGTATACATCACCTATCTTGGGTCGCCACTTACATGGTACATAAATTCAAATACAACTTACTAATATAAGCATAGGTATACAATATCGACATAAAGCGTGAGATTGAATACAAATATTGTCTACTAGATATTATACAAACTCAAAAGGAGTCCTCATTACAAACTATTATCACACTATTTTCGAGAATAGTGAGGACTACTAATGCTATCCTCTCGGACCATTACTTGCGTTCTCCGACTCGTCCCAAATTTATGTTCTCATTTCACAAGAGAACAGTGAAAGAAAAAAGGTGAGCTCAACTAGCCCGAAGAAGAAATATTATGACTAAGATAATGCGAATAAATTATCATTAGCCTTCAACGATGTTAAAGCGATAAAATACAATAGACAAACCGGTTTAAGCTGCGGTGGAATAAGCAACCCATTAAAAGAGTCAAGTAGAGAATAAAGTCTACTATCTTTTAGGTTTTAAAAGGTTTTCATCAATTTTTATCATTGAGACTCAAATTTTAATAAATAAACCACCACATCTAATCATCCCTGTATTCACGGTCAAGGATTTTCATCAAGTTATCAATGGTCATGACTATACCGAATCACCCTGGTCATAATCATACCAAAAACTATCCATCATTGCATTACAGCCATGCGAGGACTTTTGTCACATCATTTATATCAAGTCATGATTATAATGAATGATCCACGGTCATAATCATACTAAGTTCATCTATGCGTAAGCCAAAGATAACATAATATAACATGAGGATGATGACAATGACATAATAATTCAATAAAACAAGTTCAAGAATTATTTAATCCATGAATTATTAACGTCCAAATTGTCAACATAATCTTCGTTTTCAGAGAGTAAAATTCAAGAATGATCGGAAGAATATTTCCGTGAAAGATATCTTTGGATGAAACGCAAATATCAAGGATATTCTACTAATTTCATGGAGTATAGAAGTCAAAGTTTTAACCAACCGGGTATAATAAAGAATGGAATAACAAAAGAAATCACCATGCATGCGGTACTGCGCATTGACAGGAGTTATTCAGCAGAATAATAATAACGGAACCCGGTGGGTGAAATTCACACAAGCGGGATGTTCAATGAGAATAATAAAGATGGAACCAGATCCGGTAAAAACACAGATAGGATATTCCAACAGAATGATAAAGAGCGGAACCGGTCCCAGGTGTAAAACACATGCAGGATGTTCCAACAAAATAATAAAAGCGGAACCGGTGGGTGTAAAACACATGCATGGATGTTCCAAATGAATATTAGAAGAATGTCACCAAGTATAGGGTAAACATGGCGATACTGAGTTATTCCAATGAGAATAATAAGCAATGGAATAACATAAGGATTTCACCAAGTATAGGGTATCTGGCAGTATACAAAGTTATGTATAGGGTATGCCACTTTTACGAGTTATTCCAATGAATAATAATGAATGGAATAATGTAAGTTCTCTTCAAGAAGAAAGAATAAACCCCTTACCGTAAAAAGAACCGAATATATAGAAGTAGTGAAGTAGCGAATACTCTTCTTCTTCTTTCTATAATTTTTCTCTATAGCTTCTCTCTATAATTTCTCTCTCAGAGTTTCAATGAATTCGTAAGAAAATAATGAAGGAATGAGCTTCTATTTATAGGAAAATAGAATGCATAGTAACTAATCCATGAAGCGGTCCAGTTGATTTACTTTAATCTGACGGTCCATATTTAAAGAAAAATCTTTTAAATAAAATATAATATATTCTATTTATATAAAAACATTTTACTATGCAAACACTATGCAATACTATGCAAAAACACTATGCAACACTATGCATAATAAAATATAATATATTCTATTTATAGAATAACTTTAATAAAGTATTCTATTTTATATAAAAGATGTTTCGCTTTTTATTACGTTAATAATACTGAATAAAACAAAACGTCATTATCGCTATAATAATTCATATTATTAATCGACAATAATGGAATCGGTCGAGTGACTTCTCACATAAGCATCAATAATCAATACCGTAGTGCTTCTTATGCAATCACACGTATTCATCGTACTTTACTACCGAGTAGTTCAACAAAAGATCAACCAGTAAAAACTTTCGTCGTTATTTCAATAAAATATTTTTGTCGTTTTCTCAATCAAACAATAATTACATTTGTGGGTCCACCAATGATTGAGTAGTTTATACGAATATTCCTCGCTAAACAAGAATATTCCCCTGACCAATCGAATATAATATAACCACTTGCATACTTTGCAAAATTTATAAATACTACCCACAACTATAATATTATCTCAAATTCACACCATAATATTAAAAATTATTTCGACAAAATTTAAATCTTTATTGATAAAATCGGGGTCTCTCACGGTGACAATTGTTGAAAATTGAAATTTTATCTTTTTTGATAAAATAATTCATTTAAATATATTATTATATTTTAATAATATAATAATGGTGATATTTTTACAACGAATGTGGGATATATGAGTATACGAGGAGGAAGAGTATTTTTGTTGCAATAAATGTTTAAAACATGTTAAACATGTAAATGGGACCCATTTATTATTTGAAATTTGATTATACCAGTAAAATCGCTCGTTTGTGGATTCGGTCAATTTTTGTTTGAAATTCGGAAAGACTTTCTTCAAAAAGTTGTAGAGAATTGAATTTCCTATAAAAACTCGCGAGATTCGAATTTTCTGAAAAAGGGCTATTTATTGTGAATTATTGAAGTTAGAAACTCAAAATAATTGATTTTGGAAGTTTTAATTATTATTTTAAAGAAAAACGTTTTTTTGCATTTAAGTGGGCTAACATGTGTTATTAATTGCTGAAATCAGATCTTCAAAGATGGGCTAAGGAAATTTATAATATATATTAATATTTTATTAAATTTTACGCTTTGGTGTTCTAAGCATTTTCCTATAAATAGGTGCTTGGGTTAGAATTGAAAATCACACCGTAGGCTGAAGTTTTTCTCTATATTATCGGCGTATTCTTGTGAGTATTTTGAGTATACTTTGAGTATTGTTAGGCGGTTGCAAGTTCCTCAAAGACTATACCCTTATTCCAAACTAGAAGTCTTAATCTTTCGAGGTAAGGGATGTTATTTTCTTCTCAAATGATATTATTTCTTCAATATCATTATCTTTGAAATATTGGTTGAAACTTTTATCAAATTTGGAACTTTTCCATATGGGGTTACTTATTCATGAGTTCTTATTCATGAGTTCTTATTCACGAAGTGATTCTTATTCACGATTCTTATTCACAGTACTATTCATGAAGCGTGAAGATGTTTTTTGGGAAATTTCTATCTTTTGGTGTCTGAGTTCTTATTCACGATATCTGACTATTCACGATATCTCAAGCACTATTCATAGAAAAATAAAATTTCTTCTTTTTGTCAAAATATCTATTCGGATACTAGCTTTGATTGTATCCATGTTTTGATCATTCTTGAATTTTACACCCTATGATTATTTTGAGGTATTTTTGGACGTGGATAAAACAAAGTACGAATCCTTAATCCTTAATCCTTGTCATTTTGTTTCTTTGGATTCGTTTCTTTAAAAATATTTTCATCATCCTCGGTCTTAAATGATGATATTATTGAATATCTTTGGCTGTAGTGCAAAGATGAATGATTTCTGAAGAATATCTTTGGTCAGTAGTGCAAAGATGAGCAGTGTTTAGATGAACATGACCAAAAGCGATGAATATCTTTGGCTTTTGTAGTGCAAAGATGAATATTTGATTCAGGATGTATATTGATTGATGTTACGGGGATAAAAGATGAGCGATGAACTTTTAAATTCATACATAGAAGATAGTAGTTTGCATTCTCTACTTAACTCTTCTAATGAATTATTATTTCATTGCTGAATATTGATTTAAAATTTGTTTTCTATTGTATTCTATTAGATTTTTCCTGTTGAAGACTAACGGTAATTTGTTGTATATTATCTTAGTCATAATATTCTTTTCTTGGGCTAGTTTGAGCTCACCCTTTTCCTTTTTGTTCCATTTTTTTTCTCGGGAGGCGAGAATATAGCGATGCACGTAGCTCTGGGTATGGAATGAAGGTTTTAGAAAGAATTGTTTAGTAGTCCTCACCATTTTTGTAAAATAATGTATCAATAAATGTGATGAGGATTTATTTGAGTATAGATATTGTCTGAAGATAATATTTGTATTCAAACTCACAGTTTTTGTTGTTGTAATAATAAAGTTGTAGTTGTTTACGTACCATGTATTGACAACTCGGAATGGGTGATGTATACCTATTTTGGGGGCGTCACGGTTGGTATCGAGCTTAGGGATATGATCTCTGGCGGAGATCGGGGAATAGAACTAGGAGGGAGAGCGAGTAAATCCTTCGCTAGTGTGTCCTACCTAAGCTTATTTTTTAGTTGGTCAAGTATATAAGGATATTATGTGATATATTGATTTCCTTAATTAACCCTTTTTTTGGCGACAAGTATTTGAGAATGTCGATTGAGAATATTAACAATGGAAATGAGACCGTGGAGGCGCTTTGTACTCACCAACGAGGAACGCGTGCACAGTTGGCAATGTTCTCCCTGAATGAACAACACATTTGTGACGCCCCAAAATAGGTATACACAACACCCATTCGAAGTCGCCAAATACATGGTACAAGAAGCAAACTACAACTTCAATAATACAAATGTCGGGTGAAATACGACAATATATCTTGTGAGTTTAAATATAATATTGTCTTCAGACAATATCCACACGCAAATAAATTCCCATCATAATTATTGATACATTATTTTACAAAATGGTGAGGACTACTAAACAACTCTCTCTAGAACCTTCATTCCATACCCGACTAAGTACTCGCTACATTCTCGCCTCCCGAGAAGAAAAATGGAACAACAAGGAAAAGGGTAAGCTCAACTAGCCCAAGAAGAAATACTATGACTAAGATAATATACAACAAATTATCGTTAGTCTCCAACAGGAAAAATCGATAGAATACAATAGACAACAAGTTTGAGATCAATATTCGCATGAAATAATAATTCATAGAAGAGTTACGTGAGAGAATGAAATCTACTATAATCTATGAATTTAATATTCCATCATCAATATTTTATCCCGTAACAAAGAATCAATATTCATCTCAAATCAAATATTCATCTTTGCACTACAGCCAAAGATATTCATCAATCGATCATGTTCATCTCGACACTGTTCATCTTTGCACTAAAGGCCAAAGATATTCATCATCGATCATGTTCATTTAAACACTGCTCATCTTTTGCACTATGTGCCAAAGATATTCATCAGAAATCATTCATCTTTGCACTACATGCCAAAGATATTCAATAATATCATCATTTAAGACTGAGGATGATAAAAAATATTTTTAAAGAACGAATCCAGTGAAACAAAATGACAAGGATTAAGGATTAAGGATTCGTACTTTGTTTTATCCATGTCCAACAATACCTCAAAAATAATCATAGTGGTGTAAAATTCAAGAATAATCAAAACATGGATACAATCAAAGCTAGTATCCGTAATAGATATTTTGGACGAAAAAGAAGAAATTTTATTTTTCTATGAATAAGATACGTGAATAAAGTATCGATACGTGAATAAGAACCGACACCAAAAGATAGAAATTCCACAAAAACATCTTCACGCTTCATGAATAGTACTCGTGAATAAGAATCGTGAATGAATAGTAACTCATGAATAGTAAACCCGACATGAAAAAGTTCCAAATTTGATAAAAACTTCAGATCAACATTTCAAAGATAATGATATTGAAGAAATAATATCATTACGAAAAAAATAATATCCCTTACCTCAAAGAATCGATGCCGGAAGGAAAGGCTCAAGTGATCTTTGAATGAAACTTAGATTGAACAAAGAACTCTCAAAGTATCTAAATACTCACAAAATACGCTCAATAATATAGAGAGAGAAAGAGAGAAAACTTTGTTTTCGATGTGATTTTCAATTCTAACTTAGCCCTCATATATATAGGAAAATGTTACGCCAAGCAGACTTAACTCAACAACTGACGATGGCTTTACCGCTACTATTCTCACCCACCACATTTGAAAATTCAATTGAGCACATTTCTCACCAACCAAAAGTGGGGCCCACCAATTCTAGAATTTTCCACCAAAATTATTTATAACCTAATTTCGAATCGGTCACCTCTTAAAATTCATAATAAATTATCGCTCATTTTTAATGGTTCAAAATTTGTGGACATATACTCAACTTATATATGTATAACATATCCAAAATTACAACGATCCAACGGTCGGATTAAATATTATAACTCACACAATAAAAGTCAGTAATAACACTAAATTTGATCTTTTAATACCTCAATCCGGACAAAATACAAATAAAACATCTCGGCATTAATTCCTTCATTAATAACCACATAAATAAATCCATCATTTATATTCATATAAAATAAATATTTCCTTATCATATGAATCAATAATTAATTATTCACAAATAATATTACTGTAATCACATTTATGACAACCAAGTGTTCGAGGAAAGAGGGGCTTTCAATAAGGATCTCTCCTCACTTGGCGGCGCAATTAGGTGACCAAACCTCTCCTTGAGCGTAACTTTCTAGACATTGCCAATAATGTTATCTAATAATATTATTCAAATAATATGAATTATTGATGCGATAATATGGAAAATCTTTGTGCGGTGACAATTATTGAAGCAAGAATAATATAAAATACCAACGCAAAGAATTATTGAATCAATAAAATAAAATATTGAACAAGAATTATCGTAACAATTATTGAGTAGTGCCTTCTTACGCATGCGAATCAATAATTGGTGCAATCTGCAGTGTCTTCTTGTTCAACAACGCGTATTAGTGTGTTTTAACCACCGGGTATTCCAACAAAGATTAATTGGTAATAATTACTGGCGTTATTTTTAAACAACTTATATTTGTCGTTTTCTTCATCCAATCGCTTTCAGTTATGGGGGCCCACACATGGTCGCTACCGTCATACGAATATTCTCGACATTCACGAATATTCCACGACCAAACGAATATTCCCGATAAAATGAATATTTTATAACCACTTGCTTATTTTGAAATATTTGCGTATTTAACCCTTAACTATCCACATTAATCAAATCAACCCTTACTATTTCAAAATAATAAATAAAGGAAATTCCTTTTATTTAAAAAAATTTGAGGTCTTACAACCTCCCTCCTTATGAAATTTCGTCCTCGAAATTGACGCGACGTACTGTGTGTTTGAAAAGGTGAGGATACCTCGCTTTCATTTCCGTTTCCAATTCCCGTGTCATTTCCTCTATAGCATGATTCCTCCACAAAACTTTAACTTGTGGTATGACCTTTTGCAGCGTGGGGACATGCTCCTTCCTATCCAAAATCTTGATAGGTACCTCCTCACACGTTAAGTCTTGGCTATCTCGTCCGGTTCTAACTCTATAACGTGGTTCGGGTCTTTCACATATTTTGAAATGCACCGATATGTGAAACACATTATGAACACGAGACATACTTGGAGGTAACGCAAGTCTCATAGGCTACATTTCCTACTCGGTCAAGAATTTGAAATGGACCAATAAATCGTGGATTGAGCTTTCCTCTCTTCCCAAATCTTGTAACTCCCTTCCATGGAGCAACTCGCAATAATACATGATCCCCTACACTAAATTCCACGTTCTTTCGATGAAGATCCGCATAACTCTTTTGTCGATCTTGTGCTTGCTTTTGTATCGTTGTCGAATCATTTGGATCTTTTCGGTAGTCATATCGCATCTTAACTTCGGGGTCCCAACAATGTTGCTTCACCCACCTCATCCCAACATATTGGAGAAACGACATTTTCGTCCATATAATGCTTGAATGGAGCCCACACTATATACTTGCTCGATAAGCTGTTGTTGTAGGAGAATTCCACCAATGGTAAATACTTATCCCAACCGCCCTTGAAGTCTCAGGACACGAGTCTTAATATATCTTCAAGAGTTTGAATAGTCCTCTCGATTGTCCGTCCGTTTGGGGATGGTATGCTTAGAACTAAATCGCAAATCCGTGCCCATAGCTTTTTTGCAAGCTAACCCAAAATCTTAAAGTGAATCTTGGGTCACGATCCAAAACTATGGATCTGAGGCATGCCATGCAACCTCACAATTTCATTCACGTACATACTAGCAAGACGTTCAAGGAATAAGTCTCCGTGATATCGGCAAGAATGAAAGCGATTTGGTTAATCTATCAACAATAACCCAAATAGCATTGATGCCTTGAGAAACCGTAGGGAGACCCGAACGAAATCCATGGTAATATGTTCCACTTCCATTTCGGAATCTCAAGTGGTTGCAACGGACCCTTAGGTACTAGATGCTCGCCTTTACGTTGGCAAGTTAAACACATCGAGATAAACTTTGAAATCTCTCTTCATATTGTTCCACCAAAATGTATGTAGAAGATCACGATACATTTTAGTACTTCCGAGGATGGATTGCAAATGGTGTATTGTGTGCCTCCATCATAATCTTGTACTTCAAATCGAGTCGTTAGGAACACAAAGTCTAGAGTGGACTCAAGTATTCCTTCTTCATCAATTCTCGCTTAGGAATAGCTCCTTCTTGTACTTTTCTTCTTCATACGCATCATCTCCGAGTAGGTGGCTTGGCAAGCGACTTTAACTTTATCGATTAAAGTCGATTATACTCAGTATATCATCACGTGGGTACCTAGAGTTTTCATCTCCATCTCTATTATTTGTAAATTATCTGAAATTAGTCTTTGACAATATCGTACTCGTACTTATATATGATTTTCTACTCAACACGTCGCCTACCACGTTCGCTTTTCCGGGATGGCATGGTCGAACATGTCTTTGAAATGAGTCTCCTCTTGAGTTCTTGAAGCTCTTCCCACATTCCTTGCTCCATTCGAATTTTGTATCTCTACGAGTCATTTGCGATAATGGAATAGCGATTCGAGAATATCCTTCAACGAATCTCCGATAATAACCAACTAAGCCTGAAAAGCTACGTATTTCGATTATCGACTTAGGTTGCTCTCAACCTGTGACTCATATCCCAATCTTGGATAGACGTCACAATGACACCTATCGATTTACTATCGCATCGAATATGACGTCCCCTATAGAGAGTCCGGCTTAGGTAAATTCCACAAAGGAAGTCACCAGATAAAGGCTCGGTACCAAATTTTATAGTTGAATTTTTACTCTCGAAGTTTAATAGAGCCATTCGATATGAGATTTTAGAAATGAGTTTTGTCTAGGGTTCAAAGTCGATACAATATTTAATATCAGTTTTTGGGAGTAAACCAAGAAATTCTTGAAGGAAATACGGGAAAAATCAATAACAACAGAATATTATTCAAATCGACGTGTCTTTATTCAAATCCATAACATGGACTAAGAAAACTTGACATCCGTAATAAACGAATGACTTCATGGCTTGATATGAAAATGTTTGACTACAATGGTTTGAATGCTTGAATTGAATAACGAGTTGCTTAGGAATATGAAAACTAACAACCTTACAAAAGCAATCAATTTGGCATGATGAGTAGTTAACCTTAAAATCACATCAAAAGCAAATATCTCTATAGAAATAAGGTTACTGAGGTAATGTGATAGTGCCAACTTGAATCAAGCAAGATTTTTAAACAACGGATGTAATGAAAGTTTCTCCTAATGGAGTCTCCACAGATAGGTCAAAGTTTAATTTCTCGTAATCAAGTTCAAACGTTGAGCGCAAGTGTAAGAGAGATAAAAGAATGGGTAGAACCAATATCTAGTAAGGTATATACTTCAAGAATTTATAATTAACTAACCCGTGCTAACTTCGTTCGGGTTCCTCGCAGATTTTTTGGTCACGACAAACGCTCTTCCAAGAACCGTTGACTTTGACTTTTTTTCGGGACATCCTTTTGAGTCACCATTCTCATTTGGATCTGGGTTTCGATATCGTATAATCTCGGCGATATGTCCTTCTTTTCCACAATTATAGCATACCTTGGAAGGCTTTGAGCAGTTTGACCTTATATGTCCTCCTCTCCACATCTCAGTAGCATCTAACCCGGCGATCGTTCTCTTCCCTAGAATTTGTTGATGGTGATGATGTTTTGCTGACGCGTCTTCCGTTATCGTTAAATCTTCTCTTTTAGATTGGACATCTCTTTCCATAATATCAACGTCGTCGTGCGGCTTTTACCTATGCATCACTCATTCTCACTGCGTTCGATTATTTCTTCTTTCACTCAAATTCCGACTTTATCATCTTATACTACGCGAAAGAGTGCTTACATTCAAGCATCACATATCGGGTAAACAAGCTTGAATCGTTGCATCCTTTTGCTCCACGATCGCCTCGCAATTCTTGACTGCTCTTCTAACTCATGAATACGATTTTGCAATTCTACATTTTGATCATAAAATACCTCTAATAAACTCTCTTGTACCTCTTCTTCCTCTTCTCTTCCTCACTCTCATTTGTTACCTCTGCGACTATCTAAAGGTGCAACTATCAATTCTTCACTCACCACATGGATATCTCTAATTCCTTCTTCACGCGACATCACATTATCACGGTTGGCGATTAGAGGTGTCTCCACGATCTCATTCACTCCATTATTAACGTTACAAATGACCATTCTTAAAAACTATCATAAAACAAGGGTTAATTAAATAAATTAACAAATCACATAATACCCTACTATATTATGACCAACCAACAAATAAGCTTAGGTAGGACACACTAGCGAAGGTTTTACTCGCCTCTCTCCCTCCTAGTTCTATTCCCGATCTCCGCCAGAGATCATATCCTAAGCTCGATACCAATCGTGACGCCCCCAAAATAGGTATACACAACACCCATTACGAGTCGCCAAATACATGGTACAAGAAGCAAACTACAACTTCAATAATACAAATGTCGTGTGAAATAACGCACGAATATATATCTTGAGATTAAATATAATATTGTCTTTCAGACAATATCCACACGCAAATAAATCCCCATCATAATTATTGATACATTATTTTACAAAATGGTGAGGACTACTAAACAACTCTCTAGAACCTTCATTCCATACCCCGACTAAGTACTTCGCTACATTCTCGCCTCCCGAGAAGAAAAATGGAACAACAAGGAAAAGGGTGAGCTCAACTAGCCCGAGAAGAAGAATACTATGACTAAGATAATATACAACAAATTATCGTTAGTCTCCAACGAGGAAAAATCGATAGAATACAATAGACAACAAGTTTCGGATCAATATTCGCATTGAAATAATAATTCATAGAAGAGTTACGTAGAGAATGAAATCTACTATAATCTATGAATTTAACGATCCATCATCAATATTTTATCCCCGTAATGATCAATCAATATTCATCTCAAATCAAATATTCATCTTTGCACTACAGCCAAAGATATTCATCAATCGGTCATGTTCATCTCGACACTGTTCATCTTTGCACTAAAGGCCAAAGATATTCATCGATCGGTCATGTTCATTTAAACACTGTTCATCTTTGCACTCTGGCCAAAGATATTCATCGAAATCATTCATCTTTGCACTCTGAGCCAAAGATATTCAATAATATCATCATTTAAGGCGAGGATGATGAAAAATATTTTAAAGAACGAATCCAATGAAACAAAATGACAAGGATTAAGGATTAAGGATTCGTACTTTGTTTTATCCATGTCCAACAATACCTCAAAAAAATAATCATAGTGGTGTAAAATTCAAGAATAATCAAAACATGGATACAATCAAAGCTAGTATCCGAATAGATATTTTGGACGAAAAGAAGAAATTTTATTTTTAAATTGAATAGTGTCAGATATCGTGAATGAAAGGCCGTGTATAACGTGAATAGTAAATCCGACACCAAAAGATAGAAATTCCACAAAAACATCTTCACGCTTCATGAATAGTACTCGTGAATAGTAACTCGTGAATAGTTACTCATGAATAGTAACCCAGACATGAAAAAGTTCCAAATTTGATAAAAACTTCGGATCAACATTTCAAAGATAATGATATTGAAGAAATAATATCATTACGAAAAAATAATATCCTTACCTCAAAGAATCAAGATTACCGGAAGGAAAGGCTCAAGTGATCTTTGAATGAAACTTGTCTTCAACAAAGAACTCTCAAAGTATCTAAATACTCACAAAACGCTCAATAATATAGAGAGAAAACTTTGTTTCGGTGTGATTTTCAATTCTAACTTAGCCTCTATTTATAGGAAAATGTTAGACGCCAAGCGGACTTAACTCAATGACCCGATGGCTTTTACGCTACTATTCCCACCCACCACATTTGAAAATTCAATTGAGCACATTTCTCACCAACCAAAAGTGGGGCCCACTAATTCTAGAATTTTCCACCAAAATCATTTATAACCTAATTTCGAATCGGTCACACCTCTTAAAATTCATAATAAATTATCGCTCATTTTTAACGGTTCAAAATTTGTGGACATATACTCAACTTATATATGTATAACATATCCAAAAATTACAACGATCCAACGGTCGGATTAAATATTATAACTCACACAATAAAGATGTAATAACACCAATTTGATCTTTTAATACCTCCAATCAGACAAAATACAAATAAAACATCTCAGCATTAATTCCTTCATTAATAACCACATAAATAAATCCATCATTTATATTCATATAAAATAAATATTTCCTTATCATATAAATCAATAATTAATTATTCACAAATAATATTACGAATCACATTTATAATGACCAGTCGTTCCCAGAAAGAGGGGCTTTCAATAAGGATCTCTCTCATCTTTGGCAAGCAATTAGGTGACCAAACCTCCCCTTAGACAAAACTTTCTAGACATTGCCAATAATGTTATCTAATAATATTATTCAAATAATATGAATTATTGATCCGATAATGGGAAATATCGTGCGTGTGACAATTATCAAACAAAGAATAATATAAAATACCAACGCAAAGAATTATTGAATCAATAAAATAAAATCTTTGAATAAGAATTATCGTGAATAATTATTGAGTAAAGTGCCTTTCACGCATTTAATCAATAATTGGTGCAATACCGTGTCTATCGTTCAACAACGCCAGATTAGTGTGTTTTAACCACCGGGTATTCCAACAAAGATTAATCGGTAATAATTACGCCTGTTATTTTTAAACAACTTATATTTGTCGTTTTCCTCATCCAATCGCTTTCCGTTATGGGCCCATACACGGTCGCTACCGGCCGCACGAATATTCTCCGACAAAGCACGAATATTCCACGACCAAACGAATATTCCCAGACAAAAATGAATATTTTATAACCACTTGCTTATTTTGAAATATTTGCGTATTTAACCCTTAACTATCCACATTAATCAAATCAACCCTTACTATTTCAAAATAATAAATAAAGGAAATTCCTTTTTATTAAAAAATTTGAGGGTCTTACAACCATTGAAAGAGATGATGATGAGCGAGGGATGTTTAGAAGCTTTTGCAATTCATGCAAAATCGCATTTGAGGAGACTCGTGTTCAAAATCTGAGGAGGAAATGATAAGAATTCACGGGTTGTCATCACAACGGCAGCTCAGTTCAAAGAGTTGGGACCACGAATTTAAGGGAAAGCCGGATCCGATCATGGCGGAAACATGGGTCAAGCAAATTACCAAGATATTCGATGTCTTTTGATGCCGGAGGAACAGAAGGTTCCATTCGCCACCTTTATGTTCCGTGGCGAGGCAGACTCATCGGTGGAGTCTCAGAAGTTGCAGGCGTCCATCCAAACAAGCCTTTTCAAAGCATGTTTTGGGAAACGTTTCAAAAACTATTTAATGACAAATACTTTCACGAAAGTGTTCGTCGTATGAAGGAAGTGGAGTTCATCGATTAGAGCAAAACAACAACGTAGCGGTGTCTCGAAGACGAGGCAAAGTTTGCAGAGTTATCGAGTTTGCACCTCATTTGGTGGAGAATGAGGAACGATGACGCGGATGTTTCTTAGAGGTTTGAAACCCAAGATACGTCAATATCTCATTTCTCATAAACTTTCTCTCTATTCGAGATGTTGTAAGCAGGGCTCAATTATTAGAGCGAGATAACGAGTACTATCGTTGATGGACCATAACCGAGGATCATACCGGAGATAAGAAGTCAATGTAATAATGATAACCAACGGAGAAAGAAAACAGACGGACAAAAATGGTAACCACTCGGTGGTAATCATGGCCATGAAAATAGAAGAAAGCGAGTCAAGAGGAGATTTTAAAAAGAGAAGATTTAACAACGACCATGTGAAGACGACAAAGTCTGACAACAACCGGTTCTAAGGGAGGAGAACGACCACCCATCATATGCTATAAATGCGGAAAGAGGGACATATCATCCAAACCGCCCACAACAACAGTTCAAGGTATGCTATAATTGTGGAAAGGAAGGACATATATCGCCGAGATTATACTGCAGCGAAACCTAGTTCAATGGGGACGGTGACTTAAAAGACTATCCCGAAAAAGTCAAAGGTAACGATTCCGGAAGAAGCGTTTGTTGTGGATTGGTCAAAATGCAAAGAACCCAAACGAGGTGATCACGGGTAAGCTATTTATAAATTCTTAAGTTTATACCTTACTTGATACCGGTGCTTACCCATTCATTTATCTCTCTGCTTGTGCTCAACGTTTAAACTTGACTCGGAGAAATTAGACTTTGACCTATCTGTGGAAACTCCGTTAGGAGAAACTTTCATCACATCCATCGCTTATAAATCTTGTTTGATTCAAGTTGGCACCATTACCTTACATTGACCTTATCTCTTTAAAGATACTTGCTTTTGATGTGATTTTAGGGATTGATTGGTTAACTACTCATCATGCCAAAATTGATTGTTTTCGTAAAGTTGTTAGTTTTCATATTCCTAACCAACCTGTTGTTATTTAATTCAAGCAACTAAACCATTAAAATCAATCACCGTCATATCTAATCATAAAGCTATTCGTTTATTGAAAAACGGATGTCAATCTTTCTTAGCCCATGTTATGGATTTGAATAAAGACACGTCAAATTTGAATAATATTCTGTTGTTATTGACTTTCCCGACGTATTTCTGAAGAACTTCCGTGTCTACCCCCGAACGTGAAGTTGAATTCTTTATTGATCTTGAACCCGTATAAAGCCCATTTCTAAAACCCCATATCGAATGGCTCCTATTGAACTTCAGAGTTAAAGATCCAACTACTGTGAATTGTTGGACATCGGTTTCATTCGCCCTAGTACATCTCGTTGGGGTGCTCTGTTTTATTCGTAAAAGAAGAAAGACGGAGTATGCGACTTTGAATTGACTATCGGAATTGAACCATGTCACCATCAAGAATAGGTATCCTCACCTCGTATTGATGACTTGTTTGACCGATTGCAAGGGCACAATTCTTTTCAAAAATCGATCTTCGATTCCGATATCATCATTTGAAGATTAGAATCGAGGATATTCCAAAGGCGCCTTTAGAACTCGCAGACGGGCATTATGAATTCTTAGTCATGTCTTTCGGATTGACTAATGCTCCGCTGGCTTTCATGGATATGATAAACCGAAAGTATTCAAGGAATATTTGGATCGATTCGTTGTTGTTTTTATTGATAACATCCTCATATATTCCAAAAGTCGTGAAGATCATGAGCACCATTTGAAGTCGGTACTCAAAGGCTTCGTGAAAACAAACTATATGCCAAATTGAAGAAATGCGAGTTTCGGCGAGGAAGTAGCATTCCTTGGAGCACGTGGTGTCGAAAACATGGAGTATCTGTTGATCCGTGAAGATTGAAGCAATACAAAGTTGGGAGCAACCAAGTCGGTGGATCAAGTCACGTAGTTTTTGGGCTTAATTTGGTTATTATCGGAGATTCGTGGAAGGGTTTTCTCGAATCGCTACTCCATTTACCCAACTAACTCGAAGGATACAAAATCGTTTGGGAGCGAAGAATGCGAGAAGAGTTTCCAAGAGCTTAAGAGGAGACTTATTTTGGCACTTGTTCTAACAATACCATCCGGTTCGGATGGATTTGTTATCTACAAATGATGCTTCGTGCAAAGGGTTAGGATGTGTTCTCATGCAACGTGGGAAAGTCATAGCCTATGCCTCGCGACAACTTAAAGAGTATGAGAGGAATTATCCTACTCATGATCTAGAGTCAAGCGTGATCTTTCAGCGCTTAAAGATATGGAGGCACTATCTATATGAGGAGAAAGTGGATATATATTCGGACCATAAAAGCCTTAAATATTTCTTCACTCAAAAAGAACTCAACATGCGGCAATGACGTTGGCTCTAGCTATTGAAAGACTACGACCACACTATTCAATACCATCCCGGAAAAAGCGAACGTGGTAGGCGCGCGTTGAGTAGAAGATCATATGCGAGGAACGAAAAGCGATGATGTCAAGTATAATGACAGAGCCAACTTTAATAGAAAAAGTTAAGGTTGCTCAAGCCACCAACCCGGAGTCGATGCGTATGAAGAAGAAAGTACAAGAAGGAGCTATTCCTAAGCGAGAATTGATGAAGAAGGAATACTTGAGTCCACTCTAGACTTTGTGTTCCTAACGACTCGATTTGAAGTACAAGATTATGATGGAGGCACACAATACACCATTTGCAATCCATCCACGAAAGTACTAAAATGTATCTTGATCTTTGACATACATTTTGGTGGAACAATATGAAGAGAGAGATTGCAAAGTTTATCTCAATGTGTTTAACTTGTCAACGTGTAAAGGCGAGCATCCGGTACCTAAGGGTCCATTCCAACCACTTGAGATTCGAAATGGAAGTGGGAACACATTACCATGGATTTCATTACGGGTCTTCCTACGGTTTCTCGGGGCATCAATGCTATTTGGGTTATTGTTGATAGATTAACCAAGTCCGCTCATTTCTTGCCGACACGGAGACTTATTCACTTGAACGTCTTGCTAGTATGTACATGAATGAGATTGTGAGGTTGCATGGCATGCCCGTATCTATAGTTTGGATCGTGACCCAAGATTCACTTCAAGATTTTGGGTTAGCTTGCAAAAAGCTATGGGCACGGATTTACGATTGATTCGCATACCATCCTCAAAGCGGACGGACAATCGAAAGGACTATTCAAACTCTTGAAGATTTATTAAGACTCGTGTCCTAGACTTCAAGGGCGGTTGGGATAAGTATTTACCATTGGTGGAATTCTCCTACAACAACAAAGATTATCGAGCAAGTATAGGTGTAGCTCCATTTGAAGCATTATATGGACGAAAGTGTCGCTCTCAAAGTATGTTGGGACGAGGTGGGTGAAGCAACACCGTTGGGACCCGAAGTTAGTACGTATTTACTACGGAAAAGATCCAAATGATTCGACAATATATATACAAAGCGGCACAAGATCGACAAAAGAGTTATGCGGATCTTCATCGAAAAGACGTGGAATTTAGTGTGGGGATCATGTATTGTCATGCGAGTTGCTCCATGGAAGGGAGTTACAAGATTTGGGAAGAGAGGAAAGCTCAATCCACGATTTATTGGTCCATTTCAAATTCTTGACCGAGTAGGAAATGTAGCCTATAGACTCGCGTTACCTCCGAGTATGTCTCGTGTTCATAATGTGTTTCACATATCTCGCATTTCGTAAATATGTGAAAGACCGAACCACGTTATAGAAGTTAGAACCGGACGAGATAAAGAAGACTTAACGTATGAGGAGGTACTGTCGTCAAGATCTTGGATAGGAAGGAGCATGTCCTACGCAAGAAAGGTCATACCACAAGTTAAAGTTTTGTGGAGGAATCATGCTATAGTAGAAATGACACGGGAATTGGAAACGGAAATGAAAGCGAGGTATCCTCACCTTTTCAAACACTGTGTACGTACGTCAATTTCGAGGAATAAATTTTATAAGGAGGGAGGTTGTAAGACCCCAACTTATTATTAATGAAATTTAATTTTCTATTTATTATTTTGAAATAGTAAGGGTTGATTTGATTAATGTGGATAGTTAGGGGTAAAATACATAAATATTTCAAAATAAGCAAGTGGTTATAAAATATTCATTATTGTTAGGGAATATTCGTTTGGTCGTGGAATATTTCGCATCGCTTCGAGGGAATATTAAATGCGGCGCAGTAGCCTTTTATGGGCCCCATAACGGAAGCGATTGGATGAAGAAAACGATAAATATAAGTTGTTTAAAATAAACGGTAGTAGTTGTTATCATAATTATCTGTTAAAATACTAAATTGGTTAAAACACAAGAAGATACACTGGTATTGCACCAATTATTGATTCTTACGTAAGAAGGCACTACTCAATAATGGTTACTGATAATTATCGCTCAAGATTTTATTTTATTGATTCTTTGCGTTGATATTTTATATTCTATTGTTGTTTTTCAATAATTGTCATTACACAAGATTTTTCATTATCGAAGCAATAATTCATATTATCCGAATAATATTATTAGATAACATTATTGGCAATGTCTAGAAAGTTACATCTAAGGAGAGGTTTGGTCACCTAATTGCGCCAAGAAGGAGAAATTCTTATTCGAAAGCCCCTCTTTCCCGAATTGCGCAGTTGTCAATATTGTGATTCTCGTAATATTATTTGTGAATAATTAATTATTGATTCATATGATGAGAAAAATATTGATTTTATGTGGATATAGATGGTGAAAATTTTTAATGTTACAATTGTTGAAAATTGAAATTTTATCTTTTACGATAAAATAATTCATTTAAATATATTATTATATTTTAATAATATAATAATGGTGATATTTTTAAAACGAATGTGGGATATATGAGTATCTGAGGAGGAAGAGTATTTTGTTGCAATAAATGTTTAAAACATGTTAAACATGTAAATGGACCCCATTTATTGAATGAAATTTGATTATACTTTGTAAAATTGCTCGTTTGTGGATTTGGTCAATTTTTGTTTGGAATTGGAAAAACTTTCTTACGCAAAGTTGTAGAGAATTGAATTTCCTATAAAAACCCGTGAGATTCAAATTTTTCGATAATAGGGCTATTTATTGTGAATTATTGAAGTTCAAGTTCAAATAATTAATTTTTGGAAGTTTTAATTATTATTTTAAAGAAAACGTTTTTTGCATTTAAGTGGGCTAACATGTGTTATTAATTGCTGAAATCAGATTTTCAAAGATGGGCTAAGGAAATTTATAATATATATTAATATTTTATTAAATTTTACGCTTTGGTGTTCTAAAGATTTTCCTATAAATAGGGTGCTTAGGTTAGAATTGAAAATCACACCGTAAACTCAAGTTTTTTCTCTATATTATCGAGCGTATTCTTGTGAGTATTTTGAGTATACTTTGAGTATTGTTAGGCGGGCAAGTAAGTTCCTTTAGCACTATACCCTAATTATTCCAAATTTGAAGTACTTAATCTTTCGAGGAAGTAAGGGATGTTATTTTCTTCTCAAATTATATTATTTCTTCAATATTATTATCTTTGAAATATTGGTTGAAACTTTTTATCAAATTTGGAACTTTTTCATGTCGGGGTTACTATTCATGAGTTACTATTCACGAGTTACTATTCACGAGTACTATTCATGAAATGTGAACATGTTTTTTGGGAAATTTCTATCTTTTGGTGTCGGAGTTACTATTCACGTATACGGCACTATTCACCGAAAAATAAAATTTCTTCTTTTTGTCCAAAATATCTATTCTGGATACTAGCTTTGATTGTATCCATGTTTTGATCATTCTTGAATTTTACACCACTATGATTATTTTTGAGGTATTTTTGAACATGGATAAAACAAAGTACGAATTTTTAATCCTTAATCACGGTCATTTTGTTTCACTTTGGATTCGTTTCTTTAAAAATATTTTCATCATCCTCGGTCTTAAATGATGATATTATTGAATATCTTTGGTCTCAGTAGTCAAAGATGAATGATTTTGAAGAATATCTTTGGTCAGTAGTGCAAAGATGAGCAGTGTTTAGATGAACATGACCAATCGATGAATATCTTTGGCTGTGTAGTGCAAAGATGAATATTTGATTCGGATGTATATTGATTGATGTTACAGGATAAAAGATAGGCGATGAACTTTTAAATTCATACATAGAAGAAGATAGTAGTTTGCATTCTCTACTTAACTCTTCTAATGAATTATTATTTCATTGCGAATATTGATTTAAAATTTGTTGTCTATTGTATTCTATTAGATTTTTCCATGTTGAAGACTAACGGTAATTTGTTGTATATTATCTTAGTCATAATATTCTTTCTTTCGGGCTAGTTGAGCTCACCTTTTCCTTTTTGTTCCATTTTTCTTCTCAGAGGCGAGAATATAGCGAGTAATTAGTCGGGGTATGGAATGAAGGTTTTAGAAAGAATTGTTTAGTAGTCCTCACCATTTTTGTAAAAAATGTATCAATAAATGTGATGAGGATTTATTTGAGTATAGATATTGTCTAGAAGATAATATTTATATTCAAACTCACGCTTTTTCTTGTTGTAATAATAAAGTTGTAATTGTTTCTGTACCATGTATTGACAACTCAGAATGGGTGATGTATACCTATTTTGGGGGCGTCACACCAAACTGCTTAATCGTTGGTTGTTGGTGGCCATAGGTGCAGATCCGAAGGCTTTGATACCAATTGTAAGGAATCGACAAGACAAATAGAGTTAATTGGAAGAAAATTAGAGAACAGAGAACAGATTTTGGATTGAGAGGAGGGAGCTAGAGAGGAGAAGAAGAGAGAACAATATTAGAGAGAGAAAAATAGATCTAGTATGTGACGCCCCCAAAATAGGTCCATTCCATCCAACCCATTCTGAGTCGCCAAATACATGGTACAGAAATAACTACAACTTTATTATTACAACATATAAACTGTGAGTTTAAATACAATTATTGTCTTTTAGACAATATACATACCCAAATAAATCCCCATCACAATTATTGATACATTATTTTACAAAAATGGTGAGGACTACTAAACAACTCTCTCTAGAACCTTCATTCCATACCCCGACTAAGTACTCGCTACATTCTCGCCTCCCGAGAAGAAAAATGGAACAAAAGGAAAAGGGTGAGCTCAACTAGCCCAAAAGAAGAATATTATGACTAAGATAATATACAACAAATTATCGTTAGTCTCCAACAGGAAAAATCTAATAGTAATACAATAGACAACCGCTTTTAAATCAACAATCGCAGCGGAAACAACAATTCATTAGAAGAGTTAAGTAGAGAATGCAAACTACTATCTTCTATATATGAATTTAAAAGTTCATCGTCGATATTTTATCCTCAGAACATCAATCAATATATATCTCGAATCAAATATACATCTTTGCACCAGGTGCCAAAGATATTCATCGATTGGTCATGTTCATCTAAACACTGCTCATCTTTGTACCACGGCCAAAGATATTAATCAAGAGGGTCATGTTCATCTCAACACTGCTCATCTTTGCACTACACGCCAAAGATATTCATCAAGAAATCATTCATCTTTGCACTACTGTGTCAAAGATATTCAAGTAATATCATCATTTAGGACCGAGGATGATGAAAAATATTTTAAAGGAAACGAATCCAATGGAAACAAAAGAACAAATATTAAGGATTAAGTATTTTAAGCAATCCAAGTTCAAAAATACTTCATAAGTAATCGAGTGGAGTAAAATTCAAGAATGATCAAAACATGGATACAATCAAAGCTAGTATCCATAGTAGATATTTTGGACAAAAAGAAGAAATTTCATTTTTCTATGAATAGTGCCAGATTCGTGAATAGTGCTGTATACACGTGAATAAGTAATCGACACCAAAAGATAGAAAATTCACAAAAAATATCTTCACACTTCGTGAATAGTACTCGTGAATAGTAACTCATGAATAAGAACTCGCTTAATAAGTAACCCCGACATGAAAAGGTTCTAAATTTGATAAAAATTTCAACCAATATTTTTAAGATAATGATATTGAAGAAATAATATCATTTTCGAATAAAATAACATCCCTTACCTCGAAAGACAAGATTTCAGTTTAAACACCTGATATAAAGCTATGACTTGAACTTCAGACCAGTATAGCAATACTCAAAGTATACTCAAAATACTCACAAGAATATGCTCGATAATATAGAGAGAGAAAACTTCAGCTTCGATGTGATTTTCAATTCTAACCTAAAGACCTATTTATAGGAAAATGCTTGTAACAAAAAAAATGTAAAATTTAATAAATTAATATATATATATATTTTTTTTTTTCCAACGCACACTTAATTTGCCCAACATCAGCCACCAACCAGCCCACTACACAAGACTAACAACAAAAAAAAATGTTTTTCTAATTTTAAATATTTTAAACTTCCGTAAATCAATTATTTTGAGCTTCTTGAACTTCAATAATTCATAATAAATAGCCCTTTTATCAGAAAATTGAATCTCGCTAATTTTTATAGGAAATTCAATTCTCTACAACTTTGCAGAAGAAAGTTTTCCAAATTCCAAACAAAAATTGACCGAAATCCATAAGCAGACGATTTTACTGTTTATAATCAAATTTCTATCAATAATTGTGTCCACCAACACACAAAATATGTGTTAAAAATTTAATGCCACAAAATACTCTTCCTCCTCATATACTCATATATCCCACATTCATTATAAAAATATCACCGTTAATATATTATTAAAATAATATATTTAAATGAATTATTTTATCAGAAAAAGATAAAATATTAATTTTCAACAATTGTCATTTTAAAAATTTTCTCCATCTATATCCACATAAAATCAATATTTTCCTCATCATATAAATCAATAATTAATTATTTACAAATAATATTACAGAATCACAAGATCTTGCAACGAACTGGTTCCTGGGAAAGAAGGGCTTTCCAATAAGAATTTCTCCTTCTTGGCCGCAATTAGGTGACCAAACCTCTCCTATAGATGTAACTTTCTAGACATTGTCAATAATTTTATCTAATAATATTATTCGGATAATATGAATTATTGCTTCGATAATGAAAAATACCGTGTAATGACAATTATCAAACAACAACAATATAAAATATCAACGCAAAGAATTATTAAATCAATAAAAATATCGAAAAGTAATTATCAGAACCATTATTGAAAGAGCCGCCTTCGTACGTAAGAATCAATAATTGGTGCAATACCGTATGCTTCTTTGTTCAACAACGCGTATTAGTGTGTTTTAACCAACGGGTATTCCAACAAGATAATCTGTGAATAACCACGCTGTAGTTATTTATAAACAACTTATATTTGTCGTTTTCTTCATCCAATCGCTTTCGTTATGGGGCCCATTAAAGATCGCAGGTAATCCGCATTTAATATTCCCCGACAATCATTTAATATTCCACGACCAAACGAATATTTCCCGACAATAATGAATATTTTATAACCACTTGCTTATTCGAAATATTTGCGCATTTTACCCATAACTAACCACATTAATCAAATCAACCCTTACTATTTCAAAATAATAAATAGAGAAAATTCCATTTTATTAAAAAAAAAATCGGGGTCTTACATAGTATTTCATTTATGCCCCCCAAAATGAGATAGATTGCCTACATATTACCTTCATCAGCAAAAGGAAAGAAATGGAAAATGACTGAGCAAGGAACTGAGCACATGGCCACATGCCTCCTGCATTCCTAGCAACAAAACTAACCGACTCAATAAATAAGGACAATAATATCCAGCTTAACAGTAGCTGAAAGACTAAAATACCCTTGCTACTTAACTAACTCATTAAACTCGATTTATGCTTAAACTAATCTGAATATTGAGCTTCCAGCCTTGTTCCTTACAGACGAGAACTGTCTCGTTGATGAATAAAAAGAATGATGCTTTGGTGACATGAGTACGGGACCTACCCTAAGCTGTGAAACAGTTGTCGCCATTATCGATCACTCCCCGGCTAGAAAGCTCAATGATTTGAATTAGAGTCGGTTCTTTTGAATTGGATGACCAATTTTGTTCGAATGTTATATGGATCAAATTAGTTATTAATTTATTCGGACTAATAATAGTTAATAAGTATTATTAATTTAATAAAATTAAATCTTAATTAAAATTAATTGGGTCTACTTTATAACTGTGTAAAATTGTAAAATTGAATCCACATGGGCCAATAATATAATTAATATGCTTTATTAATTTAATAAAATTAAATTTTAAAATTAATTGAGTCTAATTTATAAGTGTGTAAAATTGTATCCTAATAAGATTGAAAGAATTGATAAGTAACATATTAATAAGTAAAATAACAGAAACTAAAACTTTTTCTACAATTTTACGTACTGAATAAGAACCAAGGGCCGTGAAAGAACAATAAAAGAAAATCTATATCATCGAGTCTCGTGTTCGCAGATTACGTATGTGACGCCCCCAAAATTAGGTATTCATCACCCATTCGAAATAAGTCGATATCGTAGACAAAATACAAATACAAACTTAATTATACATCCGTCGCAGAATATACTGACAATACATAAACCGAGAGTTTTAATAGGAATATCATCATTTTAGATAATATCCATACTCGCCGAGTCCTCATTACATTTATCATCACACTATTTAATGTAAGAATGAGTGACTACTAATCTTATCTTTCGTGACCATCACTGCGTTTTCCGACTCGTCTAAAATTTATATTCTCATTTCAAGAAGAAAACGGTGAAAGAAAGGTGAAACTAAATTGGCAAAGAAGAAATATTATAACCAAGATAACGCAGAATAAATTATCAATAGCCTTCAACAATGTTAATCGATAAAATACTGATAGACAACCAGCTTAATCTGCAATGAATACTTAATCCATTAAAAAGAGTCAATAGAAAATAAAATCTACTACCTTTTAGGTTTTAAAAGGTTTTTCATCAATTTTATCACTAAGACTAGGTTTAATGAATAAACCATAATATCTAATCATCATGTATCACGGCGAGCGATTTTCATCAAATTATCGAATCATTGGTATATACCGAATCACCCCCCATCATAATCATACCAAAAACTATCCATCATCGCATTACATGCGCCAATCGGCGATTTTTATCACATCATTTATAATGCTGATTATTATAATGAACGATCCCCGTATAATCATACTAGTTTCATCTACGCATCGTAATCAAAAGATAACATAATATAACATGAGGATGATAAGAATGACATAATAATTCAAGAAAACAAGTTCACTTAATTAATTTATTCGAGAACTAATAACGCCCAAATTGTCAACACGACATCGCTTTGTAGAAAGTAAAATTCAAGAATCGCCGGAAAAATATTTTCATTTAAAAAATCTTGGATGAAGCTTGAATATCGCCGATATTCCACTAAATTCATGAAGTATAAATCAAAATTTTAACCAACCGAAAGATAATAATGAATGAAATAACAAAAGAAATCACCACGCATGCAGTCTTGGCATAAAACGAGGTTATTCCAATGAATAATAAATACGTAATAATAAAGAGGCGGGCAGCGTCCGTGTAAACACACGTAGACAGGATATTCCAATGAATAATAAAGACAGAATAATAAAGAGGCGGAACAGAATTAGTTGCCAGAAACATCTGAACAAGATATTTGATAGAATAATAAAGATTTTAACGGGCGTCCACAGAAAGAGCATGAACAAGATGTCCAACGGAATAATAAAATAATAGAAGAATGTCACCAAGATAGTGGATCCACAGATATCTGAGTTATTCCAATGAGAATAAATAAGAATGGAATAATATAAGATTTCACCAAGATATAGATTTCGCATATACACTGGTCATGATAGTAAGATGCCACTTTTACGAGTTATTCCAACGAATAATAAAGAATGGAATAATATAAGTTCTCTTCTACGTGAATAAAAAAAATAACACCCTTATTTAAAGACAACAAATAATATTTCCTACCTTTAGAAGAAATGAATATTGGAAAAGTGAAGAAGAAAAATCTTTTTCTTCTTTTTCTCTATAGTTTTCTCTGTAGTTTAAAATGAATTAAAAGAAATAATGAAGGAATGAAATTTTCTATTTATAGAAAAAAACCGGTGCCATTTTGGCCTTAACGAAGGTCGAAAACGACTTGGTAATATTGAAGAGACAACTACTATTTCATGAAGGATAATTAACCCTAACATCAAGAAAGCAGTTAACTTCTTGGTAATATTGAAGGACAACTACTATTTGTCAAAGGGATAATTACTATTATTGAAGGTAATTCTTATGAAGAAGGTAATTACTATCGACGAAGGTAAATCTTATCGATGAAGGTAATTTATTATTCACAAAGGTAATTACTATTCACAAAGGTAATTACTATCGACGAAGGTAAATACTATCGACGAAGGTAATTACTATATTCACAAAGGTAATTCTTATCGACGAATGATTTCTTAGATGATTATATGCGCCTCCAATAAAATAATCAAACTTACCACAAACGCGTCATAATGTAATTTTTATATACATCGCCGATTGAATAAATATTACCACAAATCATTTTATTTTTAATCAACACATATTTAATCTTTCAACAATTATTAATCATTTATAACATTGTCAATCTCAATTAATAATTTAATACTATAACATATTATCTGTGATGATCATGTGACAATAATTGAATCAATAATATAAGAGATATGATGACGTAAAGAATTATCAGAAGAATAATTGAAGATAAATGAGTGACTTCTCCGTATAGATCAATAATCGATATCGTGTCTTTATACATCTATTCCAGACATCGCATTTTTTACTACTAGGTAGTTAATCAGTTTTTGCAGAATACCTCCGCCGTTATTTTTATAGAAAAATAATTTTATGCGTTTAACTACTTCGATAATACTTCCGTTATGTGATTCAATTAACGATTGGAAATCGTCGATTTAATATTTTCGATAAAAAGAATATTAACCAAACGAATATTTTATAACAACTTACATACTTTCAGAAAATTTATAAATATTACCCACAATTATAACATTATATCAAATTTATTCCATAATATTCAAAAATAATATTTATAAAAAATTCATCTTTATTTATAAAAGCTGGGGTCTTACAGCGTAGATATGAGAATATGAAATTACGAGTGTTACGGTTGTGTTTGATAAAATTGATGGTTAAGATCTGAATAGTTTAGACATCTGAATAATATAGAGCATCTGAATAGAATTGTATCTAAATGAAAAAATATTGTTTAACAATTACTTTTTTTAAAATGTCTGAATAAAAATATTTTATCATTTTAACCTTCTAAACAAAACTATAAATAAATAAAAACAAAAACAAAAGGAGTCACTGCTCCTTCTTCTTCATCTCCTCCTCCCCCTCCCCCATCCTTGTCGGCCCTCCTCCCCCTCCCCTGTCCCCCGCCCCCGCCCCCGCCCCTCTCCCGTCCCCCGCCCCTGCTTCCCCGCCGACCCAGATCTGTCACTGCTCTTCTTCTTCCCTCGCCCCCCTGCTCCGGCCTCCCTCATCCCCCTCCCCAGATCTGGTGCGGTGGCAGAATTTGCGTGGTGATGGTGTGGTGGCGTGGTGGTGGTGTGGTAGCAGATCTGGTTGGTGGATAGGAAAGAAAAATGATAATATTAACGAGAGTATTTTTGTTCTAAAAATAGCAATGTTCATTCAGACTTGCCTCTTAATTTTTTAGACTTGATTTTATATCTTAACCGGTTAGAGGCATTAAAAGGTAACAAAAAAACAACAACACACTTACTTTCTTAGTAATAAAGAGGCAATTCATCTGCAGAATTCCTTAAGAGATTAACAAACAACATTATTTCACCCACACTATCTTAATTTTATATTTTTAATTATTTACTTCACTTCTCTCACTAACCCACAACCACCCATTGCCACCTTTCACCACCACCACCACCCATTCACCGCCACCCACAACCAACACAACCCACCACCGCCCACCATTATTATATTTTATAGTAATTACGTAAAATTGTCATAATATTATAATATTTTATTAGATTTGAAATATTTTACTAGTTATACATTATTGATGATTTTATTTGAATTAATTATTTAATATTTATTATATTTTTATCCTCACCCTAAATTTGTATAAACTGATATAAAGGTAAATTAGTAAAATATTGTATTCAGACATATAAAAAAGATGAGTTATCAAATAACTCTATTACATTGTTTTAAAAAGAGCCTCTATTTTATACAAAACCTCTATTTTAATACTTTTTTATTGCACAGTTTTATCAAACACTACCTTAATTTGGTTGATCGAGTTGACTCAAATGAGTTGATCATTTATTTGGGCAAATTGACTCAACGAGTTGATCTTTTTTATTTTTTATTCCATTCACTTTATCTCTCAATACTAATTTCTTTTTATTCCTTTTTCCTTTGTTATTAGATAGAAAAATTCAAAAGTCTAAAACCTCTCAGCTTCATCTGCATATACATTCACAGCTTTAATAGTTTAAATTAAATATATATATAACCCATCATATTTCCAAATTAATGTAATTGAATTTTTTTCACTACTCTATTTATAGATATTCACCCCCATAATATTCAATATTTCTCAACATATTTATACAGGTGCATTGCCTCTCTTGATAAATGGATTCACTTGAGTGATCCTTCAATTATTAGTGGCCACTTAGTTATGTTTGGGAATTACAAATCTTGAATAAAAGTTATGCAATTAAAGATGGTTTATGAATTTTCTCAAAAAACATTCACAATGTTTTGTTTCCTAACTTTACTCGAGTCTAATAATGTCCAAATGTATTCATTAATTAATAGTAGTATATGGTAAGATCCTTCATATTATTCATAAATTTCGTAATCAGTGCATGAATAGATTAATTAACATTAAATATATTACACATGTTTTAAGGTTTACAATTATAATATTTAGATAAATTTTATATACTAATACCCGTAGCTCGCAAGGGTTCACCTACTGGTGTATCATAATAAACCAACTGAAAATCGAACAAACAATAAATTTCCATAGTTGGCCTAGAAAGTAAAGATGAAAAAAAAATAGCAGAAGAATGTAAAAGTAGCTTTCACAACAAGAAGCTCATCAGAATATGGCATGAAGCACAAGATCATTAAGGAACAACTTTGTAATCCAACAATAATTGTAAGAATTTCTGCAAGTTCAGTTCATAGTTTAGCTAATTTCAGCACAAACCACTCAAGTCATATGGTGATTGATACAACTGTTCTACTACTAACTAAGATAATTTGTGCATCCTATGGAGATGTCAGTTTAATAAAGATTCATATTTTACGCAGGCTGTGAGCAATACTACCATTAGGGAATGAAATACAATAGAGGAATGGTAACCATTTTGTTTTTAAAACTGGTCAGGGCCACCATTGATATGGGCAGCAGCTAAGGTGATATATTTTCACCAAGGTTGCCCTTTCTTTCCAAGCCGGCGTGCCAATTCCCAGTCCTTTTTCACTGAGCAGCAAGAAAAGCAAATGAAAAGACGACTCTTAGTGTTTAGTTAAGAGAGTAGTTGAATCAGGTTGAATTGATAAAAAGTGGCAAATGAATAGCAGATGGGAATGAGGAACAAAGAAAAGGTTAGAAATGAAGCCAAATTTATTGAAAGCCTGCACACCCATCAGCATAAAGTGGTTTTTATGGATGACAAATGTAACTACCCAGGGAAGTAATCACTAATATCTGAGCCCTAGACCACCTACCAGAATAACAGCTTATTGAAAACCCAAATCTCCCCAAAAATCGAACTGAAATAGCGTTGGAAAAACTAAATCTGAAAGAAATGGATCCATAATAGTCACTAAAGATGCAAATTTAAGTTGGATCAAACTATAGTCATTTTGGACTGGTAGAGTACAAGTTAAGAATGCAAAAATGCAATAGAGCTGCAAGAAGTGGCAAATTGATGCAATGGCAGAAACAAATGATGATGCATCCAAAAGAAAGGACGAGAATCAGATGGAGTTTAAAAATTAAACTACACTTACTAATTGTGACACGCTTCGCATGTATTGCACATAGCATTGCATCTTCAAAAAGATGAACAAGATAATCCTCTGCTGCCTGCAAAGATAACCACCATTAAGTATATAACATGTACCTCTGGGTCTGTTAAACAAGCTCATCTTCCCATATTATTTATTGAGAAGTAAAACGAAACCATATTTACATATCTAAACAATATTAAAAGTTAAACAGCTTCATTTCCTAAAATTTCTTCTACAATTTAAATTCTTCCAAAACAATTGCTATTTGCTACACCATTTAGCCCCACAATTTTATTTTATATTTTAGACTATCCAGATCCGAAAGATCTACACTACTTTTGCTTTGGTACTGCAGGCCTCACATACTCACATTCTAACATCTCATTCACTAAATTACATGAGCAATTTGATTCTTTTATTATTTTTTCTTAATATATAGCTTGTGGAAGTTTGATTGTTCAAGAGACTACATTAGAATGATACAAAAAAAAACACTCAAAAGTTTCGTTTGGTATGAACTATGTATAAAATGTTACTAATGCAAAAAAAAAATATTGAATTATGCATAAGCTGCTAAGAGGGATTAAGTCAAAGGAAGGTCATGTACAACCAATATTGTTGCCAGATCAATCCTTCAAATTGATTCAGCAACATTACATTACTCATCAATGTTGTTCCTTAACCAAAGCAGTGGATGACAATTTCCGCCAAGTAAACATGAAGGATGGTAATTTTGCACAATTAAGATTATAGTAAATGTTATAAACCTTTCTAATTATACCAGTTTATCTCAAACACTTTAAATTGTAATTCCGTAAAATTGTACTGCAATGGCTCTCTATTCACGATAACACAACTGACATTACCATTTCAAAACACGAATCCAAAACTAAAACATAAATTACATAAATCACAATTATAACAATGTGCACACATGCTATGGGTAGCATAAATTTGGTAATAAATGTTCACAACAATAACAAATTTTCAAAAGTTCGTATGCAACGTAACCTACAAATGGCATTCCAGCAAATCACTCCCTTCCAAAGTGCAATTTCCATTAAATTTTATTTACTTTCTATGGCATTCAAAAGATAAAGCACATCCACACTGTAAAATCAATATGTTTGACATAATGCTTAACATATGACCCTTTAATGAAACAGACAAGAATCACTCGAACTGATCCATGCCAATTTAAAGGTCAAATCATAAATAGTGAATTGTCAAGTCAAGTGCATGAAGGAAATTATCTTAAGTTGTCTCCAAACAATATTGCATCATTCTTCTAACATTTCCTATTTTATATTTGAGGTAGTCCTGCAAAGTAATTGTTACTAGGCAAAAATTAAAAGGCAAGATTATGTTGCCATTTTCTCGATTAAAATTGGATTATCAAATCTTATATATTTATAATGATAATTGCATGAGATGGAAATTGAGTAGAGTATCTATCCAACAACTACCCTGCATTACTAGCTACAGTTTCAATAATGCCAAATATACCATGGTGCAAGTTATAAGAATTTTGAATTTTGAAAGTGCCAACAATATAATTAGCTAAAATGAACTTAATTAATAATCTCACAAAGTTTAAGACTCAATTCCCAAGAAGAAGGATCCATGCTTACCTAGATCAACAAGAATATATTTACCTTGCCATACTCATAACAACATGCATACAAACTGCAAATTAAACTTGTGTGCTGGGGCAAGAGAAATTTACAGTACCTCCTGAATTGCCACTAGAGCTTCAGCTTGCCAACGTGTGACTGAGGGGGCTAGATTGTAGCTAATCTCTCTTACCTGTTACAAATTATGAATACCTTAAAAACTAGTTGCATGAACCACAAGGAGTCATGTAAACAAATAAAATAGCAAAAATATGGCTAGTAGTAGTTAACCTAAGAGTTGAACTTGCAGTAAAAAGTTTGTGTAACAGGTGCTTATGTTACAAGTAGTATTAGGCACAATTGAGTCCTAATTATAATCTGTAAGTCTGTATTTGGGTATTTGTTCTTTCGGTCATACAAAGCCTCACCTCAAAAGAAAGGAAAATAATAGTTATATTGCTTTAAAGATTTTCTACAATAAGGCAAGGAAGAAGGTGAATGAAAAATGTAGTCATAAAAAGTGCACCTAAATAGCAATAATTCATCACATAAAAGTGTTTAATCAAGAGTTTTAACTACCACATAAATGTAGTCATAATATATCAATGCACCCGGGTATTATATTTAGAAAATTAGCAGAATTCATGTGTTCAAGTATATGCATAAGCTTTCATGGTATACAGTACATTACTGAAATGAGTTTTCAAAGTGTTTCTTAAATCATACCACAACAGTTCTTCTCAGCCTACAATTTTGGTAAGGTGATTATATTAGGAATATTATCCGCCTATGGACTATGGTGATCAAGTGTGGAATTATTTAAACTATCTATCAATAAAATATTTGGTTACCTAACTAAACACATCTAACAACACAATCGGACACTTGCATAAATGTGTATATATAGCATACGGAGAGAGAGGTGAGAAGTTACCGTTCTGATAAATGGAGCAGCAGGGATGAGAAGATTCCAAGTCTTCTGGAAGTGGCGAATCTCACGAAGAGCCACGGTTCCGGGCCTGTAACGGTGAGCCTTTCTCTGTTTTTGTCCCTCTCCCCCAACTAAACCCACCACCAAAAACAGTTTCAAATCATTCAAATAATTAAAACCTAACTGCAACCGTTAAAAACTATCAATTCAAAAACAAAAATAAAAAATACAGATAATGTAGAAATGAACAACCAAATTAAACTCACTTGGTGGAACATTTCTTCCACTTCTTTTCGTAGGTGTCTGTATGATTAATTTCTCGCAGATAAAACGCCAAATCAGTAACATACTTCTAATTTCTCAATGTCAAATATATATAGAGACTCAGAGAGAGAGAGAGAGCAGTACCGAACTCGATCCAGCTGCAATTTTAGAGGGGAAAAATTAGGGTTTGTAATGAAGCGAAAAAGAGAATAAATAAACTCAGCAATCATTAAATACATATATACACACACATACATATATATAGAGAGAGAAAGAGATGAATATGATGGGAACCTCGTGTGCGGTGACCGGTGCTGCGTTTAGCTACTTGTTTGGTTCTCGCCATGGAGTTGCCGGAAACTGATGACTTAATTTGATCGGCGATTATCCAATCGGACTGACGGTTTAAGCTGAACGTCCCAATTTATTATTTTCCCGCTCCACTTCGTTTTGATTTTTACGTGCGTGCCTGAATAAATGGGCAAGGAAGGTTACTTACCGTTTTTTATTTGAAATTTTGAACTCTTATATATGGCCGCATGTGTTTGGGAAATGTTTATTTTTTTTGAGAAAAATGAAATAATAATAAAAATATGATTGGTTGCGATTACAATTTGTAGTAAAATTGAATTTGGAATTTTTCGACTACGCAAATTTATGTTTAGTATTGTAGAATATAATTTGAAATAAAATATTTTTTACACAAAATTCATTGTTGGTGGTACTTACAGTTTTAGAAGGGAGATTGATATTTCCGTAAAGTTTTGGTCTCATAAATAGTAATTCCGTTTCAAAAAATAGCACTCGAATATTTGATTCCACAAAAATTCTCTTAAAAATATACAAATTTTCATTAAGATAATTAAAAGTGTTTTTGTTTTTAATTTTAATTGTGATTATATATTTGTAAAGTGTAATAATAAATATACCAAAATTTTACCTTTTCTATCAAGTCTTAAAAATGACAAGTCTTATAAATGACAAGGGAAGGGAGGCAAACTCAAAGCTTAAATTATTAAGCAAAGAATTTTCAAAGACTGAATAATTATTTCATAATAATTTGAGTAATGAAGTGGACTAAAACACTTTCTAAATTGTTTTAGAAAATATAGCCTCCACATCTACTACATGTAATCCAACAATAGGGATACAAAACAAAAAAACCAACACCAAGATTTGTGAAACACTAGGGGAGTATTCAAGTCTTGACAACGTAGTAGGTCTGCATTTTCCAGTGCAAATCATTCGAGCTCGAAAATCCCAGAGAAGTCGAAAAGTAGCTACTTGAGGAAATGTCAGCAGAAAACAGTTGCTCGTCGTACAAATATGTTTCATTGTTTTGACTTGCAGTTGGTAGCCTATGGCTTCGAGGGGGTAGGAGATGTTGGGGGCTTAAAATCTGGATACTGCATCCAAAAAGAGTAGACAAAACACTCAAAAACTATTTATTATATACCTAATACAAACATGCCATCAACTAAAAACAATAAGCAGTGATCAGCTTGTAAGTAGCTCATTGAGCTTGGATTTCCAATATATCCTAAAAATGGACAGGAAATCAGAAAACAAGTTACGTTTGGCAACTCAATTCCAAGATTTGAGATTGGAAGAACATTCGCATTTCACATTATTTAAATTTGGTTAAAATTTGATGCTCAACTCCAATTCCGAGGTTTTGAAGTGAGCTGCCAAACATAGTTTCAGAGCATTAGTAGAGGGTTGAAAGAAATTTACGTACAGATGGAAATGGCGAAAGAGGTCTTGAGAGTCCAGGGAGTGACTCTGCTTTAACTTCTGGTTGAGGGACTGAATTGACTTCCGGAGCAGATTCTGCAGCTGCTTCTACAGTAGGAGGAGGCGCAGAATCTGACTCGGGAACTGCTTCTGCTTTCTGTACAGTGCTATCAGTGGCAACAGCACTAGCCTCTGCAGGTGCAAGAAGAGCCTTGTTTGTTGTCACCGGTGTTGGTAGAAGAGCCTTTCCGATTTCCTGAGTTCCCACATGAGAAAAGTGACGAGATACAAATCATTATTTCCGAGATTCTTTTCATTTAGTAAAACTAGATGCATGTTCAGCATGTTGGCAAAGAGATGGATCATCAAAATAATAACTTTTAGGAGGAAGATAAAATGCATCATTCGGCTTTCACAAAATGCATAGTATTAAGTACCTTTATCTCGTCTACAAGCTCTTTAGGGGCAAGTTTTGTGGTCACAAACTCGTCAATTTGTTGCAGAGTTTGCTTTCGATCCTACAATGGAAAAGAGTGGATGTAGGTTAACAAAATGTAATCATGCATCTTGATGTCATATTACACGGTAGCCTCTATTCACAATCAATAGATATGCCCGTGATTTACATAAAAATGAGCATTCTATCATTCTATGTAGTTTAGAAATCAACCAAAATGCTACGCAGTAAGCAGGGAAAAGAAATTGAACTTATCCTTTGAAGGCACACAACAGCGAATCCCAGAGCACTTTAGGAAGGAGAAAATTACAGTTATACCAAGAAACAAACTATTGACTGACCTCTGCAAACAGGAGTTTCTTGCTGATAAATTGAACAAGTGCAGCTGTACCGAATACTTGAAGCAGTGTTTCTACCTGCAATGATTTAGTGAAGCCCTCAATTATAAAAATTTCAGACCAAGTTTGAAGAAAAGGGGAAACTAAGAATGGTATATAAGTAAAACTCGATCCAAACCTCTGTAAATGCAAATAAACCTAAGCCAGTAGCTGCAGCTACACCAAGAGCAACAGAAACAGCATCGGAACCCTCCTGGTCGTCATTAAAATTCATTTAATAAGGCTTAGCATAACATAAAAGTCACAAAATTAATTTTGATTATACTTGTGGATAGAAATAACTACAATCTATATACATTACCAATAATATACATGTTACATATTATCGTATTTCTACTCAAAAACGAAAAGATAATGCTTTTTCAGAGGGATAAGATTCGAGAGATATATATATGAATAATGAAAGTTTAGGCGAGTATAGATATATTTCCACGTGCTTCTGTTTTCACCATAGTTTAAAAGGAAAACAACATAAAGAAGTGAAAATTTAAGTTAGCCTAGCATAATAAGAAAAACTACAAAATAAAGTGTTACTTTATCATATGATGCTTTGGAAGAGAAATAACAAGGGGTATGTTGATGACATTGAAAGGATTAAGAAATGCTGAAGTAATATCTAACCCCGATGATTTTAAAAAGTATATATATATATATAAGGATACTAAATAATTGGATCAGACTATGCAAAGGAATCTCTTTATCCTTCAAATTGTTTGGCACATGCAGAATGCAATGATCAGCTTATATGAAGTGAGTAGTAATTTTCAAATGTGGTGTTATAAACTCGTACTAGGGGTCATTGTTTGTGGCAGTCATAAAATGCTCAGGTATTTCCCAGAGTTAGAATGTGATATTGAGATCGGGAGCTATTATGCAAGTTATGGCAATGGTTCTTTCAGCAGCATTTTGCACCCATGGATCCAAGATAAGGTGGTATCATCGCTCCCTCATTCTGTGTGTCTGATCATCTAAATTATTTGGCATTGATTTTGTCTTGTTATAGTAGTTCTTTTTTATTGTTGTTTATTCCTGTGCCCATAGATCATGACTACAATTTTAATTCAAGTCCTTGAATCACTTAAAATCTAAACCACATTTTCTCCTTCTTAAGCAGCTATCTGTCCCAACTCCCAATTACATAAACTTACTATCTCAACAAATTGTAGTTATATGGAGCAGAATTGATGCCACGTATGTTCAAATGCATTCAATTTCATTCAACATCCAGTTTAAGATCCTAAGTTCAATTTTATGATATATTTACTGAGAGAGAAATGAGTATTTAGCAGTTCAGGACACGGCAACATTTAACTATCTCTAATAAAAAATGCAGTACTTAAATATAGGTGAGAAACATACTCCAAGTGCTCCACCAATTGCGTCCGTCAAATTGCTGACATCAAAACTAAAAGTTTTATTTGGTTGTATCCAGGGGAGACCGCTGTTCTGAAAACATTAGAATTCACCTTAAACTTTCAAACAACTAAAAGTAGCAAACAGAACTAAAACTTTGGATAACAGAGATAAGAGGCACTAAAATGGTAACAACCATCCATCCTCGGGTTCCTTCTGCACCATCTTTTATTGCATACGCAGCTTTGAAGCCATTCGCTGTGGCCAACTCTGCAACCAGTTCAGAGCTTCCATCAAACCTGGTTTCATCTCAAATTCATCAATTTCATATGTTAGTTTTTAGAAAATTACAAATCGGGCACTATTACCATCAACCATTCACCTGAAAATATTAGAATGGTCCCGGGGGGTTGGGGGGATGGGTGGGTAAGGAACCTCTTCTAATATTTAGATTTTTTAGTATTAGCTAAAGTAGTTTAGCTAAAGTAGCACAACAAGGTATCTACCTAATAACCCAATGATGTTTGTGTTCAGAAAATGTGCATCATATTCTAACTTTTTACTCACTCTGTCAAGGGGTCCCTGCAGCAGATTCTAGACATCAGTTATGTCCACACCAAAGGAAGAATTTGTGTTCCTTTTAATGAATTAATATTGGGATGGACTCATTACAACTGACAATTTCCTTTTGGTGTCACTTTGTTTATATATATAATTTTCTTAAAAATAAAATACACTAAAATTAAGAAACACACATAAAAGGAATGGACAAAATAAAATTGGCATCATTATCTTACTTGTCCAATATAAACAATGTGGTATTTTCTGGTTCCTTGAACTTCAAAGCCAACTTCTTCAAGAACCCAGGCTTATCTTCACCTTTATACACAATTGACACAGGTTTCTTACTCAAACCTCTAATATCCGGACCGCCCACTTGCCTTAGATCAACTAATGCTCTTATATCAAGCAATTGGGCATTGGCATCATCCCCCAATTTTGCATAAGCACTCTTTGCAGTCTCAATACCCCATGGCTTAGACTTACCAAACAATTGAGACAGAACTAATGGGACAACTAAAATGGCGGCGCCACCTGCTATCACTGTAGGATTTTCCGCTACAAAATTGCTAACATTGTCAAGAAGGCCACCCACTTCAAAACCTGATGGGTCACCAGTACTTGCTGACTTTTGCAATGCTTCCTCGTATGTTAATGCTCTAGCAAATCCTGTACTGAAAACAGATGATAAAAGCACTAGACCCCCATGAAAGTTTCTTGATACAGCTTGTGGAAATTTTTGTGGGTTGGCGCTAAAATGAGCAGAAAATGGCAGTTTGAGTGAAGAATTTGTGGGGAGTGATGAGATTTTTCTGGGTTCTGTTCTCCTGTCTGAAAGAAGAGAAATTGGGGTCAAGCCAACTGCATTAAGGGCCTCCATAGCATAATTCTCAAAATCACACCACTGGGGTCTTTTGGGCTACCGAAAGATGAGAAAGACCCAATTAATGCATGACACGTGTTAATCACACCACTGATTCTTTTGGGCTACCAAAAGATTGAGAGAAAAGCCCTAATCACCATGAGAAGTTAGATTTTTTTGTGGAAAATTTTGTTCACTAAAAGACCTCTATCACTGGGTACAACTTGGCTAGTAGTTGGTTTGTTTTTGAGTGGGGTGAGGTGCTGTCGTGGGAGGAGAGATGAGAAAGGACCCAGTTAATGCATGACACGTGTTAAGTGAGGATCAGAGGTTTGTTATCGTGTTGGCTGTTGATGGGCTGACCTTTTTTGGTTGATGACAGATTGTGTGGCTGAGAAATGGCTGAAAGAAGTGTTGAAAGCTCTCTCATAGTCTCATGAGAAATGCTCTCTCTCTTCTTCATACATTCTTGTAGTACACTAGTACAAGCTATGACGCCCAAATGGCCCAATAACACTTGAGATTCGTGTACATCTTTGTAGTACAACCGTGTACACTAATACGTTCTTGTAGTAGTCTGGAGAATGTAATTGTTCAAATTTTACGGCATAATCACGAGTTTAATGCGTCTTTTTAATCAGTTTCTCTACAATATAATTTTACATATCAGTTTCTCTACAATATAATTTTTGTTCCTCAACAATATAATTTTGTAGGATTTATAGATTGTAATAGAAACAAATTGCATTAAGTTGAATACAACTAGCTGCTGCATTTGCATTTCCTTTGGTCCATTTTGTGTTAGTAAACAAACTTCTCCGTTTGAAATGAATTTTAGAACAGACAGCATCACATAGTATCAGATTATTTCAATGAAACATGTTGCCTGTAAGTTGAATACAACTAGCTGCTGCATTTGCCACGAACAATATATAATGATGCTTGAACACGCACACACTCTTAAAACCGACACAGAATTATATTTCAGTAACATCTTTAACCTAGTATAACGAACTCTTAAAACTGACAGCATTAACCAAATTAATATCACAACATTTAGCGGAAAATCTTGAACAGTTGCAAAACCATGTTAAGTCATTCTAATACACTGCTTAAAACATATCTTTCATTAACAGTAGTATATTAACCAAAACTTTGTTATCATGTCTGAAGGAAGTAACAAGAAGTAACCAAACTATTGTACAGCATCTACACAGTTTAAGTAGGAAGAAACACTGTAATTAAAGAATATCAAAAAAGTAATCTAGCCCTTGCCCAATTTCCCAAATTGAGATACCCGTGCCCCAGGACTGTGCCGCCTCAAGGCGCCTTGCAATTGACATCAAGGATGGGTAAAACACCACATGCTTGACATGCTGATCATCATAGTACAAGAAGAAATGCTCAGCACTGATCTTCTCCCACTGCAAAGAGGGTCTGTTACGCTCCAACAGAGAGAGATACTCCCTTCCAATTATTGGACCACCACCTAAGCCTGTTTTTTGCAAGAAATAATTTTCTCAATAAGTTAATCATGCTATAAAAGGTGAGCAAACTCGGGAGGAATTCTCACTTAATTAAGGAAATCCTAATGAACAGTCACCAATTAGAAAACATGACACAGTTAGATACTCTGTTTTGCGCGGCATAAGTGAAGAAAAACAGTAATGAAATTCAAAGTAAAAAGGATAAAAAGGTACCAGGGAAGGGTAGCCAGCCTTTCCCTCCTTTTGTTTCACTTAAGGAAGTGGGACTGAGTTTATTTCACCATCATAGTTATGACTAGTGTGTGAAAAAAAGAGAGAAAGAAACTGTTTTGAGTCCCTTTCATCCTCTCCACACAAGGGCTTAATGGACAGAACCCCCCCCCCCAACACACACACACACACACACAAAACAAAAAAGAAAAAACCCCACCCCACCCCACACTACACCAAACAAAACCCAAGACTACTCTTCAAAAATACGAAATAAAACAACACGAGACAAATACTATAAGAGAGTTCCATAAGAAGGATGGATAAGATGAACCTGTTATATTAATTTTTACAGCAAACCAATACATTTGAACTCTATATGTTTAGGGCTCCTATACCCAAGTAAGTGTTTCACAGTTCACATATAATTCCTATGCACTCAACTACATCCAACTTTGCCAAAGTTCAAATACTCAACTCTATCTCACCAGGGAAAAAAAATTGGAAAAAAAAAACCCCTTCACTCTATAACAAGAAGCATTAGTTCAATATGCACTTGCACATATTAGATAACTCATAACTTGTGATGATAATTTACAAGATCATTGTTTAAAGAAAACACATCACTAAAAAACTGAGGATAGTCGAGGATAGTCCTTCTAGAGACTTGTCCAAATATAGTAAATTGATAGTCCTTCTGGAGTCGATGTAGCTTTGTCGTTATATTGAATCATTGAATTGTGACTAGAAAGAATTAATTGTTTTTGCTAGAATCACTTCCAAAGGGATTATGACTAGTGACAGTATGACCACAGGTAAACAGTGATACTTTTTTTAGTTATTTAAGATTTCAGGGAAAAAATGAAACTAATAATCTTATATAATAGTCACCCAAACCAGAATATATTGTGAAGCACCAACCTCTCACTTCGTTTTACATGCATCTTCATCAGCCAAACTGATTAGTGTCAAAATTATAACTCAATTAAAGCCAAGAGCAATAGACATTTAAGCCAATTGAACTGGTGCGATTAATACCTCCTGAAATGGCAAAATCATTTCCATAAAAATTGATGCCAACAAATATCTTTTGAGCCAAGCTCTGAGAACTGCTATGGCTGGTACCAAGGAGCAGCTGCAAGATGGAGTGGATCCACTTCAAAGGTGCATTTGGACCAGGATTCTGGGGGACTGAGAAGTCGTAAGTCATAAGCGAGTAACCATCTACATCATCACTCAAAACCTTAAGATCTTCAGGCCCAAAATCATACTCCTGGAGCTCCTCCGAACGTGGTGGGCCTATAACATACACTAACTGTAGACTTTGCTCGTTTTTCCTCTTTAAGCTCACAGAATGCATGGCTTGTCCAAGTTGTTGAATGAATTTCAGTGCCTAAACGTGAAAAGAATTTTAACACCAAAGTATGTAAGAATGTCTTTTAATACACAGACATTCCAAATTGAAATTGGTGAACTTGAATTTTGCAAAGCTCAAATTGGTGGATATGATCAAATGAATCACACGTCCCTCTTTCAGAATTAAGATTTTCTTCTCGTAAAAGTTAAAATTAAAGCAGAAAAAGGTAAAAAGATTATGCAACAGAAATAGTAAATTGCTAGATGAGCAATCACCATGAGAGAATTTTTATTATTATTTTGAAACAAACATATATTGGTACACAAGACGCTAAATGAAAACAAGTCATTATCTGTAAAATTCTACCACTTTAGTTGATAGCTATTTGATGAGTACAAAAAACAAACAAGTCTTGTGCAATATCAAAATAAAGAAAAGGACAATTGAAGATTCCCTATTTACCATATTCCGCATGTCAGGATCCTGCAAAACACCATAAGCTGCCCACCTTGACCAAGACTCCAGCACAATACCATCATATTCCATTTCACTATAGGTAAAAAGGATCCATGAAAAATGTAAGTTATGAACTTAATATACAAGTATATCAAAAGGATTTTCCGTGAAGGCAAGGCACATGCATGGAAGTTCATATTAAAACTCACTTTTCAGATTGTATTTTTAATGTTGTAATCCTTTATAGTTTACAACTTTTGGTTGTTTCTTGTTGTTTAGATAGTTGTTCTCAAGTGGTGGTCAGGTACTGGGGATCTTGAGTTGGATAGGATTTACTGGATAGTGACCACATGGGCTAATTACATCAAATTGAAGAACAATGCATCGAAGATGTTTCTACTGTGGATTTAGACTCACATTTCTTGCTATGAAGGCATTACCATCTAGGCAATGTGAACACGTTGCAAGCTGACCTTTAGATTGCAACTTATGCTGAATCTTACGATATGCATATGATTCATGATTCGGTTCACGATTCATACATTATTTCTTCACGATTTGACAAATATGCATATAACTAATATAAGAAGCACCACATGACAGCCAAAGATTACTGACACGGAAACTATTAAGAAAAATAAGTAAGTGCCTGCAGCAATTGAATTGCTATAGCCAATACCTAAGTCCCCTTAAGAGGCCTCCTAAGATTTCTAAGAAAGAATATCTCCATAAAACAAAAGCATAAACTTACCTGCATTCTGTTATTATTAAGTTAATTGCTTTATCCCTCTGCTTCTTCTTTTTTAACAGGCTCGTAGGAATCGCTTCTAGGACTACTCTAGGTAAAATCTGCTATATCAAAATCAAAATTAAAATTAAAAAGTAATAAACAACTATAAGTTGAGCATATCATAAAAAGGGACATCAACAAAGCACTTTGTTTACATACTGATACTTGTAATGATAACATAAACTTCCATCTACTTGTCAAAAAAAACATAAAGTTCCATCTCTTGACCAGTAACAATAAATCCTTACAGATCAAAAAAGTATGATTAGGCAAAACAATTTCCGCTATATAAACGTAAATAAATGTCTATCAACTGAAAGAAACAAAATCAGTAGCAGCATCTTTCTACATTTCGGGAAATATGGAAATACATAGTAAATATCCTTCCCACAAAAAGATTCCCATTTTTTAAAAAAAAGTAGTATAAAAAGATTCCTCTTTTTATTTATGTTAGTATAACATGACACGATGTCCTCAAGTTTAACATCACAATTTCACTACCATGTCACTACAAAACTAAGCACTAGTTATATTTAGGGGAAAATATGAAAGAAAAATATAACCTAAGTTTACAAATTTTGCAAATAGGACTCTTTCTATGGAAAGGGGGGAGTAATTGAAAGACAAATAACCCAGACCCAATGAGTTACATATGAATTCTCCCAATTTTAGAGGCATTTGTTGTTACAAACCAGAAAATTAAATGATGTGAAAATTTCGGATCGTTGAATAAAGCCTTGATTCTTTGACATCAAATATTTACTGTTTCTCATTTTTCTATTTATCTTTACTTTCTAGCAGTTGAAGTCTCAAAGAATTAACCGTAAGAGTAAATTCTCAGAGCAAAAAGTCATATAATTAAATATTATATTTTGTATTCCTATGACACACTTACATAAAACTATTACTCCTTAAATGATTTTAGGTACGATGCAGAGAAAATAATCTACACTTCCAAGCACCAAGTTGATGATACCTGTGCCTCTCCTTTCATTCTAAGCTCTGAAATCCAACCTATATCAGCATTATGTCTTCCCTCCAGAACTAAACTAGCTCGTTCGCTGGAATGCAAAACAAAGAGCTGAAGACGTTAAACAGAAAAAAAGACATTATAAAATATATAAAAAAAAACTATTATCACCTCCTTTTTCTACATTTAGCATAATATCAACACTATGAAGGTTGAGTAAGGGTCACTTTCCCCTCCTGACCCTCTGATGTCAACATCAGTTAACTTCCAACAAAAGTTGGTCATTTAATCAGGCACCGTGATTGACCTGGTGACCAGTGGCGGAACCAAGACAAGTTTAGAGGGGGGGCAAAATACATCATAAAAAAAAATTAATTATTGACGTTTGAAGTGCTTCTTTCGAATGTACAACTGAGAGGAGACAATTGTATCCTGCGACTTTGCATAGTTTGAAAACGTCTCAAAATTTGTTCGTTTTCAATTATTGAAAAAATATTTTTCTAAATATAAAATATTAGACTGTCATTCATCTACTCGTCTCCCATTTTATTACGCAAGTCAGTCTTGACAATTTTCATCGCAGAGAATACTCTTTCAACACTAGCAGTCAAAAAAGAAAAAATAAAGAAGGTGTTGCCTGCTGCGGCGGAAGAGTGAAGAAGAAAAAGGAAATGGGAGGGGTTGGCGGCGGCTAAAGCTTAAAGACTTAGGGTATAAAGTTTTTTTTTTTAAACTTACTAAATGAAGGTCGTTTCATTTAGTAAATTAAAAAAAAATATCTTAAAAGTGACCCAAGTCCCAACACACTGCTGCAGTAGCCAGTATGAATAAAGGAATTCCATTCACCAAAGTATATCAAAATTGATCGTGCTAGCTATTCAAAATGTAAGACATTTTAAGAATTTATCAAAAATAGATTTCAAAATTATAAGACTAATATTCATGACTTTCTAAAAATTATGAATTTGAAATATTTTCAAGTTTAAAATTAACTTTAAAACAATAAATGATGTAGAATTTTAAAATAATTTATGATATTTATAATTATATATGTAGATTAGACACAAGATGTTGTGAATTAGTAATGACCCACCATTATAAAAAAAACACCGACAGCAAGTGAGCTAGATATTGGCCTATTCTATTGGGCATATAAGGTATACCTACCCCCCCCCCCCCCTCCCCTCCAGACTTGGGGGGCATATGCCCCCCTCCCCTTCCGCCTCTGCTGGTTACACCACTTCATGATAACCATGTATTGCAATTTACAAGTAACAGGGGCAAAATCATTTTACAATAAAGTATTTTAAAATAAAAACAACGATAAATGCTTGAAAGCCATATCACGATTTGAGATTCATTATTAGCATCCTTTGGCTGACATTGATAACTGCAACCAGAAGGATGGCAGATTTTAGAAGTGATGAAGTAAAAAAAATTCTTCAAAACATGACAGTTTTGAACAGGGCACAAACAAGGACTTGGTGATATTGAGAAACATTTTAACATGAATGCTGCATACCTTTTTAGGTCATACCATACTGGTGATATATGAGTAAGCTTAGAGCTGAATTTCTTCGCCAAATCATAGCCCTTAGAATTCCTGCACCATTACAGAATAAGTTGAATAAAACTTCAGTTCATTAATGCAAGCTTGCTAAGAAACATAATAGTGTAGTATATCATTATCAAAATAAACAAGATATTTTGTTACACTAAAAATTATGATAGATAAAAACATCTTTCTAATGTTGTTCTGACCATGCTACAAGATTACAACCATGAACCATAAATAAACATGCAACTCAAAACCAATTATCCATACAAAAAAACATTCAAGAAAATAAAACTGTCTAGCTCTGACAAAAGAAACAACATTGAAAATTGCTTGTTTTTGCTGTTCTTATATAATGATTTCGGTAACTTTGAGTTAGTAACAGATTACTTTTCGCCAATCGTCCTGAGTTAGAACTTAGAAACAAATTACTTTTCAACCATCCTCCATATTATTCTTGCCCACCCAAAAGCATTACAAAAAACACAAACTCGTCAACTTTTCCTCATTCATAATTTTCCAAGTACAGTTCACCAAAAATACCACATAATTTGAACCTCACAAAAAATGATCATACACTTGTTTAAAGCTTAAATAACACATACCATGGAGTAATGTAAGCTAGTACAGGATGCTTAAAATTCTGGCCAGATGAATTTTCCGATACTTTGGTATGCTCCTGAAATACTTACAAAATTAGAAGAAACAATTAAATTAAAAACTGAAATTACGTAAAAATTTGAATTTCTTACACTGAGGATTTCTTTGTAATTCACATCAGTTTTGACGAGGCCTCGTTGATATACGGAGGTGACCTTAGTTTCTGTGCTCGGAGTCGGAGCGTATACTCTACGGTACAATAATACTGAAATGGCGGGAGATACGATGAAGAAGAGAAGGAAAAGTATTGTTCTGAGTTTACGGTGTGCCTTGGCGAGCGAATTAGCTGAGTCCTTAGTCAGGTCTTCAGGAATCGGCGTTTCGACTCTGTTTGATAGGCGGTCGGAGCTGAGTCCGACTCGACGATCTCGCTTTTTCGCCATCTGTTCCGCCTCCGAGTCACCAAGCCTTCTATTTGTTGCCATTTCGGCATTTCCTTTCTGTCTATGTAGTAAGACATTTTTACCCTTGTGTTTTCCACATATTAACATTTATGTCCTTGGCATGAAGATAATAGCACATTTTGTACAGAAACATCTGTTGAAGGGTTTTTGCTCTCATAAACCCTAACAAAAATTAACCAGTCCAGCTTCAAGTATATCAGGTCAGCCATCTACCTCAGTTAGCTTTATCTCTCTCTCTCTATATATGTATATTTCACTGTTATTTCTCTCTGATGAATGATATTTATTTATATAATTTTTAGTTCTATTATCCCATAAAGGGAACTCACCATGGAACCCAAATTCTTGATGTTCTCCCCCAAAACACTACCATTTGTCGCTGTTTTCCCCTATTCCCTCTCATATAAATCATCTTTGCTTCAAAGACCACATCTTTCTCTGGATAATTCTGTCTCAGTTTTTACTAAACAATCAAAAAAGACACCATTTTTGGGTAGAAATCTGGTTTTAGAATAGAGGATTAATCATTTGGGTAATTTAAGAAAATCCCATGTTCCATTTGCTCCGGTAAGAGCAGTTGTTAAGAGAAGAAAAGAACTTCCTTTTGATAATGTGATCCAAAGGGACAAGAAGCTTAAATTGGTTTTAAAGATTCAGAAGATTCTAGTTAGTCAGCCTGATCGAGTAATGTCACTACGGGAATTGGGTAGGTTCAGAAGAGCATTGGGTCTTCAGAAGAAAAGGAGGTTTATTGCATTGTTGAGAAAATTTCCAAGAGTTTTTGAGATTGTGGAAGAAGGGGTTTATTCCCTTAGGCTCAAATTGTCACCTGAAGCCGAGAGGCTTTACTTGGAGGAAATGAAGGTTAGGAATAAGATGGAGGATTTGTTGGTTATTAAGTTGAGGAAATTGTTAATGATGTCGTTGGAGAAACGAATTTTGTTGGAGAAGATTGCCCATTTAAGAACTGATCTTGGGCTTCCATTGGAATTTCGCGACACAATTTGTCATCGATACCCGCAATATTTCAGGGTTGTTTCAACTGGTCGAGGCCCAGCCTTAGAATTGACTCATTGGGATCCTGAGCTTGCTGTTTCTGCTGCTGAGCTTGTGGAAGAAGAGAATAGGGAAAGAGAGCTAGAAGAGAAAGATCTTATTATTGACAGGCCGCTGAAGTTTAATAGGGTGAAGCTACCAAAGGGTCTTCAGCTTTCAAAAGGGGAGATGAGAAGGATTTGTCAGTTTAGAGACATGCCTTTTATATCACCCTATTCTGATTTCTCTGCTTTGAGGCCTGGTACAGCAGAGAAAGAAAAGCATGCTTACGCTGTTATTCATGAGATGTTAAGCCTCACTATTGAGAAGAGAACTCTGGTGGATCACCTTACTCATTTTAGAGAGGAGTTTAGATTCTCACAGCAGCTTAGAGGGATGTTGATAAGGCACCCTGATATGTTCTATGTATCACTGAAAGGGGACAGGGACTCTGTTTTCCTCAGGGAAGCATATCGTGATTCTCATCTGGTAGAGAAGGATAGATTGTTACTTATCAAGGAGAAGCTTCGTTCTCTTGTTGCTGTTCCACGCTTCCCACGGAGGGGTGTTCAAACTGATACAGATGGGGGCCAAGAAAGTAATGAGGCAGAAGATGGAAGTGGTGGGGAGGAGAACGAAGAATGGTCTGATGTTGACGATTTAGTTAGTGATGGGTTTGATGACGATGACGAAGATGGTGAAGATGACGGTGATGAGGTTGATTGGAGCGATGAAGATGATGATGATGAAGGTATGCCCCCAGACTTCGATGAAGATGATGGAAATGTGAAGCTTGGGCCATTCTAACAAGCTAAACAGGTTGATGACTCCATGAGAGATGCAGAGAAGGTTCTTGCTCCAATTTTCCCTGATGGTCAACCCAGAGAACGCTGGTAAATAAGATAGATTTTTCTGCATACTTTTGAAGGACCAAACGTGCATGTTCTACCTGAACCCTTTTGACATATGCTTTGGGATTGAATTACCTCTCTTTTGAGTCTTCCTCAGGTGAAGAAAGCCATTTTTAGAATTGGAGGTTTGGCATATTTTCTGGACTGTCAGTCTTGGATCTTCTTCTCAATACAAGGCCCAGGAAAATGCTTTGTAAAGAGATGGGCTTCTCTTACATAATTATCTTATCTTTGCTTTTTATTTAACAGAATGAAAGTTCTTATATACACATGTATTAGATCAGGAAACAGAAATCTGTATATGTGACTGCTGCATCTGTTGAGCTTGTTATATATGTAACAACATATGATTTTTGTTAATGTAACATTTTACTTGTAATTTCTAAGATCCCTAGTGATCATTTATTTTATAGTATGTCTTCTTTGCCTTCTTTCAATTCTCCATTTCAATTTGGGAGCCACTAGCATCAGTTTGCCATGGGGACCTTACAAGTAGGGGAGGGATCAGTAAATGGGGGATAGACCTACTTGCTAGCACCTGGAGATAGAATTTGCTTTACAAATTCTCTGTGAACTGAAGTGGTAAAAGAGATTGGTGGGTGCAAGGTGTTTCCAGCTTCAGGTATTCGCAGGTCGGTCATCATTTTTGTAAGGACTTGGAAGATAAAATGAATGGCTCAGTTCAGTATCATAATTCTTTGTGTTGAATTGACATATCTCGACTCCATTGGTTCCAGCTACTTTTTCTTGTGGTGCCTTCATATCAGATGATGTAAACTATTTCCAGCGTGGTATAAAGAATGGAGCTATAAGCCCCTGCTTCCATCTTGCTGTAATTGAAATATACTCTTTTACCACCTAAACAGGTAAAGTTCTTCTCACATTTTGATTTATTATGTTTGTGAATTCTAGGAAGAGGAAGAGGGACAAAGGGGGCTTGATGTTCGATCATATTTCATAGTGTTTAGCTTTTGCCTATACTGGCAAGGCGGCAAAGCGTGTATTACTAAGTTAATCAAAAGTCCTAACTTACTTTTATCTTTGGAATGATAATTAAACTCTTGAGAACCATTTTCTGTGTCTTATCTGCTGTACAAAAATCAAGCAAACCAACAAAGAAGAGCTTGGTCATAATGTCTAACTCGAATGGATGCATGCCGAAAAGTTCTTATCGTAGGGCCCTGCAGGATTGCGTTAAATCTTGGAAGGAAAGGAGAGGTAAGAAAAATTAGGCCAATGTTTTTAATTTTAAATTGTTTGATTTGACAGACCTCTTTCTTTTTATTGTTATATTCTGCCCTCATGCAGTGCTCTTCCTTGTTAAAATAATTGTTACTTTTAGGCTTCAGCAAAGGCCTAATGGTTGTGATTCTTTCCTTCACAGTCAACTCTGTCAATTTAGTTTTGCAAGATCCCTTTTTTGTGAACATGCAGTATAATAGGGTCTGGTTTGCCCCTCATATCAAGTGAACAGATTTTGAGGCCCCACCAACATCTGTCTGTGCACAACTTTGGATCAAAAATTAGAGAAAATTTTCCTTTTTCTCCATTTCAAAAATCTTATACATGTCTAGTTTTAGACTATAAAGTGAGACGAAGTTCTTAACATGGCTTGCTTATATTCTTTAGTAGTAGATTGAATACTATCATGCAACCATTTTTACATTTCTACCAAAATGTCGTGGATCTGTTCGGATAATAGAGTTTTCCTTTAAAAAATCATCATTTTATTAATGAGATAAATTTTCCTTTCTTGTCCATTTCAAATATAGAGATACATGTTTAGTTTTAGGCTAAACACGAATACTTATATTCTAGGTAAACTGAATATTATCATGCCAACGTTTCTATATTTCTGGCAAATGTCGTGGATATAAAGTGACATGAAGTTCCTAACATGTCATTACTTATATTCTAGGTAGATTGAATACTGTTATGCCTTTATTTCTACATTTCTGGCAAATGTCAGATATGTTCGCAAAAAAAAAAGATTTTAAAGTCATCGTTTCAGAAATATACTCTTATTTTGGAGTGGAGGAGGAGTATAAATAAGGCATTAGCCAACTCCTAATATCAACTCAGCAAACGCAATAAATCTTCAAGACACTGGTTGTTCACTCTCCCTCAAGGGCTTCTGGCCTGCTTAATTTCCTTAGCATGCCTGGTTAATATGCATGCAACGCTGCATATGGACTTGGGGCACTGTGGCTAGGAGCTAAAGAGGGAGAGCTGACAAGCTGTGCCTTGCTTACAGAGCTCGATGCCCAATAGATATTTAGCGAGGCAGGCAGCCTTTGCTCACTCCCCCTCAAAGGCTTCTAGCACTACCTCAAGTGTGTAGAAGCCAGGAGTGTTTGGAGGGAGTGGACAAAAGTTTTCATGATGTGCTGCACTTGCCAATTGATACGAAAACAGCATCAGTTTTAGTGTGGTCTTTGGTGTTATTGTATGCAGCAGGTATTATATCAAAATGTTACCACAGCATCACCATACATATTGGCATGGATCATCCTGGATTATAGGTCATCTCTCTTCCTCTCTATTTTTTGTTTGTTTACATACAACTCTTGATTGTTTTACTTGGTTATCGCGTCAGATTTCACCCACTCCACCTACTCATGATCAGAGCCGTTCCTCAGCACGAGCGGGAGGGTCAATCGCCCCAGGCCCCGATCAGAAGGGCCCCAAATTATATATATATAACACTTGATTGAAGATTTTGGCTCTAGGAATATTAGAAGAAGTATCTTTATTCTTTCAATGAAAGTATTCTCATATATTTTGTTGTAGTCGAACTTTTCATATATTTTGATGTAGTCGAAGTGCTCATATATTTTGCTCTAAACGAACTATTATGTTTTAAGCTCCGGAAAGATATTTTTTTGAATACAGCTTGTATTTTTACATTTTTTTGGTTGAAGACAATATTTCAAAGAGGGTATCGTTTTCATTTTTCGCCTTATGAACATGCTTATAGAACTAGTTTTATAATGCTTATTCACCTTAAGAACATGCCACAGCTATTTCTGTCACACAGAGGAGAAGAAATACACAAGACACCAAACAAAACTTTTAGACCCAACAACCATTCATTTATCATATCATCTACCGAGTCCTATAGGCCCATGCATGACGCGTTTTGCATTTTCTATGCTAAATCATTATTATGTTCTTTATTATCTATGTACTATATATTGTCACAAAGCTTAATTCGTCTCAAAAAGAATGGTGAAAAATACTAAGAAGGTATTCTATTGATTGATGATAATTATCGACTTAAAATTTCATATCAACTTATTATATATATTTGAGAGGCCTTTTTATTTCGTACTAATTAATTTTAGCTTAATTACTTAACATAATATCAGAACTCTCGGTTTATTAGTGTTAGTTTCAAATCTTTCTTAATTATTGGTTTTATTATGGGTTACTTTAACAATAATTTTCAAGCAATTTTGTAACTAATGCAAAACAGGAGGCACTCTTTTGTTGCGAATAATTTTTTTTAACAATCTTGTTCTTTGTGTATTATTCTTTCCGAGATTTAATAGATTTTTTTTTGTTCGTGAGATTTTTTCTAGTAATTTGGATGCAGCGCTTTCATCCCATTAGCCTGGTCGTAAGTAGTTACACTGGTCGCATCTCAAATTTATTAGTTAAAATAGTGCTCTTAGTTAACGCTAGTCGTGGAACGAGACCCTAACGCTGTTTAGTGAGATTCTGATATATCTTTTTAGTCATTATAATCATAATAGTCATTATAATCATAATGAAAGGTATAAAGGTCAATATATTGATTATGATACTTCACCTTGGTATAATTAGTTAGTAACTAATTTAGTTTGAGGGCACTTTCAAATTTATTTTGATATTTTTTAACAAACAAAAAAGTATAATTATAAATCACAAATAATACAAGTATTAAGAAAATTGGTGAGATATATTAGTGGCGGAGCCAGGATCTCCCAAAAGGGGACATCGGCGAACAGGGGGTAGCGGTGAGAATGGTGTGAGAATAAGGTGGTATATATACTGAGAATTTCCGGTGAGTAGGGGGCGGCCACCACCCTCCGCCCCTCTCCCCCCTCCCCCCTCCCCCTCCGCCTCCGCCTCCGCCTCCGCCAGTTGGCCGGTAAATAATAGTAGTATTATTAAGATTAAGAAATTTGATGATGATGATATCTTTTGAAATTTGACCTGGTTGGTATATATTGTAGCCCTCCATAGTCAAATCACATGGACATGGTTTCACACTTCCTGGTGGAAATAAAAAGGAGCAAATACTTTCTTTTATAGGACCAATCTATTGCAATTTCTTGGAACCGAGAGAAAATATTTCCATCTATCTAATTACATCACCATCACATCTACGATAACAACATTTTTATGGGTAAATGTAAATTGAAAAGTATAACTGGACCGGAAGAACAAAAAGAATTTATTTCAGCAAATAAATGAATTGTATTGTCTAATTATTCGCTAAAATAAATTCTTTTTGTTCTTCCGATCCAATTATCATGTCCAATTTATTTGTCCGCAGCATAGAGTTATTTCTACAATAATGTTTTTAAGTCTAGTGAAATTCTACATTTATTTTAAAGTTGAATCACACAATAATCACACATAAAAAATATAAATAAAAATAAAAATTAATAAAACCCAAGATTCAGTCGTAATAGTCATTAATCAGACCTACGAAAATGAGTTAATCCCAACACACAATCTCCGTTTAATTTAATTTATAGTTGTGAATAATGAAATAATACCACTACATATCCACTTTAATATACTTTTACAACAGTCTATTTATATATACACATAATCATCTCAATTAGCAAATTTCCAGGTATAATTTCAACAATTTGAGAATTCTATATACTATGATACAATATACAGTTGTCTTTTAGAAGAACTGATGAGCCATTATTTTTTTAATCAACCATATGTTGTTATAATTAAGCTTGTTTGACTTTATTTTTTTTAAAGAATTCTTCGAGTATTGTTTAATTTTAACTTGTACCTAATTAATAGGAGTATCTATAGCTCTATTATCAATTAATCACAACTCAGTTCCAGAATATATATATATATATATATATATAGAGAGAGAGAGAGAGAGAGAGAGAAAAAAATGGATCTAAAACATACCTTTAAATAACATATGATTATCTCAACGTAAAACTTACGTAATTCGACGTAATTAGAAATATGAGTAATGATAGAAACATAATTTATTCTATAATTATTTTATAATTTGTTGATTTGACATACTCAATCTCAGTATATTGATGAACAAATTGCTTCAATGTAGTCTTCGGTCATACATAAAAGTTGGGATGGAGTATGACACATCAACAAATTATAAAATAGTTGTAGAATAAGTTGCGTCTCTGGCATTATTCTAGAAATATATATGTGAGTATTATTTTGTAATTGATGGATTAGCAGATTGTATTATTGCAACTGTATCATTTTGTAACTGATGAATCCGATTATCATAAAGTTAACTTTATGATAAATTGATCAATTGACCAATACAGTACTGATATGCAACAAAAAATCATCTCCAACATACATATCAATACTGTATTAATCAATTGACCAAAATTAAACTAGTATTGAACTAGTTTGTTGTATTTAAAAGGTGTGCTTGTTTGTGGGCACATCACATGTGGACATAAAAAATAACAAACAGTGCTGGCGTATGCAAGGGGATGAACTGACGCCAACTCTATACGTCACTCCTTTACTTTATCCTTTTTATTTTAGTATTAATTAATATTAATAATTATGGAGTCTCATTTTCTCATACTCGGACAGACAGACGCGGAAGTAGCTTTGAAGATTCTTCCTACTTTGTCTTCATCTCCCTTAATCTTTGACTTTTCAATCCCTCCTAACCTGGAAAATTGTTAAAAAAAAAGGTTGTGTTTTCTGTACCATGCATTACTAAATCATAAATTCATTTCTACTCAAATTTTATTTACGATTAAAATCACCTTAAATTTTGAATTAAAAAAAAAAAACTAATTTGCACTATCTATATTAAAATTTAAGGGGTAAATTATTTTGATTCGGAGAGGGCTAATGGAGAAAATTATTTTCTTTTAGGTGGAGATAAAAATTGGACACGAGTATTTAAATTTTATTTATTTATATTTTTACCCTCCAATCGGGTCAAAATTTAAATAGATAAAATTTAAATATACGCATGTCCAATTTTCATGTCCACCTAAAATTATGATCACATGAATATACAGTAAGTTTCACATTCAAGTAAGAAGGAATTATATGAAAATATATAAAAAAAATTATGGCTTTTTGGCCGTTTGAAATGGCCAGCAATGGGAGTTTCTATTATGTGTAGATATCTATAGATTCCCATGACCAATTGAGAGAGAGAAAAGAGACCCCTTCTTTAAGGCAAAAAAATCACTCCCTTTTCCTTGAGCTTTCTTTATTTATATCTCCCCTCTTTCCTCCCAACTTCATCACCAAGAAAATTTGCTTGGCTACTAAGCTTCACTCTCTCTCTCTCTCTCTATTCCACTCAAATCCAAAACCCTTTCTTTTTTCACCTATTTACATGGTGATTTGAGCAGCCCATTCTCCATTACTTTTCTTGATTTCACCTCCTACCTCTAGCTATTTCTTGTATGTTCTTAGCAGCTTTCTGGATCAAAATATATACCCTTTTGATAATATAAATATGGAAAGTTTGGGCATGAAGACTCTGATCAATATGGAGCTAACTCAAGGGAAAGAAGTAGCTAATCAGCTCAGAAACCAACTACTTGATCAAAAATCAGGGGAAGAAATTTGTGAGGGTCTTGTGGAAAAGATCTTATCTTACTATGAAAAAGCACTCTCAATGCTAAAGTCTAGCACTGCTAATTTATTACTGCCGGTGACCACCACATTGGACTCTCCTCCTCGTTCCTTTACTAGTGATGATCATAGTCCGAGGAGTGAGATTTCCGATCAACCCCACAAAAATGTCTTCAAAAAGAGGTGAGTAGGAGTCCACCGTTTGAAGTAAATTTTACACTTTCACAAGATCTCTCTCGCATGGGGTGGACCCCACATATTGTTCAGATGAGGAGGAGCTTGTGAAACGGGAGAGGTTGACGTGAAATTAACTTTGGTCAGTTGACCAATAAAATGTCGACACGCGAGTCGGGAAATAATCTCTGTGTGTCAGCACTGTATTGATCAATTAATCAACTTATCATCAAGTTAAAGTTAACTTCGTAATAACCGGATACTTTAGAACTATCTACTTGTTTTAATTTATGGTATCTTAATTACCGTGTGAAGAATATTATTGGTCTGGTTTAATTAATTTTTGGTGAGGAATTAAAATTTGCAGAAAGGAATTGCCGCGATGGAGTGAACAAGTTCAAGTATCCTCGGAGAGAGGGCTTGAAGGACCTACTGGGGATGGTTATAGTTGGAGGAAATACGGGCAGAAAGATATCTTAGGAGCAAGGTTTCCGAGGTGAGAAACAAGCTTAATTATATTTCTCCAATTTTTATTTTTATTTTATTTGAAATATAAAGCTAATATTATATATATACTACTGCATGCATAAAATATGGCAGTACTTTTTGTCTTCATGAAATAAAAGCAAATCCCAACTTTTCGGATCCGAGTATGATGAAGTTGTTTGAAAATATTACAATTTCAATTTTACCATAATCGGATCTGTTAGAATTAGATCACATATACGCACACAACAGTAAAAAATAACACAAAAATTTACGTGATTCTTTAATTTGAATACGTCCACGGGAGCAACGTTCTTTTCTTTTTCAGATTGATTACATAGGGTTTACGATATAGAATATATAGAAAGATTATTCTTATTCTAACTCTAATTCACATTATAGCCTGAATACCCATAATGTCCTTATTAAACCGAACCAGAAAATTGTTGTCTGCCGTCCAGCGCGTCCCGCGCCGCTTTTAGACTACAAGTGGCGTGTCCCGCGCCAGTGCTCCAGAAATCTTATTCTCTGGCGCTACCAGGCCTACATGTAAACATATCTTTGCTTGCCACCGATCTTGTAGAAACTTCGTACCGTACCGCCCTCTAACCTTCGGTTCGCTCCCTCACTCCGCTCTGCTTCATTCCGCACTAATTTTTTTTCAATAATTTGTAAGTTATGAGTCCCAACAAAGATCCCAGTCATTTGCACATGTTCTCTTTCTTATCATCTTCTCTTTATTTATCTTTTTTTAATAAATATCTGACTTGTTATTAAAAAAATCTGTTCATACAAAATGTTGGTTAGATCAGATGTTATCATGCATGCCCACTTGCTCAAAGGTAGGCAGGTGTCACAAACTAGAGGACATATTTATTTTATAGGCCTGCCTGCCTGCCCACCTGCTTTTATCATGTAGGATAGACTCATGAATGAAATTAAATTGAAAATTCACATTTCTCTCCGAATCACCTTTTAGCATTCAATGATAAATCAAACCATTCCACCAAATTTTTGTCCTTCAAAAGCTGCCATAAATTGTACCACTAAACAAAACAAAAATTAAGCTGGTAAATTTCTAGTTCTCTTGCAATCGAGGGCTCATGTTTATCTAGTCCGTCTGGCAGAAAAATTACAGTTCAGATTTTTGAAACAAGTTAACTTCATGGTAAGTTTGTCAATTGACCAATACAGTATTAACGCAGAGGAAAAAATGCCGATCACAAACTTAAATGTCAATTGATGAATACAATGTCTCATCAACATTAAACTTAAATGTGGTGGCACTTTACATTCGTAATGTGTTATGTTTTATATATATATATATATATATATATATATATATATATATGTGTGTGTGTGTGTGTGTTACATTTTCACTAACAAATGGTGGTTCAATTTATTTATACAGAGCCTATTATCGATGCACACATCTTCATGCACAAGGGTGTTTGGCAACAAAGCAAGTCCAAAAATCAGATGAAGATCCATCCATATTAGGAATAACCTATAGAGGAAGGCACACCTGCAACCAAACAACTCATACCACAGCATCAGTCTCCCCCGGAAAAAAACAAAAGAAAGAGAGTTATGAGCAGCAGCCGCCAAAACAAACAGAGGAAACAGTCCTCCTCAAAACAGAGGAATTTGGCAGTAAAGTAGTGGAAAGAATTCCTTCCTTTTCCTTTCCATCCACTCTAATCGAATCCCCCGAAAATGTGGAAAACAATTTATTTCCCAAGAATAATTTCATGATATCCCAAGAAACATCAGAATCCAACTATTTTCCTCTGTCCCAATGCCAATGCTGCTGCAGCAGCAGCCATATGAACACCACCTTTGGGTCAGAATCAGATCTTACTGAAATATGGTCAGTTCCAAATTCAGTCACCAATTCTCCCATTGGGGATTGGGATTTGGATTAGGATTTTTCACTCGATCAAGTGGATTTTGATCCCAAATTCCCTCTTGACATTCATGAATTTTTTCACTAGTTAAATTCTTAGCCACCCCACCCCAGCCCAACCCAACCCAACCCAACCCAGCCCAGCACAGCATCGCTTGAAAGAGGTAAGTGTATGTTGGACATCATAATATGTGATTGGGATCCGGTTATCATTAATTAACTTTATGGTAAATTGGTTAATTAACCAATACAGTACTGACATGCACACACAGAGGTCACCTCACTGTCTGCGTGTCGACACTATATTAATCAATTGACCAAAATTAACTTCTTGCTAACCGGTCCTCTGTAATTGTGTTGGTGGAGAGAGTTTTTTGTAATCTTAGTTAGTTAGTTAGTTAGACCTTTGGGGATTACGTGAAAGTGTTGTAATCATTCTGTAATATAGAAATTGTTACCTATTAGACTTTTGTAGAGAATTTAGTGAAATCCCTATTAGCCTATTAATTTTATATTTTGAATCGAAGAGAGTATGACTTAATACTTATATATAGACTTGTTGTCAATCAATATCTTCAATTAGTTTTCTTGAAAAGTGAATTGAGTGATTTGACCCAAGTCGTTACGGATCAAATAATTAAAATAGAAAAATAATACAAAGCCAGCTTCTTAATCTTGCTTCAAAGTTCAAATGATAATAATTTAAATTCCTTATAAATACTAAGCATTTGCATCACTAGAAATTTGTCACATTAACATTATCATACCTTTAAGGGGTATGAAAGATAGGTAAGTAGTCTCTCCCAAAGGCTTCTAATGAAACAAAAAGCTAACAATATTGGGTTCAAGAAGCCCAATATCTATTGGGCTTACGAAGCCCAAAATATAGGGAGTTTAAGCTTTGTGTACTTCAACATTTTTAAAGTTTAAACAGTTAATCACACACTAGGGGCTCCAAGTTACTTTCAAGCCCAAGCCTATATATATACACACACAAAACACAACTGATTTGAAAAAAAAAATCTCGCTCAACTTAATAAATCATCCAGACCGTCCAAAGTTTCGGATAAATTTAACCCTTGGAAGTGCCGGAGGCATGGGTTACACGATCTAGTATATATACATGGTAAAGCTTAGGCTTGCATTCTTGATCAATGAGGTTTTTTTAGAAAAATAATATTTCCGTATCATTTTTTGATATTTTCACGCGTAGGGTCTTCATATTAAATGATATGTCGAATTTTTATTAACTAATATGTGAGTCATATGTATAAAAATATCAAAAATGATGTAAAAATATAACTTCTCTTTTTTTATATAATCATAAATGCCAAGCAATTATGCCCAACTTTTGACCCTATCACAAAATTTGGCAATACTATCATTGTACCTTTGACAAGAAGAATGAAAAGGTCGCACATGATTTTCTTTTGGATGAAATGATGATCTTGGATGAAAAGTTTTGAGAATTTTTTTTTTTCAAAAACAAAATAATCTTAAAAATATGAAGCATAAAAATAAAGAATTTTAAAATCTGTATCCAAAAATCTTGCCACTCAATTTATGGATATACAGGGGTTGCATCCACAGCAACCGCCGCGAGCAACCCCTTTATCCCGCTCCTTGTAATGGCTTTTGACTCAATTTATTTCTCAAGTACAGTGGGCCCCACTATAATAATGATTCCTAAACCCCATATAAAGAGTTGCTCCCAGCAACCGGTTGCTATGGATACAACCCCGCATCACTATTCCCACATATCATATAAAAGTATAATGATTTCAAAAAAATATAAAATATAAAAGTATATATAATAGTTGGGGATAGAAAATAATAGGGGGTTAAAAGTATATTAAAGGTTAAAGTTGGATTTTTGTTTTTAACGACCAATAATGCACCTAAAAGTATATCTTCATTTTATGGCAACAAATTCTCGAATAGCTTTTCTATTGTCTTATTTACTTAAACTTTTTCTACCGACAACCCAAGTTTTTGTTAGTCAGTTGCCAGCCAACAGGAAAATCCCACATCCCATCTATTATGTAGTACTATATATGTCCCAAATTAAATATTCAATTTTAACCTCTCTTTTTTAAATTGATTATTTATAGAGTTATGAATTAAACATATATAAAAATATTTTGTAAATTATAAAATTAAAATTAGAAATAAATTATATATATATATATATATATATATATATATATATATTAGTTTCTTTTTAGTTATAATTTCTTCGCCTATATATTTGACAAATAATAATAATTTAAATATGTTCAATTTGACTCAAAACAGTTAAAATTGAACATCTAATTTGAGACGAAGAAAGTAATACTTATTTTTTCAAAGAGTCAGTTATACATCATTTAAAAGTTTTCAAATCAAATTATAATTTGATGATGTATGCATTTTATTATGTAAGAACTAATAATAATCCTATTTTAATTTATTATATCTTTTCGCATATACTTTCACATTGATCACAATTCAAATTAATGTCAAAAAATAATTAGGACAAAAAAATAAAACAAAAATGTCACGTTTTGGTAATACTAGATGTTGGGTCATGATATTTCCCCTCTTTGGGCCGAGTAAGTTGGGCTTACTTATTAAATTAATTCATTGGGCCTTCATTATTGAACCTTGAAAGTCATTGGGTTTAGTCATCATATTACTTCTATTTAACCCTATAAGATCGGGTCGGTTCATTGGACTAACCCATTGGATCATTTAATATCTATTACTTTGACTTGTAATGATGAAAAAGCATGATAGTTGATCGCTATTATCGCCGTACATTAATGTGGATGGGATCCGGATCACGGCGTGAGGGAAACAGAGGTCAAGTAGTGGGTGAACTGCATACACACTCGGCGGGAACCATCGGATCACGAAATGTGTGTCGAGTAGTAGTGGGTGGTACGATGGCAAACCGCAAAGAGAGTATCACCTATCAACCAAGTCTTCAAAAACAGGTACGTTCTCATACACGTTAACATTCATATTCACACATACACACAACTGAGAATTATTATCTCTCTCAATACACTAGACATTACATCCTCCATTTGTTAACCTTGTGAAACGTATCATCGACTCACGCCGAAAGCTATCCCGTGCGTGATCCGGTCGTCCAAGCTTGTGGTGTTTATCGTGTTCTTCGTGTAGAAGGTCGTATGCGTTTTACGTGATTGGACGCGTCGGAGTAGATCTTGGCGTTAACATTGGCGCTAGAAGGAGGGCGTGTTCTAGTGTTCTTGAAGTTTTCAATCACAAATTGTAGCCGCTTCACGCGGAATCCATGGTGAAGAAGAGTAGAGCGATTACTTCTAAAGGATAGTGATGGCTATGACTTAATCTACACAATGAGTATATGTCAAGGATTGATTGGGTCCTTCAAAGAGTGCTTCGTCTTTGATGCGCCTAAGTTAGTTTCGAGGGTTCTCGTTCGAGAACCCAAGGTGATCTTAGAAGAAGATTGATTTTTTCGCCGAGAGAAGACGACCATGGTGGGAAAAAGGTAGAAGGCATATTGCTTAGAATCCTATATCGAAGTGGTCGATCGACGTGACCGATCAAGTTAGAAAGAAGTCTACACTTTAAAGACATGTCTCAAGGTAGTCCTCGGGATCAAGGCGACTCCAACGACCATTTTTCTGATCGCCAGAAGAAGGGTATTCCGCCTATTGGTCTTGGGATTATAATTGAAGCAGAGTAGATGAAGACCCAATGACCATTTTCCCGATTGGTAGAAGAATGGTATTCCTACCTATTGGTCTTTGGGATTATGGTCAAGCGAGTAGATGAAGACCCAACAACCATTTTTCCGATTGGTAGAAGAAGGGTATTACGCCCTATTGGTCTTGGGATTATGGTCGAAGAAGAAGAGTAGATGAAGACCCAATGACCATTTTTCCGATTGGATCAAGAAGGGTATTAGTCCTATTAGTCTTCTGGATTATGGTCAAGTAGAGTAGATGAAGACCAAGCAGCCCATTTTCCGATTGGACCAAGAAGGGTACTCATACTATCGGTTCACGGGTTCATGGTCGAAGCAGATCCAGAAGCCGCACTCTTGATAATTTACTGAAAGTATACTGCCCTGTGAATACTCGTCTTCGGAGATGCCCGTCTAAAGCTGCAGGTTCGAATGGAAAAGACAAGGCTATTCAGAAGAGACTTTGAGAAGGTTTATGTCCAAATCGGCAGAAAGATGTTTCCCAATCTTTGGTACGTAGAAAGGTTCAAAGAATGCTAAGACGTTCCAGTGGACTTCGGGCTGTGAAGACGCCTTCCAGGGAATAAACGACCTATCTTTATTCGGTGCCTTTGTTGGTGAAGCCCGCTCCTACTGAGATATATTATTTGTATCGGCGCTAGTTAGATTGACAGTGGGGAGCGGTTTTTGGTGTGAGAAGTTGGGGGTAAGCAGCACCCGGTTCGCTATGTAAGTCGTGTCCTTAGGGATGAAGAAATAAGATGACGATAGTTATGGAGAATCTGAAGAGTTCGACAAAACCGTTGCAGTGCTTCGGCAGAATCAGAATTCGTGGGCGTTGTTTGCGAACGGGTATTCTACTTTGGACTCATCTCCCACTATTGAGGAATTTTGGGTGCCGTCCGAAGCTGCAGATGTTCTTCGGAGGGTTCATGTGGGTATTTGTGTCAGCTAAATAGTTTGATCCCACATCAGCCACCAAAAGGCTATATTCGATTTTATCTCATATACCTCTTGCTGTCTGGGGGGTAGTCATACTGGGTCCATTGCCTAGGGATCATGTTAATGAGCCGCCACCGTGGAAATTGAAGTTTGAAGCATTCATGAGGGACCTCGGTAGCTCATCCATTGTAACGCCCCCAAAATAGGTCTATTCCATCCAACCCATTCTGAGTCGCCAAATATATAGTACGAAAAACAACTACAACTTTATTACAACAATTGTCGCGTGCAAAATACAACAACACATATCTTTGTGAGTTTGGATACAAATATATACCAATCAGAAGTACGTCACAATGACACCTTACATAAAGGTATAGTCAAAAAGCTGTTTTAGAAATTAGAATCTTTGGGAAGTGCTCAAGGAAACCAACCGTACATGGGAGGCCATGCTTTTAGGTTATGGTAGATATCATATGCCCTGCAATTATCCTTGGTTGACCCAATAGACCCCAAAGAAAAACGAGAAGATTACTATCATATTCTTCCCAATGGTGAGTCTTCTCTTGACATATCATTATCTCCACTATCTCTAATTGGGTATTATACTCCAAACAAACACTAAGATTATATAGGTAGTGCTTGTAAATATACTCAACAAGTGGATGAGCACAACCATGTCTTATGATAACACGAGTTTGTATGTCATTAGACATCTTGTATGATAGTGACAAAACACCCTTCCAAAGTTGGGTTCGCCTCACCCTATTTAATTCACCAAAAATAACTATTAAATGATGTATAAAATACAACACACTAAAGTCCTCAATAAAATTATTTCCATACTCTTTTGGAGAACCTCAACAACTATAGACCACCGCTCTATTCCCTTGTTATCCCGCATTTCAACCCTGACTACACTTTTATTACCCGAAAGGAATTATGAAATAAAAGGGTGAGCACAACTAGCTCGAGAAAGAATATTATAACTAAAGATACATAAATTAGCAATAGTCTTCATCAATAATAAATCGTAGATTTAGAACATATGGTAGATGATAAAACTTTTCAACCATAGTAGTTGCGGTGAACGAAGCAATCCATTAAAAAGAGTCAAATAGACTATAAAGTCTATTGTCTTTCCACATTAAAAGTCTACCAACAATATTTTATCCACGTAACATCAATCAGCAGTTCCTTTCCACAATCATATGAATAACTCATAATCATAATTGTGATTCTAAATTCCTCTTCTCATCCAGGCGAAGATAATTTTCATCACCGTCTTTACACGAAACATCAAATATCATGGTTATACCAATCACAGCCTCTGTTTATAATCATCTTAATAAATTCATCTTTGCACCACGGGCCAAAGATATTCATCAACAGTTCATCTTTACTCTGCAGCTAAAGATATTCAACAATAGGTCATCTTTGCATTACGAGCCAAAGATATTCATCAATAATTCATCTTTGCACTACAAATTTAAAGATATTCAACAACATGTCATCTTTGCATTACGAGCAAAAGATATTCATCAATAATTCATCTTTGCACTAAAGCTAAGATATTCATCAACAAGTCATCTTCAGACTACGAGCCAAAGATATTCATATATCAAAGAAATACATAATCATTTCGAAGTTATATAACAATAATTATAACCACGTTGATCAATTCACCTTTGCACTTAAGCTAAAAATATTCAATTGTAAATTCAATGGTCATTGTGGACGCCCCCAAAATAGGTATACATCACCCATTCCGAGTTGTCAATACATGGTACGTAAAATGACTACAACTTTATTATTACAACAAGAAAAGCGTGAGTTTAAATACAAATATTATCTTCTAGACAATATCTATACTCAAATAAATCCTCATCACATTTATTGATACATTATTTTACAAAAATGGTGAGGACTACTAAACAACTCTTTCTAGAACCTTCATTCCATACCCGACTCGTACTATTTATATTCTCGCCTCGAAAAAAATGGAACAAAAAGGAAAAGGGTGAGCTCAACTAGCTCAAGAAAGAATATTATGACTAAGATAATATACAACAAATTACCGTTAGTCTTCAACAGGAAAAATCTAATAGAATACAATAGACAACAAATTTAAATCAATATTCATAATGAAATAATAATTCATTAGAAGAGTTAAGTAGAGAATACAAACTACTATCTTCCATGTATGAATTTAAAAGTTCATCGTCTATCTTTTATCCCCTGTAACATCAATCAATATATATACGGAATCACATATTTATCTTTGCACTATACAATGCCAAAGATATTCATCGATTAGTTAATTCATCTATAAACATTTCATTCATCTTTTCACTACTGAGCCAAAGATATTCTTGAGAAATCATTCATCTGCACTACTGAGGCCAAAGATATTCCATAATATCATCATTTAAAATGAAGATGATGAAAATATTTTTAAAAAAGCGAATCCGGTGAAACAAAATGACAAGGATTAAGGATTAAGGATTAAGTACTTTTATTTTATTCACGTCGAAAAATACCTCAAAAATAATCACGGTGGTGTAAAATTCAAGAATGATCAAAAACATGGATACAATCAAAGCTAGTATCCGAATAGATATTTTAGACAAAAAGAAGAAATTTTATTTTTAAATTGAATAGTCAGATATCGTGAATAGTGTCGTATACGTGAATAGTAACTCAGACACCAAAAATAGAAATTCCCAAAAAAAACATCTTCACGCTTAATGAATAGTACTCGTGAATAGTAACTCGTGAATAGTAACTCATGAATAGTAACTTCGTGAATAGTAACTCATGAATAGTAACCCGACATGAAAAAGTTCCAAATTTGATAAAAGTTCCAACCAATATTTCAAAGATAATGATATTGAAGAAATAATATCATTTGAGAAGAAAATAACATCCCTTACCTCGAAAGATCGATCTTAAATTTGAAACACCAGGATATAGGCTATGACTTGGACTTGCACCGTATAGCAATACTCAAAGTATACTCAAAATACTCACAAGAATACGCTCGATAATATAGAGAGAGAAAACTTCAGTTTCTGGTGTGATTTTCAATTCTAACCTAAGCACCCTATTTATAGGAAAATGCTTAGAACACCAAAGCAGAAAATTTAATAAATTAATAATATTATTTTTTCAAATTTCCTACGCCCACTAATTTGGTCCAAGACATCAGCCACCATGTGACAAAACATTAAAAACGTTTTTCTTAATTTAAATAATTAAAACTTCCAAAAATCAATTATTTCGGAGCTTCGGAACTTCAATAATTCACAATAAATAGCCCTTTTATCAAAAAATTTTAATCTCATGACCTTTTATAGGAAATTCAATTCTCTACAACTTTGCGAAGAAAGTTTTCCAAATTCCAATCGAGAAATTGAAGAAATCCACAAATGGGCGATTTTATTGTTTATAATCAAATTTCGATCAATAAATGGGGTCCACCGACATGTTTAACATGTTTTAAACATTTATTGCAACAAAATACTCCTCCTCCTCGTATACTCATATATCCCACATTCGTTGTAAAAATATCACCATTATTATATTATTAAAATATAATAATATATTTAAATGAATTATTTTATCGAAAAAGATAAAATTTCAATTTTCAACAATTGTCACAATAAAAATTTTCTCCATCTATATCCATATAAAATCAATATTTTTTCATCATATGAATCAATAATTAATTATTCACAAATAATATTACAGAATCACAATATTGACAACCGAGCGGTTCAGGAAAGAGGGGGCTTTCAATAAGAATTTCTTCTTCTTGGCGCGCGCAATTAGGTGACCAAACCTCTCCTTAGGCGAGAACTTTCTAGACATTGCCAATAATGTTATCTAATAATATTATTCAGATAATATGAATTATTGCTTCGATAATGAAAAATATTGTGTAATGACAATTATCAAACAACAAAGAATATAAAATATCAACGCAAGAATTATTAAATTAATAAAATATCGAGCGATAATTATCGCAACCATTATTGAGTAGTGCCTTCTTACGTAAAAATCAATAATTGGTGCAATACTGCAAAGCATCTTCTTGTGTTTTAACCACAGAGAGTATTTTAACAAGATAATCTGTGATATAACTACGCCAGATTATTTTTAAACAACTTATATTTGTCGTTTTCTTCATCCAATCGCTTTCGTTATGGGCCCACACACGGGGTCATACGTCGCACAAATATTCCCACAAAGCACGAATATTCCACGACCAAACGAATATTCCCCGACAACAATGAATATTTTATAACCACTTGCTTATTTTGAAATATTTGCGTATCTTACCCTAACTATCCACATTAATCAAATCAACCCTTACTATTTCAAAATAATAAATAGAGAAAATTAAATTTCATTAATAATAAGTTGGGGTCTTACAACCTCCCTCCTTATGAAATTTCGTCCTCGAAATTGACGTGACGTACACTGGTGTTTGAAAAGGTGAGGATACCTCGTTTTCATTTCGTTTCCAATTCCCGTGTCATTTTCTATAGCATGATTCCTCCACGTAACTATAACTTGTGGTATGACCTTTCTTGTGTAGACATGCTCCTTCTTATCCAAGATCTTAACAAGTACACCTCCTCATACGTTAAGTCTCTACTATTTCGTCCGGTTCTAACTCTATAACGTGGTTCGGGTCTTTCACATATTTACGAAGCATGATATGTGAAAAAATTATGAACACGAGACATACTCGCAGTGTAACGCGAGTTTATAGGCTACATTTCCTACTCGGTCAAGAATTTGAAATGGACCAATAAATCGTGGATTGAGCTTTCCTCTCTTCCCAAATCTTGTAACTCCCTTCAATGGAGCAACTCGCAACAATACATGATCCCCTACACTAAATTCCATGTCCTTTCGATGAAGATCCGCATAACTCTTTTGTCGATCTTGTGCCGCTTGTATACGTTGTCGAATCATTTGGATCTTTTCGGTGAGTCATATCGCGTTTTAACTCGGGTCCCAACAATGTTGCTTCACCCACCTCATCCCAACATATTGGAGAGCGACATTTTCGTCCATATAATGCTTGAATGGAGCCACACCTATACTTGCTCGATAAGCTGTTGTTGTAGGAGAATTCCACCAATGGTAAATACTTATCCCAACTACCCTTGAAGTCAGGACACGTAGTCTTAATAGATCTTCAAGAGTTTAAATAGTCCTTCGATTGTTCGTCCGTTTGGGGATGGTATGCTTAACTAAATCGCAAATCCGTGCCCATAGCTTTTTGCAAGCTAACCCAAAATCTTGAAGTGAATCTTGGGTCACGATCAAAACTATGGATCTTGGCATGCCATGCAACCTCACAATCTCATTCATGTACATACTAGCAAGGCGTTCAAGGAATAAGTCTCCGTATCGGCAAGAAAGGAGCGAGACTTGGTTAATCTATCAACAATAACCCAAATAGCATTGATGCCTTGAGAACCGTAGGAAGACCCAGAATGAAATCCATGGTAATGTGTTCCCACTTCCATTTCGAAATCTCAAGTGGTTGCAACGGACCCTTAGGTACAAGATGTTCGCCTTTACACATTGACAAGTTAAACACATTGAGATAAACTTTGCAATCTCTCTCTTCATATTGTTCCACCAAAATGTATGTCGAAGATCACGATACATTTTAGTACTTCGAGGATGGATTGCAAATGGTGTATTGTGTGCCTCCATCATAATCTTGTACTTCAAATCGAGTCCTTAGGAACTGAAAGTCAGAGTGGACTCAAGTATTCCTTCTTCATCAATTCTCGCTTGGAATAGCTCCTTCTTGTACTTTCTTCTTCATACGCATCGCCTCCGGCCCGGTGGCTCGAGCAACCTTAACTTTTCTATTAAAGTTGGCTCTATGCGTTTACTTGACATCATCGCACTCATTCCCCAGATATGATCTTCTACTCAACGCGTCACTACCACGTTCGCTTTCGAGGATGGTATTGAATAGTGTGGTCGTAGTCTTTCAATAGCTCGAGCCAACGTCATTTGCGCGATGTTGAGTTCTTTTTGAAGTGAAGAAATATTTAAGGCTTTTATGGTCGAATATATCTCCACTTTCTCCCCATATAGATAGTGCCTCCATATCTTTTTAAGCGAACGATTGCACGCTAACTCTAGATCATGAGTAGGATAATTCTCTCATACTCTCTTTAAGTTGTCACGAGGCATAAAGCTATGACTTTCCCGTTGCATGAGAACACATCCTAACCCTTGCGCTCAAGCATCGTTGTAGATAACAAATCCATCCGAACCAGATGGTATTGTAAGAACAAGTCTTAGAAATAAGTCTCCTCTTAAGCTCTTGGAAACTCTTCTCGCATTCTTCGCTCCAAACGAATTTTGTATCCTTCCGAAGTTATTTGAGTTAATGGAGTAGCGATTCGAGAAAACCCTTCCACGAATCTCCGATAATAACAAATTTAAGCCCAAAAAGCTACGTACTTGATCACCGACTTTGGTTGTGTGAGACCCCAGATTTTATCAATAAAGATTTAAATTTTGTCGAAATAATTTTTTAATATTATGGTGTGAATTTGAGATAATATTATAGTTGTGGGTAGTATTTATAAATTTTGCAAAGTATGCAAGTGGTTATATTATATTCGATTGGTGGGGAATATTCGGTTTAGCGAGGAATATTCGCATAACTACCAATCATTGGTGGACTCCATTAATGTAATTATTGTCGGATCGAGAAAACGACAAAAATATTTTATTGAAATAACGACGGAAGAAGTTTTACTGCGTTGATCTTGTTGAACTACTTTCGGTAGTAAAAGTAATAGAATACGATGTGGTTGCATAGTAGTAATTACGGTATTGATTATTGATGCTTATACGAGAAGTCACTCGGTTTGATTCCATTATCGATTAATAATATGAATTATTATAGCGATAATGACGTTTTGTTTTATTTGTATTATTAACGTAATAAAGCGAAACATCTTTTTATATAAAATGAGAATACTTTATTAAAGTTATTCTATAAATAGAATATATTATATTTTATTACGATAGTGTTGCATAGTAAGCCAGATAGTGTTTTGCATAAGTGTTGCATAGTGTTTGCATAGTAAAATGTTTTTATATAAATAGAATATATTATATTTTATTTAAAAGATTTTGCTTTAAATATGGACCGTCAGATTAAAGTAAATCAACTGGACCGTTCATGGATTAATTACTATGCATTCTATTTTCCTATAAATGAAGCTCATTCCTTCATTATTTTCTTTTATGTAAGACCCGAAATTTTTTAAATAAAAAGGAATTTCCTTTATTTATTATTTTGAAATAGTAAGGGTTGATTTGATTAATGTAGATAGTTAAGGGTTAAATATGCAAATATTTCAAAATAAGCAAGTGGTTATAAAATATTCATTGTTGTCGGGGAATATTCGTTCTATAAATGGGAATATTAAATGCGATGGGGAATATTAAATGAAATGAGCCATGTGTGGGCCCCATAACTGAAAGCGATTGGATGAAGAAAGCGACAAATATAAGTTGTTTTTAAATAATGGCGTAGTTATTACAGATTATCTTGTTGGAATACCGGTGGTAAAAAACACACTAATGTCTGGCGTTGTTGAGCGAGTAGCACACGGTATTGCACCAATTATTGATTCTTACGAAGAAGGCACTACTCAATAATGGTTACGATAATTTATTATTTAGTATTTTATTGAGTTAATAATTCTTTGCGTTGATATTTTATATTCTTTGTTGTTTGATAATTGTCATTTACGGTATCTTTCATTATCGAAGCAATAATTCATATTATCGAATAATATTATTAGATAACATTATTGGCAATGTCTAGAAAGTTACATCTAAGGAGAGGTTTGGTCACCTAATTAATGGCGCCGAGAAGAAGAAATTCTTATTGGAAAGCCCCTGCTCTCTGAGGCTGCTGGTTGTCAATATTGTGATTACAATAATATTATTTGTGAATAATTAATTATTGATTTATATGATGAGGAAAATATTGATTTTATGTGGATATAGATGGAGAAAATTTTTAAAATGACAATTGTTGAAAATTAATATTTTATCTTTTTCTGATAAAATAATTCATTTAAATATATTATTTTAATAATATATTAACGGTGATATTTTTACAACGAATGTGGGATATATGAGTATACGAGGAGGAAGAGTATTTTTGTTGCAATAAATGTTTAAAACATGTTAAACATGTCGGTGGACCCCATTTATTGACTGAAATTTGATTATAGCCTGTAAAATTGCCCGTTTGTGGATTTCGGTCAATTTCTGATTGGAATTTGGAAAAACTTTCTTCTGCAAAGTTGTATAGAATTGAATTTCCTATAAAAACTCGCGAGATTCGAATTTTCTGATGAAAGGGCTATTTATTATGAATTATTGAAGTTCGAAGCTCCGAAATAATTGATTTTGGAAGTTTAAAATATTTAAAATTAGAAAAACGTTTTTCTTATTTTTTCTAGAAGGTGGCATGTGTTTGATGGCTGAAATCAGATTCTAGACATGTGTAGAAAATAATATAATTATATTATTAATTTATTAAATTTTTCGCTTTTGGTGTTCTAAGCAATTTCTATAAATAGGGTCTTTAGGTTAGAATTGAAAATCACACGAGAAGCTGAAGTTTTCTCTCTCTATATTATCGGCGTATTCTTGTGAGTATTTTGAGTATACTTTGAGTATTGCTATATCGGTGCAAGTCAAGTCATGCTTTATATCCGTTGTTCAAAATTTAAATCTTGATCTTTCGAGGTAAGGGATATTATTTTTTTTTCAGTAATGATATTATTTCTTCAATATCATTATCTTTGAAATGTTGATCTGAAGTTTTATCAAATTTGGAACTTTTTCATATGGGGTTACTATTATTCATGGGTTCTTATTCATGAGTTACTTATTCACGAGTTACTATTTCATGAGTTCTTATTCACGAGTTACTATTCACGAAAGTACTATTAATGAAGCGTGAAGATGTTTTTGTGGAATTTCTATCTTTTGGTGTCGGAGTTACTATTCACGTATCGGCCTTTATTCACGATATCTGAAGACTATTCACGATCTGGTACTTATTCATAGAAAAATAAAATTTCTTCTTTTCGTCGAAAACATCTATTACGGATACTAACTACGATTGTATCCATGTTTTGATCATTCTTGAATTTTACACCACTATGATTATTTTGAGGTATTTTTGGGCGTGGATAAAACCAAGTACGAATCCTTAATCCTTAATCCTTGTCATTTTGTTTCTTTGGATTCGTTTCTTAAAAATATTTTCATCATCCTCGATCTTAAATGATGATATTATTGAATATCTTTGGGCTGTAGTGCAAAGATGAATGATTTCTGAAGAATATCTTTGGCACGTAGTGCAAAAGATGAGCAGTGTTGAGATGAACATGACCGATTGATTAATATCTTTGGCACTGTAGTGCAAAGATGAGCAGTGTTTAAATGAACATGACCGGTGATGAATATCTTTGGCTGTAGTGCAAAGATGAATATTTGATTCAGATGTATATTGATTGATGTTACGAGGATAAAATATTGATGATGAATCATTAAATTCATAGATTATAGTAGATTTCATTTCTACGTAACTCTTATGAATTATTATTTCATTGCGAATATTGATCGAAACTTGTTGTCTATTGTATTCTATCGATTTTTTCCTGTTGAAGACTAACGATAATTTGTTGTATATTATCTTAGTCATAATATTCTTCTTTGGGCTAGTTGAGCTCACCCTTTTCCTTGTTGTTCCATTTTTCTTCTCGGGAGGCGAGAATGTAGCGAGTCTTAGTGGGGTATGGAATGAAGGTTTAGAGAGAGTTGTTTAGTAGTCCTCACCATTTTGTAAAATAATGAATCAATAATTATGATGGGGATTTATTTGCGTGTGGATATTGTCTAGAAGACAATATTATATTTAAACTCACGATTATATATTGTCGTATTTCACACGACATTTGTATTATTGAAGTTGTAGTTTGCTTTTTGTACCATGTATTTGGCGACTCGAGAATGGGTGTTGTGTATACCTATTTTGGGGGGCGTCACGGTTAGTATCGAGCTTAGGGATATGATCTCTGGCGGAGATCGGGGAATAGAACTAGGAGGGAGAGCGAGTAAATCCTTATTTAGTGTGTCCTACCTAAGCTTATTTATTGTTAGTTGGTCGATTATATAGGGATATTATGTGATATATTGATTTCCTTAATTAACCCTTATTTTTTATGGCGATATTGAGAATGTCGTGAGAATATTATGATGGAGTAAATGAGGTAGTGGAGATGCACTGTACTCACCAACGAGGAGAGCGTGCAACAGTGGTAATGTTCTCTCCTGTGAAACAACACCTGAGCGAGATGATGAGCGAGGGATGTTTAGAAGCTTTTTTGCGGTTCATGCAAAATCGGACGAGGAGACTCGTGTTCAAAATCTGAGGAGGAAATGATAGCAATTCACGGTGGTCACGCCAAGCGATTCAAAAGTTGGGACCACGAAGTGCAGGGAAAGCCGGATCCGATTAAAAAGCGGAGGCGTGGGTCAAACAAATTACCAAGATATTCGATGTCTTGGGATGCGCGGAGAACAGAAAGTTCCATTCGCCGCCTTTATGTTAAAGTGGCGAGGCGAGATTCTTGGTGGGAATCGTGAAGCGTACCCATCCGGTTTGCACTCAAAGATGTATGTGAGAGCGTTTGAAGCGATTCAATGACAAGTACTTCCACGAAAGTATTCGTCGTATGAAGGAAGTGGAGTTTATTAGACTAGAAGCGAGAATAACATGGCGGTGTCCCGATGCGAGGCGAAAGTTCGCGGAGTTATCAGTTTGCACCTCATTTGGTGGAGAATGAGGAGCGTATGACGCGGATGTTACGAGAGGTTTGAAACCCGACATACGTCGATTATCTCATTTCTCATAAATTTTCTCTCTATTCAGATGTTGTCAGCGGGGCTCGGTTGTTAGAAGCGAGATAACGAGTACGTTCAATAGAGGACCATAACGAGGATCATCATCAAGAAGATAGCGGTCATCGAATAACGATAACCCGGTGGAGAAAGAAGAATCTGAGACAAAAGCGGTAACCACTACGGTGGTAATCGTGGCCATGAAAATAGAAGAAGCGAGTCGGAGGGAGATTTTAAAAGAGGAGATTCAACAACGACCATGTGAAGGCGGCGTCGCGCCCGATAGCAACTAGTTTTAAGGGAGGAGAGCGACCACCGGTCGTATGTTACAAATGCGGAAAGAGGACATATCACCCCAAAGCGCCCACTAGCAGTTTAAGGTATGCTATAATTGTGGAAAAGAAGGACATATCGCGCTCGAGATTATGCGATATCGAAACCAGATCCAAGAGGGAATGGTGACTCAAAAGGATGTCCCGAGAAAAGTCAAAGTCAGCGGTTCTTGGAAGAAGCGTTTGTCGTGGCCGGTCAAAATGCGAGGAAACGACGAAGTTAGCACGGGTTAGTTAATTATAAATTCTTACGAAGTATATACCTTACTAGATATCGGTTCTACCCATTCTTTTATCTCTCTTACTTGCGCTCAAGCGTTTGAACTTGACTACGGAGAAATTAGACTTTGACCTATTTATGTGGAGACTCCATTAGGAGAAACTTTCATTACATCCGTTGTTTAAAAATCTTGCTTGATTGAGTTGGCACTATCACATTACTGTTAACCTTATTTCTATAGAGATATTTGTTTTGATGTGATTTTAAGGTTAACTACTCATCATGCCGAAATTGATTATTTTCGTAAGGTTGTTAGTTTTCATATTCCTAAGCAACTTTGTTATTCAATTCAAGCAATCAAACCATTGTAGTCAAACATTTTCATATCAAGCCATGAAGTCATTCGTTTATTACGGATGTCAAATTTTCTTAGTCCGTGTTATGGATTTGAATAAAGACACGTCGATTTGAATAATATTCTGTTGTTATTGATTTTTCCGGCGTATTTCTGAAGAATTTCTTGGCTTACTCCCAAAGCACGATATTAAATTTTGTATCGACTTTGAACCGGTACAAAACTCATTTCTAAAATCTCATATCGAATGGCTCTATTGAACTTGTGAGTTAAAAATTCAACTATAAATTTGGTACTGAGCCTTTATCTTGTGACTTCCTTTGTGGAATTCACTAAGCGAGAACTCTCTGTAGGGGGCGTCGTATTAGATGCGATAGTAAAGCGATAGGTGTCATTGTGACGTCTTTATCCAAGATTGGGATATGAGTCGCGGTTGAGAGCAACCTAAGTCGATTAATCGAAATCGTAGCTTACAGGCTTAGTTGGTTATTATCGGAGATTCGTTGAAGGATATTCTCGAATCGCTATTCCATTAACGGTGACTCGTAGAGATACAAAATTCGAATGGAGCAAGGAATGTGGGAAGAGCTTGAAGAACTCGAGAGGAGACTCATTTTAAATACATGTTACGATCATGCCATCTGGAAAAGCGAGCGTGGTAGTGACGCGATGAGTAGAAGATCATATGCGAGGAGCGAAAAGTGCGATGATGTCAAGTATACGCATAGAGCCAACTTTAATAGAAAAAGTTAAGATTGCTCAAGCCACCAGGAGCCGGAGTTGATGCGTATGAAGAAGAAAGTACAAGAAGGAGCTATTAGAAGCGAGAATTGATGAAGAAGGAATACTTGAGTCCACTCTAGACTTTGTGTTCTAACGACTACGATTTGAAGTACAAGATTATGATGGAGGCACACAATCACGCCATTTGCAATCCATCTGGAAGTACTAAAATGTATCGTGATCTTGACATACATTTTGGTGGAACAATATGATAGAGAGAGATTGCAAAGTTTATCTCGATGTGTTTAACTTGCCAGCGTGTAAAGGCGGAGCATCTTGTACCTAAGGGTCCGTTGCAACCACTTGAGATTCCGGAATGGAAGTGGGAACACATTACTATGGATTTCGATTACGGGTCTTCTGCGGTTTCTCAAGGCATCAATGCTATTTGGGTTATTGTTGATAGATTAACCAAGTCGCTCATTTCTTACCCGTCGAGAGACTTATTCCTTGAACGTCTTTCTCGTATATGCGTAAATGAGATTGTGAGATTGCATGGCATGCCAAGTATCCATAGTTTTAGATCGTGACCCAAGATTCACTTCATGATTTTGGGTTAGTTTTGCAAAAAGCTATGGGCGCAATTTACGATTGGTTTGGCATACCATCCTCAAGCGGATGGGCAATCGAAAGGACTACTCAAACTCTTGAAGATATATTAAAACTCGTGTCCTAGATTTCAAAGGAAGTTGGGATAAGTACTTGCCATTGGTGGAATTCTCATACAACAATAGTTATTAAACAAATATAGGCATGGTTCCATTGAAGCATTATATGGACGAAAATGTCGTTCTCGATATGTTGGGATGAGGTGGGTGAAGCAACATTGTTGGGACCCGAAGTTAATACGTATGACTCTAGAAAAGATCCAAATGATTCGACAACGTATACAAGCGGCACAAGATCGACAAAAGAGTTATGCGGATCTTCATCGAAAGGACGTGGAATTTAATGTGGGGATCATGTATTGTTGCGAGTTGCTCCATGGAAGGGAGTTACAAGATTTGGGAAAGAGGAAAGCTCGATCCACGATTTATTGGTCCATTTCAAATTCTTGACCGAGTAGGAAATGTAGCCTATAGACTTGCGTTACCTCGAGTATGTCTCGTGTTCATAATGTGTTTCACATATCGTACTTCGTAAATATGTGAAAGACCCGAACCACGTTATAGAGTTAGAGCAGGGACGAGATAGTAGAAGACTTAACGTATGAGGAGGTACTGTCAAGATTTTGGATAGGAAGGAGCATGTCCTACGCTATGAAAGGTTATACCACAAGTTAAAGTTTTGTGGAGGAATCATGCTTTATAGAGGAAATGACACGGGAATTGGAAAGCGGAAATGAAAGCGAGGTATCCTCACCTTTGAAAAAACACCAGTCGTCACGTCAATTTCGAGGACGAAATTTCATAAGGAGGGAGGTTGTAAGACCCAAATTTTTTAAATAAAAAGGAATTTCCTTTATTTATTATTTTGAAATAGTAAGGGTTGATTTGATTAATGTGGATAGTTAAGGGTTAAATATGCAAATATTTCAAAATAAGCAAGTGGTTATAAAATATTCATTATTGTCGGGGAATATTCGTTTTTGGTCGTGGAATATTAAATTTATTCGGAGAATATTAAATGCTGATGGTATGACCATGTGTGGGCCCATGCTTGAAAGCGATTGGATGAAGAAAGCGACAAATATAAGTTGTTTTTAAATAGCGCGGCGTAGTTATTCTGCAGATTATCTTGTTGGAATACCGGTGGTTAAAACACACTAATCTGGCGTTGTTGAGCAGTAGCTTTGCGGTATTGCACCAATTATTGATTCTTACGTGAAGGCACTACTCGATAATGGTTACGATAATTCTTTATTCGAGTATTTTATTGAGTTAATAATTCTTTGCGTTGATATTTTATATTCTTTGTTGTTTTCAATAATTGTCATTTACGGTATCTTTCATTATCGAAGCAATAATTCATATTATCTGAATAATATTATTAGATAACATTATTGGCAATGTCTAGAAAGTTTACATAAAGGAGAGTTTGGTCACCTAATTGGCGCAATGAAGAAGAAATTCTTATTGGAAAGCCCCCCTCTTTCACAGGAGGGCGCACTGGTTGTCAATATTGTGATTACGTAATATTATTTGTGAATAATTAATTATTGATTTATATGATGAGGAAAATATTGATTTTATGTGGATATAGATGAGAAAATTTTAAAATGACAATTGTTGAAAATTAATATTTTATCTTTTTCGATAAAATAATTCATTTAAATATATTATTTTAATAATATATTAACGGTGATATTTTTACAACGAATGTGGGATATATGAGTATACGAGGAGGAAGAGTATTTTTGTTGCAATAAATGTTTAAAACATGTTAAACATGTCGGTGGACCCCATTTATTGACTGAAATTTGATTATAGCCTGTAAAATTGCCCGTTTGTGGATTTCGGTCAATTTCTGATTGGAATTTGGAAAAACTTTCTTCTGCAAAGTTGTAGAGAATTGAATTTCCTATAAAAACTCTTGAGATTCGAATTTTCTGATGAAAGGGCTATTTATTATGAATTATTGAAGTTAGAAGCTCAAAATAATTGATTTTTTTTGGAAGTTTAAAATATTTAAAATTAGAAAAACGTTTTTCTTCTTTTTTTCTAGAAGGTGGCATGTGTTTGATGGCTGAAATCAGATTCTAGACATGTGTAGAAAATAATATAATTATATTATTAATTTATTAAATTTTACTGCTTTGGTGTTCAGCGATTTCTATAAATAGGGTCTTGGGTTAGAATTGAAAATCACACCGAGACTGAAGTTTTCTCTCTCTATATTATCGGCGTATTCTTGTGAGTATTTTGAGTATACTTTGAGTATTGCTATACGGTGCAAAGTCAAGTCATAGCCTATATATCAGGTGTTTTTAATTTTAAATCTTGATCTTTCGAGGTAAGGGATATTATTTTTTTTAAGTAATGATATTATTTCTTCAATATCATTATCTTTGAAATGTTGATCTGAAAGTTTTATCAAATTTGGAACTTTTTCATGTGGGGTTTACTATTCATGGGTTCTTATTCATGAGTTCTTATTCACGAGATTCTTATTCATGAGATTCTTATTCACGAGTTCTTATTCACGAGTACTATTAATTAAGCGTGAAGATGTTTTTGTGGAATTTCTATCTTTTGGTGTGTGAGAGTTACTATTCACGTATACGGCACTATTCACGTATCTGACCACTATTCACGTATCTGGTCTTATTCATAGAAAAATAAAATTTTTCTTCTTTTCGTCAAAACATCTATTACGGATACTAACTCGATTGTATCCATGTTTTGATCATTCTTGAATTTTACACCACTATGATTATTTTTGAGGTATTTTTGGGCGTGGATAAAACCAAGTACGAATCCTTAATCCTTAATCCTTGTCATTTTGTTTCTTTGGATTCGTTTCTTAAAAATATTTTCATCATCCTCGGTCTTAAATGATGATATTATTGAATATCTTTGGCACAGTAGTGCAAAGATGAATGATTTTGAAGAATATCTTTGGCTGTGAAGTGCAAAGATGAGCAGTGTTGAGATGAACATGGCCAGATTGATTAATATCTTTGGCACTGTAGTGCAAAGATGAGCAGTGTTTAAATGAACATGACCAGTGATGAATATCTTTGGCTGTAGTGCAAAGATGAATATTTGATTCAGATGCATATTGATTGATGTTACGAGGATAAAATATTGATGATGGGTATTAAATTCATAGATTATAGTAGATTTCATTCTCTACGTAACTCTTCTATGAATTATTATTTCCATTGCGAATATTGATCCGAAACTTGTTGTCTATTGTATTCTATCGATTTTTTCCTGTTGAAGACTAACGATAATTTGTTGTATATTATCTTAGTCATAATATTCTTTCTTGGGCTAGTTGAGCTCACCCTTTTCCTTGTTGTTCCATTTTTTCTTCTCGGGAGGCGAGAATGTGGAAGTCTTAGTCGGGGGTATGGAATGAGGTTCTAGAGAGAGTTGTTTAGTAGTCCTCACCATTTTGTAAAATAATGAATCAATAATTATGATGGGGATTTATTTGCGTGTGGATATTGTCTAGAAGACAATATTATATTTAAACTCACATTATATATATTGTCGTATTTCACACGACATTTGTATTATTGAAGTTGTAGTTTGCTTCTTGTACCATGTATTTGGCGACTCGGAATGGGTGTTGTGTATACCTATTTTGGGGCGCGATCATTCTTGAATTTTACTCTACAAAACAAAGATCTTGTTGACAATTTGGACGTTACTTAATTCCTAGATAAAATAATTCTTGAACTTGTTTTATTGAATTATTATGTCATTGTCATCATCCTCATGATATATTATGTTATCTTTGGCTTACGTGCATAGATGAACTTAGTTTGATTATGACCAGGGATCATTCGGTATAATCATGGCTTGTTATAAATAATGTGATAAAAGTCCTCAGTGGCCTGTAATGCAGTGATGGATAGTTTTTGGTATGATTATGACCAGGGGTGATTCGGTATAGTCATGACCATTGATAATTTGATGAAAATCCTTGACCGTGGTACAGGGATGATTAGATGTGGTGGTTTATTTATTAAGCTGAGTCTCAGCGATAAAAAAATTGATGAAAACCTTTTAAAACCTAAAAGATAGTAGATTTTATTCTCTACTTGACTCTTTTAATGGATTGCATATTCCGCTGCAGTTAAACTGGTTGTCTATTGTATTTTATCAGTTTAACACTGTTGAAGGCTAATGATAATTTATTCTGCATTATCTTAGTCATAATATTTCTTACTGGGCTAGTTGAGCTCACCCTTTCTTTTCACCGTTATTCTCTTGGAAATGAGAACATATTTGGGACGAGTCGGGGAGCAGAGTAATGGTCCAGAGGATAGCATTAGTAGTCCTCACTATTACGTGAAATAGTGTGATAATAGTTGTAATGAGGACTCCTTTTGAGTTTGTATAATATCTAGTAGACAATATTTGTATTCAAACTCACGGTTTATGTCGTATTATTATTACTGACAGTTAAGTGTAAGACCAAATTTTTAAATAAAAAGGAATTTCCTTTATTTATTATTTTGAAATAGTAAGGGTTGATTTGATTAATGTGGATAGTTAAGGGTTAAATATGCAAATATTTCAAATTAAGCAAGTGGTTATAAAATATTCATTATCGTTGGGGAATATTCGTTTGGTCGTGGAATATTAAATCTTGTAATCGGGGGAATATTAAATGCTGACGGCCTTGACCATGTGTGGGCCCATAACGGAAAGTGATTGGATGAAAAAAACGACAAATATAAGTTATTTTTAAATAACAGGCGTAGTTGTTTACAGATTATCTTGTTGGAATACCCGGTGGTTAAAACACACTAATCTGCGTTGTTGAGCGGTAGCACTTGGTATTGCACCAATTATTGATTCTTACGTAAGAAGGCACTACTCAATAATGGTTACTGATAATTCTTTATTCGATATTTTATTGAGTTAATAATTCTGCGTTGATATTTTATATTCTTTATTGTTTTGATAATTGTCATTACTACAAGTATCTTTCATTATCGAAGCAATAATTCATATTATCTGAATAATATTATTAGATAACATTATTGGCAATGTCTAGAAAGTTACATCTAAGGAGAGGTTTGGTCACCTAATTGCGCGCCAAGAAGAAGAAATTCTTATTGGAAAGCCCCTCTTTCTGTGAGCGCGCAGGTTGTCAATATTGTGATTACGTAATATTATTTGTGAATAATTAATTATTGATTTATATGATGAGGAAAATATTGATTTTATGTGGATATAAATGGAGAAAATTTTAAAATGACAATTGTTGAAAATTAATATTTTATCTTTTACGATAAAATAATTCATTTAAATATATTATTTTAATAATATATTAACGGTGATATTTTTACAACGAATGTGGGATATATGAGTATATACGAGGAGGAAGAGTATTTTTGTTGCAATAAATATTTAAAACATGTTAAAATATGTAAATTGGACCCCATTTATTATTTGAAATTTGATTATAGCTTGTAAAATCGCCCGTTTGTGGATTTGGTCAATTTCTATTTGGAATTTGAAAAACTTTCTTCTGCAAAATTGTAGAGAATTGAATTTCCTATAAAAACTCGCGAGATTCGAATTTTCTGATGAAAGGGCTATTTATTATGAATTATTGAAGTTACGAAGCTCAAAATAATTAATTTTTGTAAGTTTTAATTATTTATTTTATGAAAAACGTTTTTTATCATTTCTTTTCTAGAAGGTGGCATGTGGGAAATGCTAGGATCTAAATTCTAATGTTGGCGTATGAATTTGATATATATATATATATTAATTTATTAAATTTTCTGCTTTTGGTGTTAAGCAATTTCTATAAATAGGGTGCTTAGGTTAGAATTGAAAATCACACGTAGCTGAAGTTTTCTCTCTATATTATCGAGCGTAATCTTGTGAGTATTTTGAGTATACTTTGAGTATTGCTATACGGTGCAAGTCCAAGTCATAGCTTTATATCCTGTTTCAAATTAAAAATCGATCTTCGAGGTAAGGGATATTATTTTTTTTTGTAATGATATTATTTCTTCAATATCATTATCTTTGAAATGTTGATCCAAGTTTTTATCAAATTTGGAACTTTTTTCATGTATGGGGTTACTATTCATGAGTTCTTATTCACGAGTTACTATTCATGAGTTCTTATTCATGAGTTCTTATTCACGAGTTCTTATTCATGAGTTCTTATTCACGAGTTCTTATTCACTTAGTACTATTCATGAAGCGTGAAGATGTTTTTGTGGAATTTCTATCTTTTGGTGTTGAGTTACTTATTCACGTATCTGGACTATTCACGATATCTGACTATTCAATAGAAAAATAAAATTTCTTCTTTTTGTCAAAATATCTATTCGGATACTAACTCGATTGTATCCATGTTTTGATCATTCTTGAATTTTACACCACTATGATTATTTTGAGGTATTTTTTGGGCGTGGATAAAACCAAGTACGAATCCTTAATCCTTAATCCTTGTCATTTTGTTTCACCTGGATTCGTTTCTTTAAAAATATTTTTCATCATCCTCGGTCTTAAATGATGATATTATTGAATATCTTTGGCACCATGTAGTGCAAAGATGAATGATTTCGAAGAATATCTTTGGCTGTAGTGCAAAGATGAGCAGTGTTGAGATGAACATGACCGATTGATTAAAATCTTTGGCAGTAGTGCAAAGATGAGCAGTGTTTAAATGAACATGACGGTGATGAATATCTTTGGCTCAGTGCAAAAGATGAATATTTGATTCGGATGTATATTGATTGATGTTACTGAGGATAAAATATTGATGATGGATTGTAAAATTCATAGATTATAGTAGATTTCATTCTCTACGTAACTCTTACATGAATTATTATTTTCATTGCGAATATTGATCGAAACTTGTTGTGTCATTGTATTCTATCAGATTTTTTTCCTGTTGAAGACTAACGATAATTTGTTGTATATTATCTTAGTCATAATATTCTTTCTTGGGCTAGTTGAGCTCACCCTTTTCCTTGTTGTTCCATTTTTCTTCTCGTGGAGGCGAGAATGTAGCGAGTACTTAGTCTGGGGTATGGAATGAAGGTTCTAGAGAGTTGTTTAGTAGTCCTCACCATTTTGTAAAATAATGAATCAATAATTATGATGGGGATTTATTTGCATGTGGATATTGTCTAGAAGACAATATTATATTTAAACTCATGATATATTGTCGTATTTCACACGACATTTGTATTATTGAAGTTGTAGTTTGCTTTTTGTACCATGTATTTGGCGACATACGTCGATATCTCATTTCTCATAATTTTCTCTTTATTCAGATGTTGTCAAGCGATCAGGCTCGGTTGTTAGAGCGAGATAACGAAATACGTTCAACCGAGGGACCATAACGAGGATCATACTAGAAGATAGCGATCATCGAATAACGATAACCGGTGGAGAAAGAAGAATACTGACAAAAGCGGTAACCACTCGGTGGTAATCGTGGCCATGAAAATAGAAGAAGCGAGTCGGGAGGAGATTTTAAAAAGAGGAGATTCAACAACGACCATGTGAAGACGTCAGCGCCAGTAGCAACTAGTTTTAAGGGAGGAGAACGACCACCGGTTATATGCTACAAATGCGGAAAAGAGGGACATATCGGTCAAAGCGCCCACAATGATTCAAGGTATGCTATAATTGTGGAAAGGAAGGACATATCGCTCGAGATTGTATCAGATGTGAAACCTAGTTCAATGAGGACGGTGACTCAAAAGATCGTCCCGGAAAAGTCAAAGTCAACGATTAGGGAAGGCGTTTGTTGTGATCGGTCAAAATCGAGGAACCCGAACGAAGTTAGCACGGGTTAGTTAATTATAAATTCTTCTTGAAGTATATACCTTACTAGATATTGGTTCTACCCATTCTTTTATCTCTCTTACTTGCGCTCAGCGTTTGAACTTGACTACGGAGAAATTAAACTTTGACCTATCTGTGGAGACTCCATTAGGAGAAACTTTCATTACATCCGTTGTTTAAAAATCTTGCTTGATTCAAGTTGGCACTATCACATTACTGTTAACCTTATTTCTATAGAGATATTTGCTTTTGATGTGATTTTAAGGTTAACTACTCATCATGCCAAATTGATTGCTTTTGTAAGGTTGTTAGTTTTCATATTCTAAGCAAACTTTTTATTGAATTCAAGCAATCAAACCATTGTAGTCAAACATTTTCATATCAAGCCATGAAGTCATTCGTTTATTACGGATGTCAAGTTTTCTTAGTCCGTGTTATGGATTTGAATAAAGACACGTCGATTTGAATAATATTCTGTTGTTATTGATTTTTTCGACGTATTTCTGAAGAATTTCTTGGCTTACTCCCAAAGCACGATATTAAATTTTGTATCGACTTTGAACCCGGTACAAAACTCATTTCTAAAATCTCATATCGAATGGCTCCAATTGAACTTGAGGAGTTAAAATTCAACTATAGAATTTGGTACTGAGCCTTTATTTTGTGACTTCCTTTGTGGAATTCACTAAGCGAACTCTCTGTAGGGACGTCATATTTCGATGCGATAGTAAAGCGATAGGTGTCATTGTGACGTCTTATCCAAGATTGGGATATGAGTCGCGATTGAGAGCAACCTAAGTCGATTATCGAAAGACGTAGCTTTCAGGCTTAGTTGGTTATTATCGGAGATTCGTTGAAGGATATTCTCGAATCGCTATTCCATTAACGCTTGGTGACTCGTAGAGATACAAAATTCGAATGGAGCGAGGAATGTGGGAAGAGCTTGAAGAACTCAAGAGGAGACTCATTTCAAAGACATATTACGATCGTGCCATCCCGGAAAAGCGAGCGTGGTAGGCGACGCGGTGAGTAGAAGATTATATCGCGAGGAGCGAGTGCGATGATGTCAAGTATCGCGTAGAGCCAACTTTAATAGAAAAAGTTAAGGTTGCTCGAGCCAGCAGGCCGGAGTTGATGCGTATGAAGAAGAAAGTACAAGAAGGAGCTATTATTAGGAAGCGAGAATTGATACTTGAGTCCACTCTAGACTTTGTGTTCTAACGACTACGATTTGAAGTACAAGATTATGATGGAGGCACACAATCGCCATTTGCAATCCATCCTGGAAGTACTAAAATGTATCGTGATCTTTGACATACATTTTGGTGGAACAATATGAAGAGAGAGATTGCAAAGTTTATCTCGATGTGTTTAACTTGCTTAGCGTGTAAAAGCGGAGCATCTTGTACCTAAGGGTCCGTTGCAACCACTTGAGATTAGAAATGGAAGTGAGAACACATTACTATGGATTTCGATTCGGGTCTTCTGCGGTTTCTCAAGGCATCAATGCTATTTGGGTTATTGTTGATAGATTAACCAAGTCGCTCATTTTTCTTACCGATACGAGAGACTTATTCCTTGAACGTCTTTCTCGTATATACGTAAATGAGTTTGTGAGATTGCATGGAATGCCGGTATCCATAGTTTTAGATCGTGACCCAAGATTCACTTCATGATTTTTTGGGTTAGAAAGCTATAGACGCAATTTACGATTCGAGGTTTGGCATACCATCCTCAAGCGGATGGGCAATCGAAAGGACTACTCAAACTCTTGAAGATATATTAAAACTACGTGTCCTAGATTTCAAAGGAAGTTGGGATAAGTACTTGCCATTGGTGGAATCCTCATACAACAATAGTTATTAAACAAATATAGGCATGGTTCCATTGAAGCATTATATGGACGAAAATGTCGTTCTCAATATGTTGGGATGAGGTGGGTGAAGCAACATTGTTGGGACTAGAAGTTAAATACGTATGACTCACCGAAAAGATCCAAATGATTCGACAGCGTATACAAAGCGGCACAAGATCGACAAAAGAGTTATGCGGATCTTCATCGAAAGGACGTGGAATTTAATGTAGGGGATCGTGTATTGTTGCGAGTTGCTCCATGGAAGGGAGTTACAAGATTTGGGAAGAGAGGAAAGCTCGATCCACGATTTTATCGGTCCATTTCAAATTCTTGACCGAGTAGGAAATGTAGCCTATAGACTTGCGTTACCTCAAAGTATGTCTCGTGTTCATAATGTGTTTCACATATATCATACTTAAGTAAATATGTGAAAGACCCGAACCACGTTATAGAGTTAGAAGCCGGACGAGATAGTAGAAGACTTAACGTATGAGGAAGTACTGTCAAGATTTTGGATAGGGAGGAGCATGTCCTACAGCAAGAAAGGTTATACCACAAGTTAAAGTTTTGTGGAGAAATCATGCTATAGAGGAAATGACACGGGAGTTGGAAGCGGAAATGAAAGCGAGGTATCCTCACCTTTTCAAAACACAGAGTCGTACGTCAATTTCGAGGGCCGAAATTTCATAAGGAGGGAGGTTGTAAGACCCAGAAATTTTTAAATAAAAGGAATTTCCTTTATTTATTATTTTGAAATAGTAAGGGTTGATTTGATTAATGTGGATAGTTAAGGGTTAAATATGCAAATATTTCAAATTAAGCAAGTGGTTATAAAATATTCATTATAAATGGGGAATATTCGTTTGGTCGTGGAATATTAAATCTTTGTCGGGGAATATTAAATGCGACCAGTAGTGACCATGTGTGGGAGCCCATAACGGAAAGTGATTGGATGAAGAAAGCGACAAATATAAGTTATTTTTAAATAACGGCGTAGTTATTACAGATTATCTTGTTGGAATACCCGGTGGTTAAAACACACTAATGTCTGGCGTTGTTGAGCAGTAGCACTTGGTATTGCACCAATTATTGATTCTTACGTAAGAAGGCACTACTCGATAATGGTTACGATAATTCTTATTCGATTATTTTATTGAGTTAATAATTCTTTGCGTTGATATTTTATATTCTTTGTTGTTTGATAATTGTCATTACACGATTATCTTTCATTATCGAAGCAATAATTCATATTATCTGAATAATATTATTAGATAACATTATTGGCAATGTCTAGAAAGTTACATCTAAGGAGAGGTTTGGTCACCTAATTGCTTGGCGCATGATGAGAAGAAATTCTTATTGGAAAGCCCCCTTCTCAAGGCTGCACGGTTGTCAATATTGTGATTACGTAATATTATTTGTGAATAATTAATTATTGATTTATATGATGAGGAAAATATTGATTTTATGTGGATATAGATGGAGAAAATTTTAAAATGACAATTGTTGAAAATTAATATTTTATCTTTTACGATAAAATAATTCATTTAAATATATTATTTTAATAATATATTAACGGTGATATTTTACAAAGAATGTGGGATATATGAGTATACGAGGAGGAAGAGTATTTTTGTTGCAATAAATGTTTAAAACATGTTAAACATGTCGGTGGACCCCATTTATTGGTTTGAAATTTGATTATAACTTTGTAAAATCGCCTGGTTTGTGGATTTGGTCAACTTCTGATTGGAATTTGGAAAAACTTTCTTCTGCAAAGTTGTAGAGAATTGAATTTCCTATAAAAACTCGCGAGATTCGAATTTTCTGATGAAAGGGCTATTTATTATGAATTATTGAAGTTCGAAGCTCAAAATAATTAATTTTTGTAAGTTTTAATTATTTATTTTATGAAAAACGTTTTTATCATTTCTTTCTAGAAGGTGGCATGTGGGAAATGCTAGGATCTGAATTCTAAGGTTGGCGTATGAATTTTATATATATATATTAATTTATTAAATTTTACTGCTTTGGTGTTCTAGCAATTTCTATAAATAGGGTGCTTGGGTTAGAATTGAAAATCACACGAAGCTGAAGTTTTTCTCTCTATATTATCGGCGTATTCTTGTGAGTATTTTGAGTATACTTTGAGTATTGCTATCGGTGCAAGTCCAAGTCATGCTTTATATCAGGTGTTTTAAATTTAGAAATCTTGATCTTTCGAGGTAAGGGATATTATTTTTTTTGTAATGATATTATTTCTTCAATATCATTATCTTTGAAATGTTGATCTGAAGTTTTTATCAAATTTGGAACTTTTTTCATGTCGGGGTTACTATTCATGAGTTCTTATTCACGAGTTCTTATTCATGAGTTCTTATTCAGCGAGTTCTTATTCACGATTCTTATTTCATGATTCTTATTCACGAGTTCTTATTCACAGTACTATTATTCATGAAGCGTGAAGATGTTTTTATGGAATTTCTATCTTTTGGTGTGAGATTCTTATTCGTATACTGCCTATTATTCACGATATCTGACTTTATTCAATAGAAAAATAAAATTTCTTCTTTTTGTCTAAAATATCTATTACGGATACTAACTCGATTGTATCCATGTTTTGATCATTCTTGAATTTTACACCACTATGATTATTTTTGAGGTATTTTTGGGCGTGGATAAAACCAAGTACGAATCCTTAATCCTTAAATCTTGTCATTTTGTTTCACTGGATTCGTTTCTTAAAAAATATTTTTCATCATCCTCAGTCTTAAATGATGATATTATTGAATATCTTTGGCCTGTAGTGCAAAGATGAATGATTTATGAAGAATATCTTTGGCTGTAGTGCAAAGATGAGCAGTGTTGAGATGAACATGGCCGATTGATTAATATCTTTGGCACGTAGTGCAAAGATGAGCAGTGTTTAAATGAACATGACCGGTGATGAATATCTTTGGCACATGGTGCAAAGATGAATATTTGATTCGGATGTATATTGATTGATGTTACGAGGATAAAATATTGATGATGGGTATTAAATTCATAGATTATAGTAGATTTCATTCTCTACGTAACTCTTTATGAATTATTATTTCATTGCGAATATTGATGCGAAACTTGTTATCTATTGTATTCTATCGATTTTTTCCTGTTGAAGACTAACGATAATTTGTTGTATATTATCTTAGTCATAATATTCTTTTCTTGGGCTAGTTGAGCTCACCCTTTTCCTTGTTGTTCCATTTTTTCTTCTCGGGAGGCGAGAATGTAGCAGTACTTAGTCGGGGTATGGAATGAAGGTTCTAGAGAGAGTTGTTTAGTAGTCCTCACCATTTTTGTAAAATAATGAATCAATAATTATGATGGGGATTTATTTGCATGTGGATATTGTCTAGAAGACAATATTATATTTAAACTCAGATATATTGTCGTATTTCACACACGACATTTGTATTATTGAAGTTGTAGTTTGCTTTTTGTACCATGTATTTGGCGACTCGAGAATGGGTGTTGTGTATACCTATTTTGGGGGCGTCACGATTAGGTTAGTAAGTTGTATTTGAATTTATGTACCATGTAAGTGGCGACTCAAGATGGGTGGCGTATATACCTAATTTTGGGGGCGTCACGGTTGGTATCGAGCTTAGGGATATGATCCACAGCTAAGATCTGAGATAAGAACTAGGAGGGAGGCGGGAATTCCTTCGCTAGTATGACCTACCTAAGTTTATTTGGTATTTGATTGGTCGATTCGAGTATAGTGATAATATGTTGCATGTCAATTAACCCTTATTTTGTGGCGGTGTTTGAAAATGGTATCCGAGAATGTTGAGAATAGCAATGGAGCACGAGGAGACCGTTGAGTTTCCATGATCAATAATCGAGGATAATGTGCGACGAGGATGGCGATAATCCTCCGTAAACAACAACACCGATCAAATGATGAACGATGTAGACGTTTAGGAGTTTTTAAATTCATGCAACATCGACGACGGCGGCTCCTCGCTCATAAAGCGGTGAAAATAATGGCAACCACGGTTGGTCACCATTAAGCAATTCAAGGAGCTGGGACCACCGGAGTTTAAGGAGAGCGAAACCACTTCTAGCGGAAGCATGGATAAATGATTACCAAGATATTTGATGTCTTGGGATGCTCGAGGAGCAAAGGTTCCTTTGCCGCCTTTATATATTGCTTTGGAGAGGCAGATTCTTTGGTGGGGAATCCAGAAACGTACTCAACTTTGTTGTCTTGAAGATATCTTGGGAGAAGTTCCAGAGAGTCGTACATTCAACGACAAATACTTTCACGAAAGTATTCGCCATACATGAAGGAGGTGGAGTTTATCAAGTTGGAACAAAACAATATGGACCGTGTCGCAATACGAGGCAAAATTTGCGGAGTTATCACGATTTGCGTCCCACTTGGTGGATAATGAAGAGAGAATGACGCGAATGTTTTTAAGAGGTTTGAAACCCGATATACGTCAATACCTAATTTCTCATAAACTTTGTTTGTATTCAGATATTGTGAATAAGGCTCAGTTATTGGAGCGCGATAATGAGTCAACACAACCAAAAGGTAACGACTAACAACACAATAATAATAAATTCGGCAAATTAGGCAACGGCCATCTGAACAACGATAACCATCGTGGGGAAATTATCATTTCGGTGGTAACCATGGTCAAAATAATAGGAATGGAAATTTCAAGAAGAGGAAATTCAACAATGATGGAAAGACGTCAGCACCAGCACCCGTTGTTAAGGAAGGAGAAAGACCACCTATCATATGCTTCAAATGCGGAGGAGAGGGACACAGGAGGTGTTGTTCACAGGAGGAACATTGTCAGCCTGTTGCACGTTCTCCTCGTTGGTGAGTACAGGCGTCTCCACGGTCTCATTTCCATTGTTAATATTCTCAGTCGACATTCTCAAATACTGTCATAAAACAAGGGTTAATTTAGGAAATCAATATATCACATAATATCCTTATATACTGACCAACTAAAAAAATAAGCTTAGGTAGGACACACTAGGCGAAGGATTTACTCGTCTCTCCCTCCTAGTTCTATTCCCGATCTCCGGAGATCATATCCCTAAGCTCGATACCAATTGTGGCGCCCCCAAAATAGGTATACATCACTATTACGAGTTGTCAATACATAGTATGTAAACAACTACAACTTTATTATTACAATCAGAAAAAGCGTGAGTTTGAATACAAATATTATCTTCTAGACAATATCTATACTCAAATAAATCCTCATCACATTTATTGATACATTATTTTACAAAAATGGTGAGGACTACTAAACAATCCTTTCTCGAAACCTTCATTCCATACCCAGGCTGCGTACTTTCTTATATTCTCGCCTCACGAGAAGAAAAATGGAACAAAAAGGAAAAGGGTGAGCTCAACTAGCCCGAGTAAAGAATATTATGACTAAGATAATATACAACAAATTACCGTTAGTCTTCAACGAGGAAAAATCTAATAGAATACAATAGACAACAAATTTTAAATCAATATTCGCAATGAAATAATAATTCATTAGAAGAGTTAAGTAGAGAATGCAAACTACTATCTTACATGTATGAATTTAAAAGTTCATCGTCTATCTTTTATATCCTGTAACATCAATCAATATACAACTGGAATCAAATATTCATCTTTGCACTCTGAGGCCAAATATATTCATCGAGTTGGTCATGTTCATCTAAACACTGTTCATCTTTGCACTACTGACCGAAGATATTCTTCAGAAATCATTCATCTTTACTCTGAGCCAAAGATATTCAATAATATCATCATTTAAGGCGAGGATGATGAAAATAATTTTAAAGAAAGCGAATCCAATTGAAACAAAATGACAAGGATTAAGGATTAAGGATTAAGTACTTTGTTTTATCCATGTTCAAAAATACCTCAAAAATAATCATAGTGGTGTAAAATTCAAGAATGATCAAAACATGAATACAATCAAAGCTAGTATCGAGAATAGATATTTTGGACAAAAGAAGAAATTTTATTTTCTATTGAATAGTCGCAGTATCGTGAATAGTGTGATATCGTGAATAGTAACTCAAACACCAAAAGATAGAAATTTCCCAAAAACATCTTCTTCACGCTTAATGAATAGTACTCGTGAATAGTAATCGTGAATAGTAACTCATGAATAGTAACTTCGTGAATAAGTAACTCATGAATAGTAACCCGAACATGGAAAAGTTCCAAATTTGATAAAAAGTTTCAACCAATATTTCAAACATAATGATATTGAAGAAATAATATCATTTGAGAAGAAAATAACATCCCTTACCTCGAAAGATTAGTACTTTCATTTGGAATAAGGGTATAGTCTTTGAAGGAACTCACACCGTCTAATAATACTCAAAGTATACTCAAAATACTCACAAGAATACTCGATAATATAGAGAGAAAACTTGAGTTTACGGTGTGATTTTCAATTCTAACCTAAGACCCTATTTATAGGAAAATGCTTAAAACACCAAAGTAGAAAATTTAATATAATATTATTATTTATAATAAAATTTCCTACGTAACCTTCCAAGAACTGAATTCAGATCATTCAACCCACATGTGTAACACACCATAATGAAAAAATGTTTTTCTAATTCTAAATATTTTAAACTTCCAAAAATCAATTATTTGAACTTTGGAACTACAATAATTCATAATAAATAGCCCTTTCATTAGAAAATTCGAATCTCATGAGTTTTATAGGAAATTCAATTCTCTATAACTTTTCGGAAGAAAGTTTTCCAAATTCCAAATAGAAATTGACCGAAATCCACAAGCCAGGCGATTTTACAATTTATAATCAAATTTCGATTCGATAAATGGGGTCCCGCAGACATGTTTAACATGTTTTAAACATTTATTGCAAAAAAATACTCTTCCTCCTCGTATACTCATATATCCCACATTCGTTGTAAAAATATCACCATTATTATATTATTAAAATATAATAATAAATTTAAATGAATTATTTTATCGAGAAAAAGATAAAATTTCAATTTTCAACAATTGTCACATTAAAATTTTTCTCCATCTATATCCACATAAAATAAATATTTTCCTCATCATATGAATCAATAATTAATTATTCACAAATAATATTACGAGAATCACAATATTGACAACGCATAGTTCCAGGAAGAGGGGCTTTCAATAAGAATTTCTTCTTCTTGGCGCAATTAGGTGACCAAACCTCTCCTTAGCGCGAACTTTCTAGACATTGCCAATAATGTTATCTAATAATATTATTCGGATAATATGAATTATTGCTTCGATAATGAAAATCTTGTGTAATGACAATTATTGAAACAACAATGAATATAAAATATCAACGCAAGCAATTATTAACTCAATAAAATCTTTGAGCGATAATTATCGTAACCATTATTGAGTAGTGTCTTCTTACGTAAGAATCAATAATTGGTGCAATACTGGTATCTTCGTGTTTTAACCACGGGTATTTTAACAAAGATAATAGCAGTAACAACTACTGTAGATTATTTTTAAACCACTTATATTTGTCGTTTTCTTCATCCAATCGCTTTCAAGTTATGGGCCCATTATGGTTGCGTGCGTCGCATACGAATATTCCCAAACGATCGAATATTCCACGACCAAACGAATATTTCCCAAACAACAATGAATATTTTATAACCACTTGCTTATTTTGAAGTATTTCGTATTTTACCCCTAACTATCCACATTAATCAAATCAACCCTTACTATTTTAAAATAATAAATAGAAAATTAAATTTCATTAATAATAAGTTGGGGTCTTACAACCTCCCTCCTTATGAAATTTAGTCCTCGAAATTGACGTACGTACCTGGTGTTTCGAAAAGGTGAGGATACCTCGCTTTCATTTTCGTTTCCAATTCCCAGGTCATTTCCTCTATAGCATGATTCCTCCACAAAACTTTAACTTGTGGTATGACCTTTCAGGCGAGGGACATGCTCCTTCCTATCCAAAATCTTAACGGTACCTCCTCATACGTTAAGTCTTGGCTATCTCGTCTGTTTCTAACTTCTATAACGTGGTTCGGTCTTTCAAATATTTACGATGTACGATATGTGAAACACATTATGAACACGAGACATACTCGAGAGGTAACAGCGAGTCTATAGGCTACATTTCCTACTCGGTCAAGAATTTGAAATGGACCGATAAATCGTGGATTGAGCTTTCCTCTCTTCCCAAATCTTGTAACTCCCTTCCATGGAGCAACTTCATGATAATACATGATCCCTACACTAAATTCCCCATCTTTTTCGATGAAGATCCAGCATAACTCTTTTGTCGATCTTTGTGCCGTTTGTATCGTTGTCGAATCATTTGGATCTTTTAAAAGTAGTAAATACGTACCAACTCGAGTCCCAACGGTGTTGCTTCACCCTCCTCGTCCCAACATCTTTGGAGAAGCGATACTTTTCGTCCATATAATGCTTCAAATGGAGCTATACCTATACTTGCACGATAAGCTTGTTGTTGTAGGAGAATTCCACCAATGGTAAGTACTTATCCCAATCGCCCTTGAAGTCTCAGGACACAAAGTCTTAATAAATCTTTAAGAGTTTGAATAGTCCTTTTCGATTGTCCGTCCGTTTGAGGATGGTATGTAAGCCGAATAAATCAGAATCCGTGCCCATAGCTTTTTGCAATCTAACCCAAAATCTTGAAGTGAATCTTGGGTCACGATCCGAAACTATGGATACATGCATGCCATACAACCTCACAATCTCATTCACGCACATACTAAAGAAGGCGTTCAAGTGAATAAGTCTCCGTGTCGGCAAGAAATGAGCAGACTTGGTTAATCTATCAACAATAACCCAAATAGCATTGATGCCCTGAGAAACCGTAGGAAGACCCGTAACGAAATCCATGGTAATGTGTTCCCACTTCCATTTCGGAATCTCAAGTGGTTGCAACGGACCCTTAGGTACTAGATGCTCCGCCTTTACACGTTGACAAGTTAAACACATTGAGATAAACTTTGCAATCTCTCTCTTCATATTGTTCCACCAAAATGTATGTCGAAGATCATGATACATTTTAGTACTTCCAGGATGGATTGCAAATGGTGTATTGTGTGCCTCCATCATAATCTTGTACTTCAAATCAGAGTCGTTAGGAACACAAAGTCTAGAGTGGACTCGAAGTATTCCTTCTTCATCAATTCTCGCTTCCGGAATAGCTCATTCTTGTACTTTCTTCTTCATACGCATCGACCCAAGGCCGGTGGCTTGAGAAACCTTAACTTTTTCTATTAAAGTTGGCTCTGTCGTATACTTGACATCATCGCACTCGTTCGTGCATATGATCTTCTACTCAACGCGTTACCATTTACCACGTTCTCTTTTCGAGGATGGTATTGAATAGTGTGGTCGTAGTCTTTCAATAGCTCGAGCCAACGTCATTGCTTAGCGTGTTGAATTCTTTTTGAGTGAAGAAATATTTAAGGCTTTTATAGTGCGAATATATCTCCACTTTCTCCCCATATAGATAGTGCCTCCATATCTTTAATGGCAGCATTACGCTAACTCTAGATCATGAGTAGGATAATTCCTCTCATACTCTTTAAGTTGTCGCGAGGCATAGGCTATGACTTTCCCACGTTGCATGAGAACACATCCTAACCCTTTGCTCGAAGCATCATTGTAGATAACAAATCCATCAAGAACCGGATGGTATTGTTAGAACAGTCTTAGAAATAAGTCTCCTCTTAAGCTCTTGGAAATTTTTCTCGCATTCTTCGTTCCAAATGAATTTTGTATCCTTCCGAGGTAGCTGAGTTAATGGAGTAGCGATTCGAGAAAACCCTTCCACGAATCTCCGATAATAACCAGCTAAGCCCAAAAAGCTACGACTTTAGTCACCGAATTCGGTTGCTCCCAACTTTGTATTGCTTCAATCTTTCTTGGGATCAACAGATACTCCATGTTTCGACACCACGTGCCCAAGGAATGCTACTTCCTCAAGCGAACTCGCATTTCTTTAATTTGGCATATAGTTTGTTTTCAACGAAGCCTTTGGAGTACCGACTTCAAATGGTGCTCATGATCTTCACGACTTTTGGAATATATAAGGATGTCATCGATGAAGACAACAACAAACCGATCCAAATATTCCTTGAATACTCGGTTCATCATATCCATGAAAGTCATAGGAGCATTAGTCATCAAGAAAGACATGACTAAGAATTCATAATGCCCGTCTTGAGTTCTAAAGGCGGTCTTTGGAATATCCTCGATTCTAATCTTGGTGATGATATCCGAGCGAAGATCGATTTTTGAAAAGAATGTGCCCCTTGCAATTGGTCAAACAAGTCATCAATACGAGGTGAGGATACCTATTCTTGATGGTGACATGGTTCAATTCAGATAGTCAATACAAAGTCGCATACTCCCGTCTTTCTTCTTTACAAATAAAGCAGGAGCACCCCAAGGAGATGTACTAGGGGCGAATGAAACCGATGTCCAACAATTCTGTAGTTGGACCTTTAACTCTGAAGTTCAATAGGAGCCATTCGATATGGGGTTTTAGAAATGGGCTTTGTATCGGAGTTCAAGATCAATAAAGAATTCAACTTCACGTTCGGGGGTAGAGGGAAGTTCTTGAAATCGTCAGAAAGTCAATAACAACCTAGGAATATTATTCAAATTTGGCGTGTCTTTATTCAAATCCATAACATGGGCTAAGAAAGCTTGACATCCGTTTTTCAATAAGCGAATAGCTTTATGATTAGATATGACGATGATTGATTTTAATGGTTTAGTTGCTTGAATTTGTACAACAGGTTGGTTAGGAATATGAAAACTAACAACCCTTACGAAAATAATCAATTTTGGCATGATGAGTAGTTAACCAATCAATCCCTAAAATCACAAAGACAAAAGCAAGTATCTTTAAAGAGATAAGGTCAATGCGGTAAGGTGATGGTGCCAACTTGAATCAAACAAGATTTATAAGCGATTGGATGTGATGAAAGTTTCTCTAACGGAGTTTCCACAGATAGGTCAAAGTCTAATTTCTCCGAGTCAAGTTTAAGCGTTGAGCACATTCGGGGAGATAAATGAATGGGTAGCACCCAGATCAAGTAAGGTATAAACTTCGCAAGAATTTATAAATAGCTTACCCATGATCACCTCGTTTGGGTTCTCGCATTATGACCGATCACAACAAACGCTCTTCCGGAATCGTTGACTTTGACTTTTACGGGGACGATCTTTTGAGTCACCGTCCCCATTGAACAAGGTTTCGCTACGCATAATCTCGGCGATATGTCCTTCCTTTCCATAATTATAGCATACCTTGAAGCTGTTGTTGTGGGCGGTTTGGGTGATATGTCCCTCTTTTACGCATTTGTAACATATACCGGTGGTCGTTCTCCTCCCTTAGAACCGATTGTTGCCTTGACCTTCATCGTCTTCACATGGTCATTGTTAAATCTCCTCTTTTAAAATCTCTCTCGACTCGCTTCTTCTATTTTCATGGCTATGATTACCACCCAGAGTGGTTACCATTTTGTCCGTCTGTTTCTTTCTCCATTTGGTTATCATTATTACATTGATCGCTATCTCGAGTACGATCTTGGTTATGGTCCCTTAGTTGGCCGTACTCGTTATCTCGCTCTAATAATTGAGCCACATTTACAACATATCGAATAGAGAGAAAATTTATGAGAAATGAGATATTGTCGTATCTTAGGGTTTCAAACATCTCAAAAACATCCGCTCATCATCGTTCCTCATTCTCCACCAAATGAGGTGCAAACTGGATAACTCTGCAAACTTTTCCTCGTCTTTGAGACACCATCATGTTGTTCTGCTCGATCTAATAAACTCCACTTCCTTCATATAGCGAACACTTTCGAGGAAAGTATTTGTCATTAAATAGTTCTCAAACGTCTCCCAAGATATCTTTGAGTCTGGGGTGGATGGGTGCGCTTCACTCAGACTCCCACCAGTGATGCGCCTCGCCACGGAACATAAAGGTGGCGAATGGAACCTTCGTTCTCCGTGCATCCCAGACATCGAATATCTTGGTAATTTGCTTGACCCGTGTTTCCGCCATGATCGGATCGGCTTTCCCTTAAATCTGGTGGTCCCTGACTCTTTGAAGCGTTGGTTGTGACAACCCGTGAATTGCTATCATTTCCTCCTGTATTTTGAACACGAGTCTCCTCGTCGATTTTGCATGAATCGCAAAAAGCTTCTAAACATCCCCTCGTTCATCATCGCTTTCGGTGGTGTTGTTCACGGGAGGAACATTGCCCGACTGTTGCACGTTCTCCTCGTTGGTGAGTCTGAGGCGTCTCCACGGTCTTATTTCCATTGTTAATATTCTCGGTCGACATTCTCAAATCTTTGTCGTAAAACAAGGGTTAATTAAGGAAATCAATATATCACATAATATCCTTATATACTAACCAACTAAAAAAATAAGCTTAGGTAGGACACTTTAGCGAAGGATTTACTCGTCTCTCCCTCCTAGTTCTATTCCCGATCTCGCTTGGAGATCATATCCTAAGCTACGATACCAATTTGTGGCGCCCCCAAAATAGGTATACATCACCTATTACGAGTTGTCAATCGTGGTACATAAAAACTACAACTTTATTATTACAACAAGTAAAGCGTGAGTTTGAATACAAATATTATCTTACAGACAATATCTATACTCAAATAAATCCTCATCACATTTATTGATACATTATTTTACAAAAATGGTGAGGACTACTAAACAATCCTTTCTAAAACCTTCATTCCATTACCCAGGCTAAATACTATTTATATTCTCGCCTCACGAGAAGAAAAATGGAACAAAAAGGAAAAGGGTGAGCTCAACTATCGATAAAGAATATTATGACTAAGATAATATACTGACAAATTACAGTTAGTCTTCACGGGAAAAATCTAATAGAATCTGATAGACAACAAATTTTAAATCAATATTCGCGGTGAAATAATAATTCATTAGAAGAGTTAAGTAGAGAATGCAAACTACTATCTTACATGTATGAATTTAAAAGTTCATCGTCATCTTTTATCCTGTAACATCAATCGATATACATACGGAATCAAATATTCATCTTTGCACTCTGGGCCAAAGATATTCATCGATTAAGTCGTATTAAATCTAAACACTTGTTCATCTTTGCACTTCTGACAAAGATATTCTTGAAATCATTCATCTTTACTTCTGGGCCAAAGATATTCAATAATATCATCATTTAAGGCGAGGATGATGAAAAATAATTTTAAAGAAAGCGAATCGGTGAAACAAAATGACAAGGATTAAGGATTAAGGATTAGTACTTTGTTTTATCCATGTTCAAAAATACCTCAAAAATAATCATAGTGGTGTAAAATTCAAGAATGATCAAAACATGGATACTGATCAAAGCTATTATCCGAATAGATATTTTGGACAAAAGAAGAAATTTTATTTTTAGGTGAATAATTAGAGTATCGTGAATAGTCAGATATCGTGAATAGTAACTCAAACACCAAAAGATAGAAATTTCCCAAAAACATCTTCACGCTTCATGAATAGTACTCGTGAATAGTAACTCGTGAATAGTAACTCATGAATAGTGGTGTAAAAATACCTCAAAAATACTATTTCTTCAATATCATTATCTTTGAAATATTGATCTGAAGTTTTTATCAAATTTGGAACTTTTTGGTGTGAGATTCTTATTCACGTATCGACCTTTATTCACGATATCGACTTTATTTACGAATACGACACTATTCATAGAAAAATGAAAATTTTCCTTTTCGGTCTAAAATATCTATTGTGGATACTAGCTTTGATTGTATCCATGTTTTGATCATTCTTGAATTTTACACCACTATGATTATTTTTGAGGTATTTTTGGACATAGATAAAACAAGTTACTATTCACGAGTTACTATTCACGAGTTACTATTCACGAGTACTATTTCATGAAGCGTGAAGATGTTTTTGGGAAATTTCTATCTTTTGGTGTTGAGTTCTTATTCACGATACCAAGACTTATTCACGATATCTGACACTTTATTCACCAAAAAATAAAATTTCTTCTTTTGTCCAAAATATCTATTACGGATACTAGCTTTGATTGTATCCATGTTTTGATCATTCTTGAATTTTACACCACTATGATTATTTTTGAGGTATTTTTGAACATGGATAAAACAAAGTACGAATCCTTAATCCTTAATCCTTGTCATTTTTTTCCTTTGGATTCGTTTCTTTAAAAAATATTTTCATCATCCTCGGTCTTAAATGATGATATTATTGAATATCTTTGGCCCTGTAGTGCAAAAGATGAATGATTTTGAAGAATATCTTTGGTTTGTAGAAAAAAGATGAGCAGTGTTTAGATGAACACATGACCAGTGATGAAATATCTTTGGCTGTAGTGCAAAGATGAATATTTGATTCGGATGTATATTGATTGATGTTACTGGGGATAAAAGATGACGATGAACTTTTAAATTCATACATAGAAGATAGTAGTTTGCATTCTCTACTTAACTCTTCTAATGAATTATTATTTCGGCTGCGAATATTGATTTAAAATTTGTTGTCTATTGTATTCTATTAGATTTTTCCTGTTGAAGACTAACGATAATTTGTTGTATATTATCTTAGTCATAATATTCTTTCTTGAGCTAGTTGAGCTCACCTTTTCCTTTTGTTCCATTTTTTCACTGGGGAGGCGAGAATATAGCGAAATTTAGTGGGGGTATGGAATGAAGGTTACAGAGAGTTGTTTAGTAGTCCTCACCATTTTTGTAAAATAATGTATCAATAAATGTGATGAGGATTTATTTGAGTATAGATATTGTCTAGAAGATAATATTTGTATTTAAACTCACGATTTCTTGTTGTAATAATAAAGTTGTAGTTGTTTACGTTATGTATTTGACAACTCGAGAATGGGTGATGTATACTTATTTTGGGGGCGTCACAAATACTGGTGTCTTCTTGTGTTTTAACCATAGAGTATTTTAACTTGATTGATTCAGAAGCGTAAAACCCCAACTTATTATTAATGAAATTTAATTTTCTCTATTTATTATTTTAAAATAGTAAGGGTTGATTTGATTAATGTGGATAGTTAGGTAAAAAATCATGAAATACTTCAAAATAAGCAAGTGGTTATAAAATATTCATTGTTGTTAGGGAATATTCGTTTGGTCGTGGAATATTAAATCTTTGTCGGGAAATATTAAATGCTGACGGTGACCATGTGTGGGCCCATAACTGAAGCGATTGGATGAAGAAAGCGACAAATATAAGTGGTTTAAAAATAACGGCGTAGTTATTCTGCAGATTATCTTTGTTAAAAAACCGGTGGTTAAAACACACGGTAGCTTGCGGTATTGCACCAATTATTGATTCTTACGTAAGAAGGCCTTTACTCGATAATGGTTACGGTAATTCTTATTCGATATTTTATTGAGTTAATAATTAACTGCGTTGATATTTTATATTCTTTGTTGTTTTAATAATTGTCATTTACGGTATTTTTCATTATCGAAGCAATAATTAATATTATCTGAATAATATTATTAGATAACATTATTGGCAATGTCTAGAAAGTTCTGTCTAAGGAGAGGTTTGGTCACCTAATTGCACGCCAGTAAGAAGAAATTCTTATTGGAAAGCCCCCTCTTTTCTGGGAACTGCCTGGTTGCCAGTACTGTGATTCTATAATATTATTTGTGAATAATTAATTATTGATTCATATGATGAGGAAAATATTGATTTTATGTGGATATAGATGGAGAAAAATTTTAATGTGACAATTGTTAAAAATTGAAATTTTATCTTTTTTTGATAAAATAATTCATTTAAATATATTATTATATTTTAATAATATAATAATGGTGATATTTTTACAACGAATGTGGGATATATGAGTATCTGAGGAGGAAGAGTATTTTGTTGCAATAAATGTTTAAAACATGTTAAACATGTCGATTGGACCCCATTTATTGGTTGAAATTTGATTATAGCTTTGTAAAATCGCTTGGTTTATGGATTTCGCTCAATTTCTATTTGGAATTTGGAAGAACTTTCTTCTGCAAAGTTGTAGAGAATTGAATTTCCTATAAAAACTCATGATTCGAATTTTCTGATGAAAGGACTATTTATTATGAATTATTGAAGTTCCGAAGCTCCGAAATAATTGATTTTTGGAAGTTTAAAATATTTAAAATTAGAAAAACGTTTTTTTCATTATGGTGTGTTACACATGTGGGTTGAATGAGCTGAATTCAGTTCTTGGAGGGTTGGCGTAGGAAATTTTATTATAAATAATAATATTATATTAAATTTTACGCTTTGGTGTTATTAAGCATTTTCTATAAATAGGGTGCTTAGGTTAGAATTGAAAATCACACGTAAGCTGAAGTTTTCTCTCTATATTATTGAGCGTATTCTTGTGAGTATTTTGAGTATACAATTCTTATTAGGTATCGTCACCCATCTTGGTGCGCCACTTACATGGTATAAATTAAATTCTGACTTACTAATATAAGCGTAGGTATGCATGATCGACATAAAGCATGAGTTTTGAGTTTGAATACAATATATTATCTACTAGATATTATACTGAAACTCAAAAAGGAGTCCTCATTACAACTATTATCACCTTTATTTCACGAATAGTGGACTACTAATCTTATCTGGACCATTACTTACGTTCCCAGGCTCGTCCCGACCATTATGTTCTCATTTCTTCTCAGAGAAACGGTGAAAGAAAAAGGTGAGCTCAACTAGCCCGATGAAATATTATGACTAAGATAATGAGAATAAATTATCATTAGCCTTAATGATGTTAAGCGATAAAATACAATAAACAACCGGTTTAAGCTGCGGTGAATAAGCGATCCATTAAAAAAGTCAAGTAGAGAATAAAAGTCTACTATCTTTTAGGTTTAAAAGGTTTTCATCAATTTTTATCATTTGAGACTCGACAATAAATAAACCACCACATCTAATCATCCACTGTACCACGGTCGAGGATTTTCATCAAATTATCGATGGTCGTGACTATCTTAGAATCACCCACTGGTCATAATCATACCAAAAACTATCCATCCTTTGCATTACAGGCCCTTTGAGGACTTTTGTCACATCATTTATATCAAGTCGTGATTACAAGAATGATCCTGGTCATAATCATACTAAGTTCATCTATGCTTGCGTAAGCGAAGATAACATAATATAACATGAGGATGATGACAATGACATAATAATTGATAAAACAAGTTCAAAAATTATTTAATCCATGAATTATTAACGTCAAATTATCGACATAATCTTTGTTTACGTAGAGTAAAATTCAAGAATGATCGGGAAGAATATTTCCATGAAAGATCTTTGGATGAAGCTTGAAATATCGAGGATATTCTACTAATTTCATGGAGTATAGAAGTCAAAGTTTTAACATTTGGGTATAATAAAGAATGGAATAACAAAAGAAATCACCGTGCATGCGGTGCTTGCGCATAGGCGAGTTATTCAACGAGAATAATAATAACGGAACGGTCGGGTGAAATTCACGCAAGCGGGATGTTCAACAGAATAATAAAGATGGAAACGATCCGGTGTAAAACACGCGAGATAGGATATTCAGCGAGAATGATAAAAAGCGGGAACCGGTCGGTGTAAAACACCTGACGAGGATGTTCAGCGAGAATAATAAAAAAGCGGAACCGGTCGGTGTAAAAACACTGAGCGAGGATGTTCAGCGAGAATAATAGAAGAATGTCACCAAGTATAGGGTAAGCCAGCGTATCTGAGGTTATTCAGCGAGAATAATAAGCGATGGAATAACATAAGGATTTCACCAAGTATAGGGTATCTGGCGTATCGAGGTTATGTATAGGGTATGCCACTTTTACGAGTTATTCAGCAGAATAATAATGAATGGAATAACGAAGTTCTCTTGAAGAAAAGAATAACACCCACTACAAGTAAAAAATGAATATAGAAGTAGTGAAGTAGCGAGAATACTCTTCTTCTTTCTATAATTTTCTCTCTATAGCTTCTCTCTATAATTTCTCTCTACAGAGTTTTGATGAATTAAGTAAGAAAATAATGAAGGAATGAGCTTATTTATAGGAAAATGGAATGCGTAGTAACTAATCCATGAGCGGTCAGATTGATTTACTTTAATCGGCGGTCCATATTTAAAGAAAAATCTTTTAAATAAAATATAATATATTCTATTTATATAAAAATTTTCTTATGCAAACCTTATATGCAATACTATATGCAAAAACTTTATAAAAAACTTTATGCGACACTATATCGTAATAAAATATAATATATTACATTTATAGAATAACTTTAATAAAGTATACTATTTTATATAAAAGATGTTTACATTTTATTACGTTAATAATCTGAATAAAACAAAAGCGTCATTATCATTATAATAATTCATATTATTAATCGTGATAATGGAATCAAAAATGAGTGACTTCTCACATAAGCATCGATAAATCAATACTGTGTGTCTTTCTTGCGACCACACGTATTCTTTGTACTTTTACTCTAGAGAGTAGTTCAGCGGTAACCACGGTAAAACTTCCGTCGTTATTTGATAAAATATTTTTTGTCGTTTTCTCGATCAAAGGCAATAATTACATTTATGGGGTCCACTGATGATTGGTAGTTATACGAATATTCCTGCTAAGCAAGAATATTCCCAGAGCCAATCGAATATAATATAACCACTTGCATACTTTGCAAAATTTATAATAAACTACTACCTGAATTTATAATATTATCTTAAATTCACACCATAATATTAAAAATTATTTTGACAAAATTTAAATCTTTATTGATAAAATCGGGGTCTCTGATCTCCCCTCCTTATGGAATTTAAGCCCTCGAAATTAGGAGTGCGATACTGGTATGATAAAGAGGTGAGGATACCTTGAATACCTTTATCGTTGAAAATATTAAATTCATCTTTGCAATCCGGCGAAGATATTCATTAACAATTCATCTTTCTTTACTTCTGGGCCGAAGATATTTATTAACAACAACTACTACGGGCCGAAGATATATAAGTAAAACCAATAATCTTTGAGACTCGACAATAGTATCACGACCATGAATTATCCGTACCTTCTTGGCTAAGGATATTCGTGTTTTCAATTCTGATCGTGATTATCTTAGAATAATCCGTGGTCGTAATCATACCAAGTCTATCGATGCACTTCTGACGAAGATGACTTTTACCACATCCATGAATTAATATTTCATTCTTTGAGACTCATTTCGATAATTAATCCATATCATCGAATCATCCACCTTGCTACGGGCGAGGATATTCATTAGTATCACGACCACGAATTATCCATACTACGGGCCGAAGATAATTGTGTATTCATTAGTATCACGACCACAAATTATCCGTACCACTCTGACGAAAGATAATTGTGTATTCATTAGTATCACGACCACAAATTATCCATACACTACGACCGAAGATAATTGTGTATTCATTAGTATCACGACCACAAATTATCCATACACTACGGCGAAGATAATTGTGTATTCATTAGTATCACGACCACAAATTATCCATACTACTACGGCGAAGATAATTGTGTATTCATTAGTATCACGACCACAAATTATCCATGCACTACGGCGAAGATAATTGTGTATTCATTAGTATCACGACCATTAATTATCCATTGTGCACTACGGACAAATTAAGATAATTGTGTATTCATTAGTATCACGACCACAAATTATCCATGCACTACTGACGAAGATAATTGTGTATTCATTAGTATCACGACCACAAATTATCCATACACTACGGCGAAAGATAATTGTGTATTCATTAGTATCACGACCACAAATTATCCATGCACTACGGCGAAAGATAATTGTGTATTCATTAGTATCACGACCACAAATTATCCATACACTACGGCGAAGATAATTGTGTATTCATTAGTATCACGACCACAAATTATCCATACCTTCTGACGAAGATAATTGTGTATTCATTAATATCACGACCACAAATTATCCATTACTACGGCGAAGATAATTGTGTATTCATTAGTATCACGACCACAAATTATCCATGCACTACGACCAAAGATAATTGTGTTTTCATTTCTGGTTATGATTATCCAAGAACAATCCGTGGTCATAATCATACCAAGTCCATCTATATACTACTTCTGAGAATACGAGATGACTTTCAGCGTAATATAAGCGTGAGGATAATGATATAAAGAATCAATCGAATGAGATAAAGGATAAATATTAAACATTTATAATATAATTTATCCGAGGATTCAAGAATATCCCCATGTTATCAATCTTAATAATCTCATAATCTAATAACATTAATATTATAATAATATTTTAATCACTTCTTAAATTTATAAACAATTTATCTCAATTGTTTACGCTTTACCATATAATGCATTTAATCATTCAAAAAATGCCATACTCATAAAATATCATCACCAATTATCAAATCCTCATCAAAAAAAATATGCATATACTCTATATAGGATTCTACAGCCATAAAATCCTATTTTCAACTTTGTTACTTCACATAACATATTTAACTCATATGTTTAAGTAACTAAACTATTTTCATGAAAAATACCAAATTAGTCCCAAAAATATTTCTTTTCTGGGATTTAGCATAATATAGTCCCATAATGAAAATATATTTTTCTCGAATTTTTAAAATTCATTTACTATTTTTCAAAAATCAATTTCTAATTAATTCCTTAAGAAATTAGCTACCTCAAGTTTAACTCCAAAAATTCCCAAATCTTGGCAGGACCTTACACATGTTAACGTGAGCTTCTAGTTTAAATTTCATGGTCATCGTGAGTTATAGAACTCGGTTATAGCGTTTTTAAATCGGAAAAACCTAAATATTGAAATAGTCATAACTTGCTCATTTTAAGTCGAGAATGAGCTCATTTTTGGACAGGAGATACTTTATACCATATACCTTCATGTCCCAAAAGGCCAGAATTTTTCTCATAATTTAAGTGGCGAAACAGCCCTTAAAGTTTCTGGGCAGTAGCATTTTTTGAAATTTACAGCTTTGGCCTCCTTTGCTAAAATCAGTCCACACAAAATCTACAACACCTTTTCCAGTAATTCCACTTGGATTAGTTAGGTAACTCATAGATCTAACTCTAGGACTTGACCACATTCAAAAATTCAAAATATAATAAGAGATATGGTCGATTGAATTTCATATTCGTTTTTCACCAAAATCGATTTTCAACTCTTTGTGATTTCTAAGAAACTTTCATGTTTTACATACTAACCAACATAACTCATCATAAAACTTACTAATACCACGAATACCCATGATTTTCATTAGTCCAATGCTTTTATTATGACTTTCATCATAAACCACGTAAAATTTATTCATTTAGTTGAAGAAATATTTGAGGTTTAAGAAATGGGTTTTTTATCTTTGGGGTCGATACAAAATTCGATTTCACGCTCTAAGGGTAGGCTAGGAAATCTTCAAGAATCGTCAAGAAATTTATTAATGATAGAAATATCATTCAAAGCTATTACTCTTATCCAAGACTTGGATAATACGTCACATTGATACCAATTGTGACTTACATCCCTTAACTAGATAGCACCTCACAATGATACCTATAAACTTGCCATCTTCATTCACGATGTCGCCTCTGAGAAAGTCGGCGGTGCATTCCACACAAGGAAGTCAACAACGAAAGGTTGGGGCTCTTTACTTATGGCTTGATATAATGATGATTGACTTTAGGGTTTGGTTACTTTGAATTAAATATAACAAGTTGGTTATGAATATAAAAGCTAACAACCTTACGAAAAGAATGATGAGTAGTTAACCAATTGATTCCTAAAAAATACCATCAAAGGCAAATATTTTCAAAAAGATAAGATCGACGAGTAGCGTGAAAGTGTTTATTTGAAACAAACAAGATTAATAAATAGTGGAGTATATGCGAAGGTTTCTCTTACGAAGTTTGACCGATAAGTTCAAAGTCTAACTTATAGGTCAAATTTAAATGTTGAGCATAAGCAAGCGAGATAAAATAATGGGTAGAGCCAGGTATCTTATAAGGTATAGACTTACTTAAGAATTTATAATTAACTAACTTGAGTGCTAACCGTTCGAGTCACTTGCTTTTAAGAAGTCGTGAAAAAAGCTCTTCTTCATGAAACCCAGAGCTTTGTTTTATCGTATCGCCTTTGGTGCCACCATAGTCGGTGGACTTGACTTTGGTGCACGACAAAATCGAGCTAAATGACCTTCTCTTCTTGAAATTTCCACTTCTATTATCTTGGCCATGATTACCAAGAAGTGGTTACCATTCTTGGCATGATAATTTCTCCCACGATGGTTATCATTGTTAGATGGCGAATTCACCCACCGGTATGATTATTATCGTGTTGTTGGTCGTTACCTTTTGTTTTGGTGACTCATTATCGGCGCTCGATGCTTATGAGGCCTATTCACGACATCTAAATACAAACAACATTGTCACAAAACAAGGGTTAATTAACATGCAACATATTATCACTATACTACGTGAGCCAATTAAATACCAAATAAACTTAGGTAGGTCATACTAGCGAGAATTCCCAAATCTCTCCCCTCTAGTTCTTATTCTCACATCTTAGCGGGGATCGTATCTAAGCTACGATACTGTTGTGGCGCCCCCAAAATTGGGTATCGTCACCCGTCTTGGGTGCGCCACTTACATGGTACATAAATTCAAAATCTGACTTACTAATATAAGCGTAGGTATGCAATCGACATAAAGCGTGAGTTTGAATACAAATATTGTCTACTAGATATTATACAAACTCGAAAAGAGTCCTCATTACAACTATTATCACCTTTATTTCACGAGAATAGTGAGGACTACTAATCTTATCCTGCGGACCATTACTTACGTTCCCAGGCTTCGTCCCGGCTATGTTCTCATTTCACGAAGAAACGGTGAAAGAAAAGGTGAGCTCAACTAGCCCGATGAAATATTATGACTAAGATAATGCGAGAATAAATTATCATTAGCCAACGATGTTAAGCGATAAAATACAATAGACAACGGTTTAAGCTATGGCGGAATAAGCGATCCATTAAAAAAAGTCGAGTAGAGAATAAAAGTCTACTATCTTTTAGGTTTTAAAGGTTTTCATCAATTTTTATCATTTGAGACTCGACAATAAATAAACCACCACATCTAATCATCCTGTACCACGGTCGAGGATTTTCATCAAATTATCGATGGTCGTGACTATCTTAGAATCACCCCTGGTCATAATCATACCAAAAACTATCCATCAACTGCATTGCACAGACCCTTTGAGGACTTTTGTCACATCATTTATATCAAGTCGTGATTATCTTAGAATGATCCTGGTCATAATCATACTAAGTTCATCTATCTTGCGTAAGCGAAGATAACATAATATAACATGAGGATGATGACAATGACATAATAATTCAATAAAACAAGTTCAAGAATTATTTAATCCATGAATTATTAACGTCAAATTATCGACATAATCTTTGTTTACGTAGAGTAAAATTCAAGAATGATCGGAAGAATATTTCCATGAAAGATCTTTGGATGAAAGCATGAAATATCGAGGATATTCTACTAATTTCATGGAGTATAGAAGTCAAAGTTTTAACCAATTTGGGTATAATAAAGAATGGAATAACAAAAGAAATCACCGTGCATGCGGTGCCGCATAGGCGAGTTATTCAGCGAGAATAATAATAACGGAACGGTCGGGTGAAATTCACACGCAAGCGAGGATGTTCAACAGAATAATAAAGATGGAACCGGATCGGTGTAAAAACACGAGATAGGATATTCAGCGAGAATGATAAAAAGGCGGAACCGGTCGGGTGTAAAACACTGTGAGACAGGATGTTCAGCGAGAATAATAAAAAGCGGAACCGGTCGGTGTAAAACACTGAGCAGGATGTTCAAGCGAGAATAATAGAAGAATGTCACCAAGTATAGGGTAAGCAGCGTATCTGAGTTATTCAGCGAGAATAATAAGCGATGGAATAACATAAGGATTTCACCAAGTATAGGGTATCTGGCGTATATCACGAGGTTATGTATAGGGTATGCCACTTTTTACGAGTTATTCAAGCGAGAATAATAATGAATGGAATAATGAAGTTCTCTTCGAAGAAAGAATAACACCCCTACTAGTAAAAAAATGAATATAGAAGTAGTGAAGTAGCGAGAATACTCTTCTTCTTTCTATAATTTTCTCTCTATAACTTCTCTCTATAATTTCTCTCTACAGAGTTTTGATGAATTAAGTAAGAAAATAATGAAGGAATGAGCTTATTTATAGGAAAATGGAATGCGTAGTAACTAATCCATGAGCGGTCAGATTGATTTACTTTAATCGGCGGTCCATATTTAAAGAAAAATCTTTTAAATAAAATATAATATATTCTATTTATATAAAAACATTTTCTTATATGCAAACTTTATGCAATCTTATGCAAAATCTTATCTGAAAACTTATATCTACACTATGCGTAATAAAATATAATATATTACTATTTATAGAATAACTTTAATAAAGTATTCTATTTTATATAAAAGATGTTTACATTTTATTACGTTAATAATCTGAATAAAACAAAAGCGTCGTTATCATTATAATAATTCATATTATTAATCGTGATAATGGAATCAAATGGTGACTTCTCACATAAGCATCGATAATCAATCTGGTGTCTTTCTTATCGACTGCGTATTCTTTGTACTTTTACTCTTAGAGTAGTTCAGCGGTAACCACGGTAAAACTTCATAGTTATTTTGATAAAATATTTTTGTCGTTTTCTCGATCAAATGATAATTACATTGTGGGGTCCCTGATGATTGGTAGTTATGCGAATATTCCTGCTAAATAGAATATTCCCAGAGCCAATCGAATATAATATAACCACTTGCATACTTTTGCAAAATTTATAAATCTACCCTGACTATAATATTATCTTAAATTCACACCATAATATTAAAAATTATTTTGACAAAATTTAAATCTTTATTGATAAATGGTAATCTGAGGCATCTCCACGGTCTCATTTACTCCACTTTGTTAATATTCTCATTCGACATTCTCAAATCTTGTCATAAAACAAGGGTTAATTAAGGAAATCAATATATCACATAATATCCTATATCTTGACAACTAACAAATAAGCTTAGGTAGGACACTTTAGCGAAGGATTTACTCGTCTCTCCCCTCTAGATTACATTCCGATCTCGCCGAAATCATATCCCTAAGCTACGATACCAATCTGTGCGCCCCCAAAATAGGTATACACAACACCCGTTACAAGTGCCAAATACATGGTGCAAAAGCAAACTACAACTTTAATAATACAAATGTGGGTGTGAAATACGACAATATATCTTAATGAGTTTAAATATAATATTGTCTTTCTAGACAATATCCACACGTAAATAAATCCCCATCATAATTATTGATACATTATTTTACAAAATGGTGAGGACTACTAAACAACTCTCTAGAACCTTCATTGCATACCCGACTAGTACTCATTACATTCTCGCCTCACGAGAAGAAAAATGGAACAACAAGGAAAAGGGTGAGCTCAACTAGCCCGATAAAGAATATTATGACTAAGATAATATACAACAAATTATCGTTAGTCTTGACGAGAGAAAAAAATCTAATAGAATACAATAGAGCAACAAATTTTAAATCAATATTAGCGTGAAATAATAATTCATTAGAAGAGTTAAGTAGAGAATCACAAACTCTTATCTTACATGTATGAATTTAAAAGTTCATCGTCTATCTTTTTATCCTGTAACATCAATCAATATTCATCTCAAATCAAATATTCATCTTTGCACTACAGGCCAAAGATATTCATCAATTGGTCATGTTCATCTCAACACCTGTTCATCTTTGCACTAAAGGCCAAAGATATTCATCAATCGGTCGTATTCATTTAAATACTGTTCATCTTTGCACTACTGAGGGCCAAAGATATTCTTCAGAAATCATTCATCTTTGCACTACACGGGCCAAAGATATTCAATAATATCATCATTTAAGGCGAGGATGATGAAAAATATTTTTAAAAAGCGAATCCGGTGAAACAAAATGAGCGAGGATTAAGGATTAAGGATTAGTACTTTGTTTTATCCATGTCCAACAATACCTCAAAAATAATCATAGTGGTGTAAAATTGAGAATGATCAAAACATGGATACAATCAAAGCTAGTATCCAAAATAGATATTTTAGACGAAAAGAAGAAATTTTATTTTACGATTGAATAGTGCCGTATCTTGAATATCGTGAATGAAATAACTCATAATAACTCACCAAAAGATAGAAATTCCACAAAAAACATCTTCACGCTTCATAATATAGTACTCGTGAATAGTAACTTCGTGAATAGTAACTCATGAATAGTAACTCGTGAATAGTAACTCATGAATAGTAACCCAGAGCATGAAAAAGTTCCAAATTTGATAAAAGTTCAACCGATATTTCAAAGATAATGATATTGAAGAAATAATATCATTCTGAAAAAATAATATCCCTTACCTCAAAGAATCGGTGCCGGAAGGAAAGGTCAGGAAGTGATCTTTGAATGAAACTTATCTTGAGCAACAACTCTCAAAGTATCTAAATACTCACAAAATCGCTCGATAATATAGAGAGAAAGAGAAAACTTTGTTTACGGTGTGATTTTCAATTCTAACTTAGCCCTCTATTTATAGGAAAATGTTAGCTATAGAAAGCGAGACTTGACTGCTACACGATGGCTTTACCTGCTACTATTGCCACCCACCACATTTGAAATAAAATTCAGCACATTTTTTTCACCAACCACAAGTGGGGCCCACCAATTCTAGAATTTTCCACCAAAATCATTTATAACCTAATTTCTGAATCAGTCACCTCTTAAAATTCATAATAAATTATACGCTCATCTTTAACGGTTCAAAATTTGTGGACATATACTCAACTTATATATGTATAACATATCCAAAAATTACAACGATCCAACGGTCGGATTAAAAATTATAACTAAGACCCCGAAATTTTTAAATAAAAGAATTTCCTTTATTTATTATTTTGAAATAGTAAGGGTTGATTTGATTAATGTGGATAGTTAAGGGTTAAATATGCAAATATTTCAAATTAAGCAAGTGGTTATAAATTATTCATTATCGTGGGGAATATTCGTTTGGTCGTGGAATATTAAATCTTTGTCGGGGAATATTAAATGCAATGACAGTAGCTTGACCATGTGTGGAGCCCCATAACGGAAAGTGATTGGATGAAGAAAGCGACAAATATAAGTTGTTTTTTAAATACTTGGCGTAGTTATTCACTGATTATCTTGTTGGAATACTAAATTGGTTAAAACACACTTGTCTGGCGTTGTTGAGCGGTAGTGCGGTATTGCACCAATTATTGATTGATTCTTACGTGAAGGCACTACTCGATAATGGTTACGATAATTCTTATTCGATATTTTATTGAGTTAATAATTCTTTGCGTTGATATTTTATATTCTTTGTTGTTTGATAATTGTCATTTTACGGTATCTTTCATTATCGAAGCAATAATTCATATTATCTGAATAATATTATTAGATAACATTATTGGCAATGTCTAGAAAGTTACATCTAAGGAGAGGTTTGGTCACTAATTGCTTGCATGATGAAGAAATTCTTATTGGAAGCCCCTGCTCTCACAGGAGCGCACTGGTTGTCGATATTGTGATTACGTAATATTATTTGTGAATAATTAATTATTGATTTATATGATGAGGAAAATATTGATTTTATGTGGATATAGATGGGAAAATTTTTAAAATGACAATTGTTGAAAATTAATATTTTATCTTTTACGATAAAATAATTCGTTTAAATATATTATTTTAATAATATATTAGCGGTGATATATTTTACAACGAATGTGGGATATATGAGTATCTGAGGAGGAAAAGTATTTTTGTTGCAATAAATGTTTAAAACATGTTAAACATGTCGGTGGACCCCATTTATTGGTGAAATTTGATTATAGCTTTTGTAAAATTGCCCGTTTGTGGATTTTGGTCAATTTCTATTTGGAATTTGGAAAAACTTTCTTCTGCAAAGTTGTAGAAATTGAATTTCCTATAAAAACTCATGAGATTCGAATTTTCTGATGAAAGGGCTATTTATTATGAATTATTGAAGTTACGAAGCTCAAAATAATTAATTTTTGGAAGTTTTAAATTATTTATTTTATGAAAAACGTTTTTTATCATTTTTTTTCTAGAAGGTGGCATGTGGGAAATGCTAGGATCTGAATTCTAAGGTTGGGTATGAATTTGAAATATATATATATATATATATTAATTTATTAAATTTTTACTGCTTTGGTGTTACTAGCGATTTCTATAAATAGGGTCTTGGGTTAGAATTGAAAATCACACGAAGCTGAAGTTTTCTCTCTCTATATTATCGGCGTATTCTTGTGAGTATTTTGAGTATACTTTGAGTATTGCTGCTCTCGGTGCAAGTCAATCATATGCTTTATATCAGGTGTTTAATTTAGAAATCTTGATCTTTCGAGGTAAGGGATATTATTTTTTTTGTAATGATATTATTTCTTCAATATCATTATCTTTGAAATATTGATCTGAAGTTTTATCAAATTTGGAACTTTTTTCATGTCGGGGTTACTATTATGGGTTCTTATGGGTTCTTATTCATGAGTTCTTATTCACGATTCTTATTAATGATTCTTATTCACGAGATTCTTATTCACGAGTACTATTAATGAAGCGTGAAGATGTTTTTTGTGGAATTTCTATCTTTTGGTGTCGGATTTACTATTCACGTATCGGCCTTTATTCACGTATCTGACCTTTATTCACGTATCTGTCTTTATTCATAGAAAAATAAAATTTCTTCTTTTTTGTCAAAATATCTAATACGGATACTAACTACGATTGTATCCGTGTTTTGATCATTCTTGAATTTTACACCACTATGATTATTTTTTGAGGTATTTTTGGGCGTGGATAAAACCAAATCTGAATCCTTAATCCTTAATCCTTGTCATTTTGTTTCCTTTGGATTCGTTTCTTTAAAAATATTTTTCATCATCCTCGGTCTTAAATGATGATATTATTGAATATCTTTGGCTGTGTAGTGCGAAGATGAATGATTCTGAAGAATATCTTTGGCACTGTAGTGCAAAGATGAGCAGTGTTGAGATGAACATGGCCAGATTGATTAATATCTTTGGCTTTGTAGTGCAAAGATGAGCAGTGTTTAAATGAACATGACGGTGATGAATATCTTTGGCACATGTAGTGCAAAGATGAATATTTGATTCGGATGTATATTGATTGATGTTACGAGGATAAAATATTGATGATGAATTTATTAAATTCATAGATTATAGTAGATTTCATTCTCTACGTAACTCTTACATGAATTATTATTTCATTGCGAATATTGATCACGAAACTTGTTATCTATTGTATTACATCGAGATTTTTTTCCTGTTGAAGACTAACGATAATTTGTTGTATATTATCTTAGTCGTAATATTCTTTCTTGGGCTAGTTGAGCTCACCCTTTTCCTTGTTGTTCCATTTTTTTTCTTCTCGGGGAGGCGAGAATGTAGCGAGTCTTAGTCGGGGTATGGAATGAAGGTTAGAGAGAGTTGTTTAGTAGTCCTCACCATTTTTGTAAAATAATGAATCAATAATTATGATGGGGATTTATTTGCGTGTGGATATTGTCTAGAAGACAATATTATATTTAAACTCACGATTATATATTGTAAGTATTTCACACGACATTTGTATTATTGAAGTTGTAGTTTGCTTTTTGTACCATGTATTTGGCGACTTCGAGAATGGGTGTTGTGTATACTATTTTGGGGCGTCGCGGTTAATATCGAGCTTAGGGATATGATCTCTGGCGGAGATCGGGGAATAGAACTAGGAGGGAGGCGAGTAAATCCTTATTTAGTGTGTCTACTAAGCTTATTTGTTAGTTGAGTCGGTATATAGGGATATTATGTGATATATTGATTTCCTTAATTAACCCTTGTTTTTATGGCGGTATTTGAGAATGTCGTGAGAATATTATGATTGGAGTAAATGAGGCCAGTGGAGATGCTGTACTTACCAGCGAGGAGAAGCGTCTGCTGTGGTGGCAATGTTCCTCTGTGAAACAACACCTTTGGCGAGATGATGAGCGAGGGGATGTTTAGAAGCTTTTTGCGGTTCATGCAAAATCGAGACGAGGAGACTTCGTGTTCAAAATCTGAGGGAGAAATGATAGCAATTCACGGGTGGTCACGACAAGCGGTTCAAAGAAGTTGGGACCACGAGTGCAGGGGAAGCGGATCCGATTAAAGGCGGAGGCGTGGGTCGAACAAATTACAAGATATTCGATGTCTTGGGATGCGGAGAGAGAAAGTTCCATTCGCCACCTTTATGTTCCGTGGCGGCGGATTCTTGGTGGGAATACGTGAAGCGTACCCATCGGTATTTTCGGCGTATCGTGGGAGAGCGTTTGAAGCAGTTCAATGACAAGTACTTCCACGAAAGTATTCGTCGTATGAAGGAAGTGGAGTTTATTAGACTAGAAGCGAGAATAACATGGCGGTGTCCCGATCTGGCGAAGTTGGCGGAGTTATCGAGGTTGCACCTCATTTGGTGGAGAATGAGGAGCGTATGGCGGATGTTTACGAGAGGTTTGAAACCGACATCGTCGATATCTCATTTCTCGTAAATTTTTCTCTCTATTCGGATGTTGTCAGCGAGGGCTCGGTTGTTAGAGGCGAGATAACGATACGTTCAATGGGGACCATAACGAGGATCATCTAGAAGATAGCGATCATCGAATAGCGATAACCGGCGGAGAAAGAAGAATCTGAGACAAAAGCGGTAACCACTCTGGTGGTAATCGTGGCCGTGAAAATAGAAGAAGCGAGTCGGGAGGAGATTTTAAAAGGAGATTCAACAGCGACCATGTGAAGGCGTCGGCGCTTGATAGCAACTAGTTTTAGGGGGAGAAGCGACCACCGGTCGTATATTACAAATGCGGGAAAAAGGACATATCGGTCAAAGCGCCTATGCAGTTTAAGGTATGCTATAATTGTGGAAAGGAAGGACATATCGCTCGAGATTATGCGATATGAAACCTAGTTCGTGAGAGGACGGTGACTCAAAAGATGTCCCGAGAAAAGTCAAAGTCAGCGATTAGGAAGAAGCGTTTGTTGTGTGGTCAAAATCGAGGAACGACGAAGTTAGCAGGTTAGTTAATTATAAATTCTTGCGAAGTATATACCTTACTAGATATGGTTCTACCCGTTCTTTTATCTCTCTTACTTGCGCTCAGCGTTTGAACTTGACTACGGAGAAATTAAACTTTGACCTATCTGTGGAACTCCATTAGGAGAAACTTTCATTACATCAGTTGTTTAAAAATCTTGCTTGATTGAGTTGGCCTTTTATCACATTACACATTAACCTTATTTACTATAGAGATATTTGCTTTTGATGTGATTTTAAGGTTAACTACTCATCATACCAAATTGATTGCTTTTGTAAGGTTGTTAGTTTTCATATTCTAAGCAACTTTGTTATTGAATTCAAACAATCAAACCATTGTAGTCAAACATTTTCATATCAAGCCATGAAGTCATTCGTTTATTACGGATGTCGAGTTTTCTTAGTCCGTGTTATGGATTTGAATAAAGACACGTCGATTTGAATAATATTCTGTTGTTATTGATTTTTTCTGGCGTATTTCTGAAGAATTTCTTGGCTTACTCCCAAAGCACGATATTAAATTTTGTATCGACTTTGAAACGGTACAAAACTCATTTCTAAAATCTCATATCGAATGGCTCTATTGAACTTGAGGAGTTAAAAATTCAACTATAAATTTGGTACTGAGCCTTTATTTTGTGACTTCCTTTGTGGAATTCACTAAGCGAACTCTCTGTAGGGGCGTCGTATTAGATGCGATAGTAAAGCGATAGGTGTCATTGTGACGTCTTATCAAGATTGGGATATGAGTCGCGTTGAAGCAACCTAAGTCGATTATCGAAAGGCGTAGCTTTCTAGAAGCTTAGTTGGTTATTATCGGAGATTCGTTGAAGGATATTCTCGAATCGCTATTCCATACTTACTTGGTGACTCGTAGAGATACAAAATTCGAATGGAAGCGAGGAATGTGGGAAGAGCTTGAAGAACTCGAGAGGAGACTCATTTGGTACGTATTACGATCGTGCCATCTGGGAAGCGAGCGTGGTAGGTGGCGCGATGAGTAGAAGATTATATGCGAGGAGCGAGTGCGATGATGTCAAGTATCGCATAGAGCCCGACTTTAATAGAAAAAGTTAAGGTTGCTCGAGCCGCAGGGCGGAGTTGATCGTATGAAGAAGAAATCTGAGAAGGAGCTATTAGGGCGAGAATTGATGAAGAAGGAATACTTGAGTCCACTCTAGACTTTGTGTTCTAACGACTACGATTTGAAGTACAAGATTATGATGGAGGCACCACAATCGCCATTTGCAATCCATCTGGAAGTACTAAAATGTATCGTGATCTTGACATACATTTTGGTGGAACAATATGAAGAGAGAGATTGCAAAGTTTATCTCGATGTGTTTAACTTGCCAGCGTGTAAAGGCGGAGCATCTTGTACCTAAGAATTAAGATTGCAACCACTTGAGATTAGGAATGGAAGTGGGAACACATTACTATGGATTTCGTTACGGGTCTTCTGCGGTTTCTCAAAGGCATCAATCTTTATTTGGGTTATTGTTGATAGATTAACCAAGTCTGCTCATTTCTTTCCCAAATCGAGAGACTTATTCCTTGAGCGTCTTTCTCGTATATGCGTAAATGAGATTGTGAGATTGCATGGCATGCCGGTATCCATAGTTTTAGATCGTGACCCAAGATTCACTTCATGATTTTTTTGGGTTAGAAAGCTATAGAGCGCAATTTACGATTGATTTGGCATACCATCCTCGAAGCGGATGGGCAATCGAAAGGACTACTCGAACTCTTGAAGATATATTAAAACTACTGTGTCCTAGATTTCAAAGGAAGTTGGGATAAGTACTTGCCATTGGTGGAATTCTCATACAACAATAGTTATTAAACAAATATAGGCATGGTTCCATTTGAAGCATTATATGGGCCGAAAATGTCGTTCTCGATATGTTGGGATGAGGTGGGTGAAGCAACATTGTTGGGACTAGAGAGTTAATGCGATATGACTAGAAAAGATCAAATGATTGACAGCGTATACAAGCGGCACAAGATCGACAAAAGAGTTATGCGGATCTTCATCGAAAGGGCGTGGAATTTAATGTAGGGGATCGTGTGTATTGTTGCGAGTTGCTCCATGGAAGGAGTTACAAGATTTGGGAAGAGAGGAAAGCTCGATCCACGATTTATCGGTCCATTTCAAATTCTTGGCCAGAGTAGGAAATGTAGCCTATAGACTTGCGTTACCTCAAAGTATGTCTCGTGTTCATAATGTGTTTCACATATACTCGTATGCCGTAAATATGTGAAAGACCGAACCACGTTATAGAGTTAGAGCCAGGACGAGATAGTAGAAGACTTAGCGTATGAGGAGGTACTGTCAAGATTTTGGATAGGAAGGAGCATGTCCTACTGCTATGAAAGGTTATACCACAAGTTAAAGTTTTGTGGAGGAATCATCTTTATAGAGGAAATGACACAGGAGTTGGAAGCGGAAATGAAAGCGAGGTATCCTCACCTTTTCAAAACACGAATGCGTCGTCGATTCGAGGGCGAAATTTCATAAGGAGGGAGGTTGTAAGAGAAGAAATTTTTTAAATAAAAGGAATTTCCTTTATTTATTATTTTGAAATAGTAAGGGTTGATTTGATTAATGTGGATAGTTAAGGGTTAAATATGCAAATATTTGAAATTAAGCAGTGGTTATAAAATATTCATTATTGTCGGGGAATATTCGTTTGGTCGTGGAATATTAAATGCTTGTCGGGGAATATTAAATGCAATGGTAGCCTTGACCATGTGTGGGCCCATGCGGAAAGTGATTGGATGAAGAAAGCGACAAATATAAGTTGTTTTTAAATAGCAGGCGTAGTTATTCTGAGATTATCTTGTTGGAATACCGGTGGTTAAAACACACTAATCTGGCGTTGTTGAGCAGTAGCACTTGGTATTGCACCAATTATTGATTCTTACGTGAAGGCACTACTCGATAATGGTTACGATAATTCTTTTATTCGATATTTTATTGAGTTAATAATTTTTGCGTTGATATTTTATATTCTTTGTTGTTTGATAATTGTCATTTACGGTATCTTTCATTATCGAAGCAATAATTCATATTATCTGAATAATATTATTAGATAACATTATTGGCAATGTCTAGAAAGTTACATCTAAGGAGAGGTTTGGTCACTTTTAATTGCTTTGTGATGATGAAGAAATTCTTATTGGAAAGCCCCTACTCACAGGAGCTGCACGGTTGTCGATATTGTGATTACGTAATATTATTTGTGAATAATTAATTATTGATTTATATGATGAGGAAAATATTGATTTTATGTGGATATAGATGGAGAAAATTTTTAAAATGACAATTGTTGAAAATTAATATTTTATCTTTTACGATAAAATAATTCGTTTAAATATATTATTTTAATAATATATTAGCTTGGTGATATTTTACAACGAATGTGGGATATATGAGTATCTGAGGAGGAAGAGTTTTTTTGTTGCAATAAATGTTTAAAACATGTTAAACATGTCGGTGGACCCCATTTATTATTTGAAATTTGATTATAGCTTTGTAAAATTGCCCGTTTGTGGATTTGGTCAATTTCTATTTGGAATTTGGAAAAACTTTCTTCTGCAAAGTTGTAGAGAATTGAATTTCCTATAAAAACTCGCGAGATTCGAATTTTCTGATGAAAGGGCTATTTATTATGAATTATTGAAGTTACGAAGCTCAAAATAATTAATTTTGTAAGTTTTAATTATTTATTTTATGAAAAACGTTTTTATCATTTCTTTCTAGAAGGTGGCATGTGGGAAATGCTAGGATCTGAATTCTAAGGTTGGCGTATGAATTTGATATATATATATATATATATATTAATTTATTAAATTTTTAACTTTTGGTGTTTAGCGATTTCTATAAATAGGGTCTTTAGGTTAGAATTGAAAATCACACGAAGCTGAAGTTTTCTCTCTCTATATTATCGGCGTATTCTTGTGAGTATTTTGAGTATACTTTGAGTATTGCTCTACGGTGCAAGTCAGTCATAGCTTTATATCAGGTGTTTAATTTAGAAATCTTGATCTTTCGAGGTAAGGGATATTTTTTTTTGTAATGATATTATTTCTTGATATCATTATCTTTGAAATATTGATCTGAAGTTTTTATCAAATTTGGAACTTTTTTCATGTCGGGGTTACTATTCATGGGTTCTTATTATTCATGAGTTCTTATTCACGATTCTTATTAAATGATTCTTATTCACGATTCTTATTCACGAGTACTATTCGTGAAGCGTGAAGATGTTTTTGTGGAATTTCTATCTTTTGGTGTCGGAGTTACTATTCACGTATCGGCACTTTATTCACGTATCTGACCTTTATTCACGTATATCGTCACTATTCATAGAAAAATAAAATTTCTTCTTTTTTGTCAAAATATCTAATACGGATACTAACTTCGATTGTATCCGTGTTTTGATCATTCTTGAATTTTACACCACTATGATTATTTTTGAGGTATTTTTGGGCGTGGATAAAACCAAATACGAATCCTTAATCCTTAATCCTTGTCATTTTGTTTCCTTTGGATTCGTTTCTTTAAAAATATTTTTCATCATCCTCGGTCTTAAATGATGATATTATTGAATATCTTTGCTTTTGTAGTGCAAAGATGAATGATTTCTGAAGAATATCTTTGGCACTGTAGTGCAAAGATGAGCAGTGTTGAGATGAACATGGTGGATTGATTAATATCTTTGGCACATGTAGTGCAAAGATGAGCAGTGTTTAAATGAACATGACCCGGTGATGAATATCTTTGGCACTGTAGTGCGAAGATGAATATTTGATTCGGATGTATATTGATTGATGTTCTGGGGATAAAATATTGATGATGGGTATTAAATTCATAGATTATAGTAGATTTCATTCTCTACGTAACTCTTTATGAATTATTATTTTCATTGCGAATATTGATGCGAAACTTGTTTCTATTGTATTATCATTTTTCCTGTTGAAGACTAACGATAATTTGTTGTATATTATCTTAGTCGTAATAATATTCTTTCTTGGGCTAGTTGAGCTCACCCTTTTCCTTGTTGTTCCATTTTTTCTTCTCGGGAGGCGAGAATGTAGCGAAGTCTTAGTCGGGGTATGGAATGAAGTTTTAGAGAGAGTTGTTTAGTAGTCCTCACCATTTTTTGTAAAATAATGAATCAATAATTATGATGGGGATTTATTTGCATGTGGATATTGTCTAGAAGACAATATTATATTTAAACTCACGATATATATTGTCGTATTTCACACGACATTTGTATTATTGAAGTTGTAGTTTGCTTTTTGTACCATGTATTTGGCGACTCGGAATGGGTGTTGTGTATACCTATTTTGGGGGCCTTTACACGCGTTGGCCAAGTTAAACACATCGAGATAAACTTTGCAATCTCTCTCTTCATATTGTTCCACCAAAATGTATGTCGAAGATCACGATACATTTTAGTACTTCCAGATGGATTGCAAATGGTGTATTGTGTGCCTCCATCATAATCTTCGGACTTCAAATCGAGTCGTTAGAACACAAAGTTAGAGTCACGGACTGGAGTATTCTTCTTCATCAATTCTCGCTTCCTAATAGCTCCTTTCAGAGTGGACTATTTCTTCTTCATAACGAATAGCTCTTGCTTTTCCTGCCGACTCAAGATTGGGCTCGAGAAACCTTAACTTTTTCTATTAAAGTTGGCTCTATGCGTATACTTGACATCATCGCACTCGCTCCTCCAGATATGATCTTCTATTCAACGCGTCGCCTACCACGCTCGCTTTTCCAAGATGGCATGGTCGTAACATGTCTTTGAAATGAGTCTCCTCTTGAGTTCTTCAAGCTCTTCCCACATTCCTTGCTCCATTCGAATTTTGTATCTCTACGAATCATTTGCGTTAATGGAATAGTGATTCGAGAATATCCTTCAACGAATCTCCAATAATAACCAACTAAGCTTCTGAAAGCTACGATTTCGACATCGACTTAGGTTGCTCTCAATCGTGACTCATATCCCAATCTTGGATAGCACATCACAATGACACCTATCGCTTTTTATTTATCGCATCTAATATGACATCCCTACGAGAGAGTTCGGCTTAGGTGAATTCCACAAAGGAAGTCACAAGATAAAGGCTCAGTACCAAATTTTATAGTTGAATTTTTAACTCTCGAAGTTCAATAGAGCCATTTGATATGAGATTTTAGAAATGAGTTTTGTACCAAAGTTCAAAGTCGATACAAAATTTAATATCGTGCTTTGGGAGTAAGCCAAGAAATTCTTGAGAAAATACGTCAGAAAAATCAATAACAACAAGAATATTATTCAAATCGACGTGTCTTTATTCAAATCCATAACATGGACTAAGAAAACTTGACATCCGTAATAAGCGAATGACTTCATGGCTTGATATGAAAATGTTTGATTACAATGGTTTGATTGCTTGAATTGAATAACAGTTGCTTAGGAATATGAAAACTAACAACCTTACGAAAACAATCAATTTTGGCATGATGAGTAGTTAACCTTAAAATCATCAAAAGCAAATATCTCTATAGAAATAAGGTTAACAGGTAATGTGATAGTACCAACCTGAATCAAGCAAGATTTTTAAACAACGGATGTAATGAAAGTTTCTCCTAATGGAGTCTCCACAGATAGGTCAAAGTTTAATTTCTCCGTAGTCAAGTTCAAACGTTGAGCGCAAAGCGAAGAGAGATAAAAGAATGGATAGAACCCAGATTCTAGTAAGGTATAAACTTTGCAAGAATTTATAATTAACTAACCCGTGCTAACTTCGTTCGGGTTCCTCAGATTTTGATGAAGTCACGACAAACGCTCTTCCGTGAATCGTTGACTTTGACTTTTACGGGACATCCTTTTGAGTCACCATTTCATTGGATTGGTTTTTCGATATCGTATAATCTCGAGCGATATGTCCTTCTTTTCCACAATTATAGCATACCTTAAATCTGTTGTGGGCGGTTTGGTGATATGTCCCTCTTCCGCAGATTTGTAACATACGGTAGGTGGTCTTTCTCCTCCCTTGGAACTAGTTGCTATCGACGACGACGTCTTCAAATGGTCGTTGTTAAATCTCCTCTTTTTAAAATCTCCTCCCGACTCGCTTCTTTCTATTTTCATGGCCACGATTACCACCAGAGTGGTTACCGCCTTTGTCTCGTATTCTTCTTTCTCCGTGGTTATCGTTATTCGATGATCGCTATCTTCAGTATGATCCTGGTTATGGTCCTCGGTTGAACGTATTTCGTTATCTCGCTTCTAACAATCGAGCCTCATTTATAACATCCGAATAGAGAGAAAATTTATGAGAATCGAGATATCGACGTATCTGGGTTTCAAACCTCTAAGAAACATCCGCGTCATCGTTCCTCATTCTCCACCAAATGAGGTGCAAACTCGATAACTCATGAACTTCGCCTCGTCTTCGGGACACCGCATGTTATTCTCGCTCTAGTCTAATAAAATCCACTTCCTTCATACGACGAATACTTTAGGGAAGTACTTGTCATTGAACTATTTCTGAAATGTCTCCCATGACATCGCCGAAGTGCGGTTGGATGGGTACGCTTCACGAGACTCCCACCAGTGAGTCTCTTTCGCCACGGAACATAAAAGTAGCGAATGGAACCTTCGTTCCTCCGTGCATCCCAAGACATCGAATATCTTGGTAATTTGCTTGACCCATGTTTCCGCCATGATCGGATCTCGCTTTCCCTTAAATTCGTGGTCCCAACTCTTTGAATCGCTTGGTTGTGACAACCCGTGAATTGCTATCATTTCTTCCTCGTATTTTGAACACGAAGTCTCCTCGCGTCGATTTTGCATGAATCGCAAAAAGCTTCTAAACATCCCTCATTCATCATCTGCATTCGGGAATGGTGTTGTTCACGGGAGGTACATTGTCACTGTTGACGTTTCTCCTCGTTGGTAAAAGACAGCATCTCCACGGCCTCATTTACTCCATTGTTAATATTCTCATTCGACATTCTCAAATCATCGCTATAAAACAAGGGTTAATTAAGGAAATCAATATATCACATAATATCCCTATATCTTGACCAACTAACAAATAAGCTTAGGTAGGACACACTAGCAAAGGATTTACTGCGTCTCTCCTCTCCTAGTTCTATTCCCCGATCTCCGCCAGAGATCATATCCCTAAGCTCGATATTAACTGTGGACGCCCCCAAAATAGGTATACACAACACCCATTTCGAAGTCGCCAAATACATGGTACAAGAAGCAAACTACAACTTCAATAATACAAATGTCGTGTGAAATACGACAATATATATATTGTGAGTTTAAATATAATATTGTCTTCTAGACAATATCCACACGCAAATAAATCCCCATCATAATTATTGATACATTATTTTACAAAATGGTGAGGACTACTAAACAACTCTCTCTAGAACCTTCATTCCATACCCCGACTAGTACTCGTTACATTCTCGCCTCCTGAGAAGAAAAATGGAACAACAAGGAAAAGGGTGAGCTCAACTAGCCCAGTAAAGAATATTATGACTAAGATAATATACAACAAATTATCGTTAGTCTTCAACAGGGAAAAAAATCTAATAGAATACAATAGACAACAAATTTTAAATCAATATTCGCATGAAATAATAATTCATTAGAAGAGTTAAGTAGAGAATGCAAACTACTATCTTCTATGTATGAATTTAAAAGTTCATCGTCTATCTTTTATCCCTGTAACATCAATCAATATTCATCTCAAATCAAATATTCATCTTTGCACTACAGGCCAAAGATATTCATCAATCGGTCATGTTCATCTCAACACTGTTCATCTTTGCACTAAAGGCCAAAGATATTCTTCGAGAAATCATTCATCTTTGCACTACAGGCCAAAGATATTCAATAATATCATCATTTAAGACTGAGGATGATGAAAAATATTTTTAAAGAACGAATCCAGTGAAACAAAATGACAAGGATTAAGGATTAAGGATTCGTACTTTGTTTTATCCATGTCCAACAATACCTCAAAAATAATCATAGTGGTGTAAAATTCAAGAATGATCAAAACATGGATACAATCAAAGCTAGTATCCAAAATAGATATTTTGACTAAAAGAAGAAATTTTATTTTACAATTGAATAAAGTGCGATCACGTGAATAGTGTCAGATACGTGAATAAGGCTTAATACGTGAATAAGTAACTCAGACACCAAAAGATAGAAATTCCAAAAAACATCTTCACGCTTCATTAATAGTACTCGTGAATAGTAACTCGTGAATAGTAACTCATGAATAGTAACTCGTGAATAAGTAACTCATGAATAGTAACCCCGACATGAAAAAGTTCCAAATTTGATAAAAAGTTCCAACTAATATTTCAAAGATAATGATATTGAAGAAATAATATCATTATTTAAAAAAATAATATCCCTTACCTCAAAGAATCAAGATTGCCGGAAGGAAAGGTCGGAAGTGATGTTTGAATGAAACTTGTATCTGAACAAAGAACTCTCAAAGTATCTAAATACTCACAAAATACTCAATAATATAGAGAGAAAGAGAAAACTTTGTTTACGGTGTGATTTTCAATTCTAACTTAGCCTCTCATTTATAGGAAAATGTTAATTACCAAGCAAGACTTGACCTGCTACACCGATGGCTTTTACCGCTACTATTGCCACCACCACATTTGAAATAAAATTCAGCATTTTTTTTCACCAACCACAAGTGGGGCCCACCAATTCTAGAATTTTCCACCAAAATCATTTATAACCTAATTTTCGAATCGGTCACCTCTTAAAATTCATAATAAATTATACGCTCATCTTTAACGGTTCAAAATTTGTGGACATATACTCAACTTATATATGTATAACATATCCAAAAATTACAACGATCCAACGGTCGGATTAAATATTATAACTCACACAATGAAGCTGTAATAACACCGATTTGATATTTTAATACCTCCAATCCGACAAAATACAAACAAAACATCTCAGCATTAATTCCTTCATTAATAACCACATAAATAAATCCATCATTTATATTCATATAAAATAAATATTTCCTTATCATATGAATCAATAATTAATTATTCACAAATAATATTCTGTAATCACATTTATGACAACCAGTCATTCCTCAGAAAGAGGGGCTTTCAATAAGGATCTCTCTCATCGGGCGCCGCAATTAGGTGACCAAACCTCTCCTTAGATGTAATTTTCTAGACATTGCCAATAATGTTATCTAATAATATTATTCAAATAATATGAATTATTGATCCGATAATGGGAAATCATGCGATGGCAATTATTGAAACAAAGAATAATATAAAATACCAACGCAGCAATTATTGAATCAATAAAATAAAATCTTTGAATAAGTAATTATTGTAACAATTATTGAGTAGTGCCTTTCACGTAAGAATCAATAATTGATGCAACATCAATGTCTTTACCGCTTAACAACGCGTATTAGTGTGTTTTAACCATCGGGTATTCCAACAAGATAATCTGCAGAACAACAACTTATATTTTGCTGTTTTCCTCATCCAATCCCTTTTCGTTATGGGGCCCACACACGGTCGCTGCGCCGTCGCATTTAATATTCCCAGAAGCATTTAATATTCCACGACCAAACGAATATTCCCTAACAAAATGAATATTTTATAACCACTTTCTTATTTTGAAATATTTGCGTATTTAACCCTTAACTATCCACATTAATCAAATCAACCCTTATTATTTCAAAATAATAAATAAAGGAAATTCCTTTTATTTAAAAAAATTTTGGGTCTTTACATATGATCTCCATGAGATCTGGGAATAGAACTAGAGGAGGAGAGAGAGTAAATCCTTCGCTAGTGTGTCCTACCTAAGCTTATTTTTTTAGTTGGTCAGTATATAAGGATATTATGTGATATATTGATTTCCTTAATTAACCCTTGTTTTATGACAGTATTTGAGAATGTCGACTGAGAATATTAACAATGAAAATGAGACCGTGGAGACGCCTGTACTCACCAACGAGGAGAACGAGTGCAACAGTCGGGGCAATGTTCCTCCTGTGAACAACAACACCACCGGCGAGATGATGAACGAGGGATGTTTAGAAGCTTTTTTGCAATTCATGCAAAATCGGGGACGAGGAGACTCGTGTTCAAAATACAGGAGGAAATGATAGCAATTCACGGGTTGTCAATCACACCAAGCAGATTCAAAGAGTTGGGACCACGTAATTTAAGGAAAGCTAGATCCGATCATGGCGGAAACATGGGTCAAGAAAATTACCAAGATATTCGATGTCTTGGGATGCACGCGGAGGAACAGAAGGTTCCATTCGCCACCTTTATGTTTAGTATGAGGCGGACTCATTGGTGGGAGTCTGTGAAGCGTGCCCATCCAAACCTCACTCAAGATGTCTTGGGTGTGACGCCCCCAAAATAGGTATACATCACCCATTCGAGTTGTCAATACATGGTACGTAAACAACTACAACTTTATTATTACAACAAGAAAAGCTGTGAGTTTAAATACAAATATTATCTTTCAGACAATATCTATACTCAAATAAATCCTCATCACATTTATTGATACTTTATTTTACAAAATGGTGAGGACTACTAAACAACTCTCTCTAGAACCTTCATTCCATACCCCGAGGCTGTACTCGCTTATATTCTCGCCACACGAGAAAAATGAAACAAAAAGGAAAAGGGTGAGCTCAACTAGCTCAAGAAGGAATATTATGACTAAGATAATATACAACAAATTATCGTTAGTCTTCAACAGGAAAATCTAATAGAATACAATAGACAACAAATTTTAAATCAATATTCATAATGAAATAATAATTCATTAGAAGAGTTAAGTAGAGAATGCAAACTACTATCTTCTATGTATGAATTTAAAAGTTCATCGTCTATCTTTTATCCCCTGTAACATCAATCAATATACATCTCGAATCAAATATTCATCTTTGCACCACAAGGCCAAAGATATTCATCATTGATCATGTTCATTTCAACACTGCTCATCTTTGCACTACTGCCAAAGATATTCTTCAGAAATCATTCATCTTGCACTACTACGTGCCAAAGATATTCCATAATATCATCATTTAAGACCGAGGATGATGAAAATATTTTTTAAAGAAAGCGAATCTCGTGAAACAAAATGACAAGGATTAAGGATTAAGGATTTGTACTTTATTTTATCCACGTCCAAAAATACCTCAAAAATAATCACAGTGGTGTAAAATTCAAGAATGATCAAAACATGGATACAATCAAAGCTAGTCTCCAGAATAGATATTTTAGACGAAAAGAAAAATTTTTATTTTTCGGTGAATAGTGCCGTATTTGTGAATAATGTCGTATACGTGAATAGTGAATCCGACACCAAAAGATAGAAATTTCACAAAAATATCTTCACGCTTCATGAATAGTACTCGTGAATAAGAACTTCGTGAATAAGAACTCATGAATAAGAATCGTGAATAAGTAACTCATGAATAGTAACTCAAGCATGAAAAAGTTCCAAATTTGATAAAAAGTTTCAACCAATATTTCAAAGATAATGATATTGAAGAAATAATATCATTTGAGAAGAAAATAACATCCCTTACCTCAAAATAACCGCATTTCGATTGAATTTTTTGGATATAGTCTTGTGAAACTTCAGACTTTGAATAAAGAACTCTCAAAATATCAAAATACTCACAAAATACGCTCAATAATCTAGAGAGAAAGAAAACTTGTTTTCGTGTGATTTTCAATTCTAACCTAAGCGCTTATTTATAGGAAAATGCTTTAACATTTATAGAGAGACTAAAATAATAAAGAATTATTATTTCTTACCAATTCTTCTACGCACACCACAATTATTCAAAGCATGCTAGCCATCTTGGAAAAAATAGCAGCCCACATGTGTAATCAACACCAACCAAAGTGGGTCCCACCCACAAATTTAATAAAATTATTTTATTTTTAGAAACTTCAAGAATTCATAGAAAATAGACCGGTTATCAGAAAAATACGAATTTTATGTCCATTCTGCCTGAAATTGAATTCTCTACAACTTTACAGAAGAAATTTTTTCTAAATTCCAAACGAAAAATGACCAAAATCAACATACGGATAAGTTTTCTAATTTCCTTCTCTTCCCTTTCTCTTTCTTCCTTTCCCATAATTCTCCACTAACTCTCTCTCTTCCCCCACTTTCTTCTCTTACCCCCACCACTTCTTCCACACACACACACACAAATACGTACATATATATATATATATATACATTAAAATATTTACAATTATTAAATAATTCCAATTCTATCTTCTCTCTTTCACCTCATCTATTTATAAACCATGAATTTATTGTAAAATATCACCATCAATATATTATTAAAATAATATATTTAAATGAATTATTTTATCGTAAAAGATAAAATATTAATTTTCAACAATTGTCATTTTAAAATTTTTCTCCATCTATATCCATATAAAATCAATATTTTCCTCATCATATGAAGCAATAATTAATTATTCACAAATAATATTACGTAATCACAATATTAACAACCGTGCAGTTCCGGAAAGAGGGACTTTCCAATAAGGATCTCTCTCATCGGGCGCCGCAATTAATTAGGTGACCAAACCTCTCCTTGATGTAACTTTCTAGACATTGCTAATAATGTTTTCTAATAATATTATTCAGATAATATGAATTATTGTCTCAGATAATGGAAAATATTGTGTAATAACAATTATTGAAACAACAAAGAATATAAAATATCAACGCAACAATTATTGAATCAATAAAATAAAATATCGAATAATTAATTATCGTAACAATTATCGAGTAGTGCCTTTTACGTAAGAATCAATAATTGGTGCAACACGCGTACTCTTCTTGTTCAACAACGCGATTAGTGTGTTTTAACCACCGGGTATTCCAACAAGATTAATCAGAATAACTACGCCGTTATTTTTAAACAACTTATATTTGTCGTTTTCCTCATCCAATCGCTTTTCAGTTATGGGGCCCATACACGGTCGCTACTGGTGCATTTAATATTCCCGAAGCGATTTAATATTCCACGACCAAACGAATATTCTGACAACAATGAATATTTTATAACCACTTGCTTATTTTGAAATATTTGCGTATTTAACCCCTAACTATCCACATTAATCAAATCAACCCTTACTATTTCAAAATAATAAATAGAAAATTAAATTTCATTAATAATAAGTTGGGGTCATACATCGGGAGACATTTCAGAACTATTTAATGACAAATACTTTCCGAAAGTGTTGATATATATGAAGGAAGTGGAGTTTATTAGACCGAGCAGAGAACAACATGACGGTGTCTCAAAGACGAGGCAAAGTTTAGAGAGTTATCGAGGTTTGCACCTCATTTGGTGGAGAATGAGGAACATATGACGCGGATGTTTTTGAGAGGTTTGAAACCCCAAGATACGACAATATCTCATTTCTCATAAATTTTCTCTATTCGGATGTTTAAGCAGGGCTCAATTATTAGAAGCGAGATAACGAGTACGGTCGGTTGAGGACCATAACGAGGATCGCATCGGGAGATAGCGATCAGCAGAATAATGATAACCCGGTGGAGAAAGAAAAGCAGACGGACAAAAATGGTAACCACTCTGGTGGTAATCATGGCCCGTGAAAATAGAAGAAGCGAGTCGGGAGGAGATTTTAAAAAGAGGAGATTTAACAATGACCATGTGAAGACGCAGCGGTGCAAAGAACAAACCCGGTTCTAAGGGAGGAGAACGACCACCCGGTCATATGTTACAAATGCGAAAAGAGGGATATATCACCAAAGCGCCCACAACAGATTCAAGGTATGCTATAATTATGGAAAGGAAGGACATATCGCCGAGATCAGATTATGCAGTGGCGAAACCTAGTTTAAGCGGGGACGTTGACTCAAAAGATCGTCCCGTAAAAGTCAAAGTCAACGATTCCGGAAGAGCGTTTGTTGGATCGGTCATAATGCGAGAACCCAAACGAGGTGATCACGGGTAAGCTATTTATAAATTCTTCTTAAGTTTATACCTTACTTGATACGGTGCTACCCATTCATTTATCTCCCCGCATGTGCTCAACGTTTAAACTTAACTCCAGGAGAAATTAGACTTTGAATTGTCTGTGGAAACTCCGTTAGGAGAAACTTTCATCACATCCAATCATTTATAAATCTTGTTTGATTCAAGTTGGCACCATCACCTTACACCGTTGACCTTATCTCTTTAAAGATACTTGCTTTTGATGTGATTTTAGGGATTGATTGGTTAACTACTCATCATGCCAAAATTGATTGTTTTCGTAAGGTTGTTAGTTTTCATATTCTAACCAACTTTTGTTATACTAATTCAAGCAACTAAACCATTAAAATCAATCATCATCATATCTAATCATAAAGCTATTCGTTTATGGAAAAACGGATGTCAAGCTTTCTTAGCCCATGTTATGGATTTGAATAAAGACACATCAAATTTGAATAATATTAGGTTATTATTGACTTTCCGACGATTTCAGAAGAACTTCCGGCCTACCCCGTAACGTGAAGTTGAATTCTTTATTGATCTTGAACACGGTACAAAGCCCATTTCTAAAACCCCATATCGAATGGCTCTATTGAACTTCGGGAGTTAAAGGTCCAACTACAGGAATTGTTGGACATCGGTTTCATTCGCCCTAGTACATCTCCTTGGGGTGCTCCTGTTTTATTCAGTAAAGAAGAAAGAGCGGGAGTATGCGACTTTTTGTATCGACTATCGAGAATTGAACCATGTCACCATCAAGAATAGGTATCCTCTACCTCGTATTGATGACTTGTTTGACCGATTGCAAAGGCACAATTCTTTTCAAAATCGATCTTCGATTACGGATATCATCACCAAGATTAGAATCGAGGATATTCCAAAGGCGCCTTTAGAACTTCGAGACGGGCATTATGAATTCTTAGTCATGTCTTTCGGATGACTAATGCTCCCCGCTGGCTTTCATGGATATGATGAACCAGAAAGTATTCAAGGAATATTTGGATCGCTTTGTTGTTGTCTTTCTTGATGACATCCTTATATATTCCAAAAGTCGTGAAGATCATGAGCACCATTTGAATTTGGTACTCCAAAGGCATCGTGAAAACAAACTATATGCCAAATTAAAGAAATGTGAGTTCGAAGCGAGGAAGTAGCATTCCTTGGGCACGTGGTGTCTAAAACATGGAGTATCTGTTGATCCGTGAAGATTGAAGCAATACTAAGTTAGAGAGCAACCAAGCTCGCATGATCAAGCACGTAGCTTTTTGGGCTTAATGGTTATTATCGGAGATTCGTGGAAGGGTTTTCTCGAATCGCTACTCCATTAACTCGGCTAACTCGGAAGGATACAAAATTCGTTTGGAGCGAAGAATGCGAGAAAAGTTTCCAAGAGCTTAAGAGAGACTTATTTTAAGACTGTTCTAACAATACCATCCGGTTCTGGATGGATTTGTTATCTCAAATGATGCTTCGTGCAAAGGGTTAGGATGTGTTCTCATGCAACGTGGGAAAGTCATAGCTTTATGCCTCGCGACAACTTAAAGAGTATGAGAGGAATTATCCTACTCATGATCTAGAGTTAAAAGCAATCGTTTCATATTAAAGATATGGAGGCACTATCTATATGGGGAGAAAGTGGAGATATATTCGGACCATAAAAGCCTTAAATATTTCTTCACTCAAAAAGAACTCAACATGCGGCAATGACGTTGGCTCGAGCTATTGAAAGACTACGACCACACTATTCAATACCATCCTAGAAAAAACGAACGTGGTAGGCGACGCGTTGAGTAGAAGATCATATGCGAGAACGAGTGCGATGATGTCAAGTATCGCGATAGAGCCAACTTTAATAGAAAAAGTTAAGGTTGCTCAAGCCATCGACCGGGAAATGATGCGCATTATGAAGAAGAAAGTACAAGAAGGAGCTATTAGGAAGCGAATTGATGAAAAAGGAATACTTGAGTCCACTCTAGACTTTGTGTTCCTAACGACTCGATTTGAAGTACAAGATTATGATGGAGGCACACAATACACCATTTGCAATCCATCCGGAAGTACTAAAATGTATCGTGATCTTGACATACATTTTGGTGGAACAATATGAAGAGAGATTGCAAAGTTTATCTCAATGTGTTTAACTTGTCAACGTGTAAAGGCGGAGCATCTAGTACCTAAGGGTCCGTTGCAACCACTTGAGATTCGAAATGGAAGTGGGAACACATTACCATGGATTTCGTTCACGGGTCTTCCTACGGTTTCTCGGGGCATCAATGCTATTTGGGTTATTGTTGATAGATTAACCAAGTCTACTCATTTCTTGCCGACACGGAGACTTATTCACTTGAACGTCTTCTAGTATATGCGTGAATGAGATTGTGAGGTTGCATGGCATGCCCTGTATCCATAGTTTGGATCGTGACCCAAGATTCACTTCAAGATTTTGGGTTAGCTTGCAAAAAGCTATGGGCACGGATTTCTGATTGATTCGGCATACCATCCTCAAAGCGGACGGACAATCGTAAAGGACTATTCAAACTCTTGAAGATTTATTAAGACTCTGTGTCCTAGACTTCAAAGGCGGTTGGGATAAGTACTTACCATTGGTGGAATTCTCCTACAACAACGAGTTATCGCAAGTATAGGTGTAGCTCCATTTGAAGCATTATATGGACGAAAGTGTCGCTTCTTGAGATATGTTGGCACGAGTTGGGTGAAGCAACACCGTTGGGACTCGAGTTGAGTACGTATGACTACGGAAAAGATCCAAATGATTCGACAACGATACAAACGGCACAAGATCGACAAAAGAGTTATGCGGATCTTCATCGAAAAGACGTGGAATTTAGTGTAGGGGATCATGTATTATTGCGAGTTGCTCCATGGATAAAACAAAGTACGAATCCTTAATCCTTAATCCTTGTCATTTTGTTTCACTGGATTCGTTTCTTTAAAATTATTTTTCATCATCCTCAGTCTTAAATGATGATATTATTGAATATCTTTGGCTTTGTAGTGCAAAGATGAATGATTCTCAAGAATATCTTTGGTAGTAGTGTAAAGATGAGCAGTGTTTAGATGAACATGAACGGTGATGAATATCTTTGGCTGTAGTGCAAAGATGAATATTTGATTCGGATGTATATTGATTGATGTTACGAGGATAAAAGATAGGCGATGAACTTTTAAATTCATACATAGAAGATAGTAGTTTGCATTCTCTACTTAACTCTTCTAATGAATTATTATTTCGCTGCGAATATTGATTTAAAATTTGTTGTCTATTGTATTTTATTAGATTTTTCCTCGTTGAAGACTAACGGTAATTTGTTGTATATTATCTTAGTCATAATATTCTTTCTTTGGGCTAGTTGAGCTCACCCTTTTCCTTTTTGTTCCATTTTTTCTTCTCGGGAGGCGAGAATATATACGAGCGATGCAATTGGGGGTATGGAATGAAGGTTTTAGAAAGGATTGTTTAGTAGTCCTCACTATTTTTGTAAAATAATGTATCAATAAATGTGATGAGGATTTATTTGAGTATAGATATTGTCTAGAAGATAATATTTGAATTCAAACTCACGCTTTTCTGGTTGTAATAATAAAGTTGTAGTTGTTTACGTACCATGTATTGACAACTCGAATAGGTGATGTATACCTATTTTGGGGGCGCCACGGTTGGTATCGAGCTTAGGGATATGATCTCCGGAGATCGGGGAATAGAACTAGGAGGGGAGAGACGAGTAAATCCTTCGCTTGTGTGTCCTACCTAAGCTTATTTTTTTAGTTGGTCAGTATATAAGGATATTATGTGATATATTGATTTCCTTAATTAACCCTTGTTTTATGATAGTATTTGAGATTGTCGATCGAGAATATTAACAATGAAAATGAGACTGTGGAGACGCTGTACTCACCAACGAGGGAACGCATTACAGTGGTGGCAATGTTCCTCCTGTGAACAACACCACCGAAGCGAGATGATGAACGAGGGGATGGTTAGAAGCTTTTTGCAATTCATGCAAAATCGACGAGGAGACTCGTGTTCAAAATACTGAGGAGGAAATGATAGCAATTCATTCACGGGTTGTCACACATGAGCAGTTCAAAGAGTTGGGACCACCACGAATTTAAGTGGAAAGCCAGATCCGATCATGGCGGAAACATGGGTCAAGAAAATTACCAAGATATTCGATGTCTTGGGATGCGCGAGGAAGAGAAGGTTCCATTCGCCACCTTTTATGTTCCGTGGCGAAGTCATTGGTGGGAGTCTCGTGAAGCGTACTCCATCCAAACCTCACTCAAGATGTCTTTGGGTGTGGCGCCCCCAAAATAGGTATACATCACCCATTCCGAGTTGTCAATACATGGTACAAAAACAACTACAACTTTATTATTACAACAAAGAAAGCTGTGAGTTTAAATACAAATATTATCTTCAGACAATATCTATACTCAAATAAATCCTCATCACATTTATTGATACTTTATTTTACAAAATGGTGAGGACTACTAAACACTCTCTCTAGAACCTTCATTCCATACCCAGGCTAACTCGTACTCGCTATATTCTCGCCTCCCGAGAAAAATGGAACAAAAGGAAAAGGGTGAGCTCAACTAGCTCGAAGAAGGAATATTATGACTAAGATAATATACAACAAATTATCGTTAGTCTTCAACAGGAAAAATCTAATAGAAATACAATAGACAACAAATTTTAAATCAATATTCGTAGCGTGAAATAATAATTCATTAGAAGAGTTAAGTAGAGAATGCAAACTACTATCTTCTACATATGAATTTAAAAGTTCATCGTCTATCTTTTATCCTCGTAACATCAATCAATATACATCCGAATCAAATATTCATCTTTGCACTCACAGCCAAAGATATTCATCGATTGATCATGTTCATTTCAAACACTGCTCATCTTTGCACTACTGTGCCAAAGATATTCTTCAGAAATCATTCATCTTTGCACTACGTGCCAAAGATATTCCATAATATCATCATTTAAGATCGAGGATGATGAAAAAATATTTTTAAAAAAGCGAATCCAAATTGAAACAAAATGACAAGGATTAAGGATTAAGGATTCGTACTTTTATTTTATCCACGCCCAAAAATACCTCAAAAATAATCACAAAGTGGTGTAAAATTCAAGAATGATCAAAACATGGATACAATCAAAGCTAGTCTCCGTAATAGATATTTTTAGATTAAAAGAAAAATTTTATTTTTCGATGAATAGTCTTGCAGTATTTGTGAATAATGTCGATATCGTGAATAGTGAATCCGACACCAAAAGATAGAAATTCCACAAAAACATCTTCACGCTTCATGAATAGTACTCGTGAATAGTAACTTCGTGAATAGTAACTCATGAATAGTAACTTCGTGAATAGTAACTCATGAATAAGTAACTCTCAAACATGAAAAAGTTCCAAATTTGATAAAAAGTTCCAACCAATATTTCAAAGATAATGATATTGAAGAAATAATATCATTTGAGAAAAAATAACATCCTTACCTCAAAATAACCGTCTTTCCGATTGAATTTTGGATATAGTGTCGATGTAAAACTTGCTTTGAATAGCAACTCTCAAAATATCAAAATACTCACAAAAATACGCTCAATAATACAGAGAGAAAGAAAACTTATTTCGGTGTGATTTTCAATTCTAACCTAAGCGCTTTATTTATAGGAAATGCTAGAACGCCATAGGAGACTAAAATAATAAAGAATTATTATTTCTTACCAATTCTTCTACGCACACCACAATTATTCAAAGCATGCTAGCCATCTTGGAAAAAATAGCAGCCCACATGTGTAATCAACACCAACCAAAGTGGGTCCCACCCACAAATTTAATAAAAATCATTTTATTTTCCGAAACTTCAGTAATTCATAGAAAATAGACCGGTTATCAGAAAAATACGAATTTTATGTCCATTCTGCCTGAAATCGAATTCTCTACAACTTTACAGAAGAAATTTTTCCAAATTCCAAACGAAAAATGACCAAAATCAACATACGGATAAGTTTTCTAATTTCCTTCTCTTCCCTTTCTCTTTCTTCCTTTCCCATAATTCTCCACTAACTCTCTCTCTTCCCCACTTTCTTCTCTTACCCCCACCACTTCTCCACACACAATAAAAATATATATATATATATATATATATATATATACATTAAAATATTTACAATTATTAAATAATTCCAATTCTATCTTCTCTTTCACCTCATCTATTTATAAACCATGAATTTATTGTAAAAATATCACCATCAATATATTATTAAAATAATATATTTAAATGAATTATTTTATCGAGAAAAAGATAAAATATTAATTTTCAACAATTGTCATTTTAAAATTTTTCTCCATCTATATCCATATAAAATCAATATTTTTCTCATCATATGAATCAATAATTAATTATTCACAAATAATATTACGAGAATCACAATATTAACGAGGTAGTTCAGGAAGAGGGGCTTTCCAATAAGGATCTCTCACTTCTTGGCCGCAAGCAATTAGGTGACCAAACCTCTCCTTGAGCGAACTTTCTAGACATTGCCAATAATGTTTTCTAATAATATTATTCGGATAATATGAATTATTGTCTCGATAATGGAAAATACTTGTGTAATGACAATTATTGAAACAACAAAGAATATAAAATATCAACGCAACAATTATTGAATCAATAAAATAAAATCTTTGAGCGGTAATTATCGTAACAATTATTGAGTAGTGCCTTTTTACGTAAGAATCAATAATTGGTGCAACACAGTGTACTTCTGATTCAACAACGGCGTATTAGTGTGTTTTAACCACTTGGGTATTCCAACATGAGATAATTGGTAACAACTACGCCGTTATTTTTAAACAACTTATATTTGTCGTTTTCCTCATCCAATCGCTTTCCGTTATGGGGCCCACACATGGCTGCGCCGTCGTACGAATATTCCCCGACAGTACGAATATTCCACGACCAAACGAATATTCCCCGACAACAATGAATATTTTATAACCACTTGCTTATTTTGAAATATTTGCGTATTTAACCCCTAACTATCCACATTAATCAAATCAACCCTTACTATTTCAAAATAATAAATAGAGAAAATTAAATTTCATTAATAATAAGTTGGGGTCTTACAACCTCCCTCCTTATGAAAATTTCGTCCTCGAAATTGACGACGACGTACTGGTGTTTGAAAAGATGAGGATACCTCGCTTTCATTTCCGTTTCCAATTCCTGGTCATTTCCTATATAGCATGATTCCTCCACAAAACTTTAACTTGTGGTATGACCTTTCTTAGCGTAGGACATGCTCTTTCTATCCAAAATCTTGATGGTACCTCCTCATACATTAAGTCTTTGGCTATCTTATCCGGTTCTAACTCTATAACGTGGTTCGGGTCTTTCACATATTCTGAAATACAGATATCGTGAAACACATTATGAACACGAGACATACTTTTGAGGTAACGCAAGTCTATAGGCTACATTTCCTACTCGGTCAAGAATTTGAAATGGACCAATAAATCGTGGATTGAGCTTTCCTCTCTTCCCAAATCTTGTAACTCCCTTCCATGGAGCAACTCGCAATAATCATGATCCCTACACTAAATTCCACGTCCTTTCGATGAAGATCCGCATAACTCTTTTGTCGATCTTGTGCCGTTTGTATACGTTATCGAATCATTTGGATCTTTTCGGTGAGTCATACGTATTAACTCGGGTCCCAACAATGTTGCTTCACCCACCTCATCCCAACATATTGAGAAACGACATTTTCGTCCATATAATGCTTGAATGGAGCCACACCTATACTTGCACGATAAGCATTGTTGTTGTAGGAGAATTCCACCAATGGTAAATACTTATCCCAACCGCCCTTGAAGTCTAGGACACATAGTCTAAATAAATCTTCAAGAGTTTGAATAGTCCTCTCGATTGTCCGTCCGTTTGGGGATGGTATGCGAACTAAATCGCAAATCCGTGCCCATAGCTTTTTGCAAGCTAACCCAAAATCTTGAAGTGAATCTTGGGTCACGATCCGAAACTATGGATACTGGCATGCCATGCAACCTCACAATCTCATTCACGTACATACTAGCAAGACGTTCAAGGGAATAAGTCTCCCGTATCGGCAAGAAAGGAGCAGACTTGGTTAATCTATCAACAATAACCCAAATAGCATTGATGCCTTGAGAACCGTAGGAAGACCCGTAACGAAATCCATGGTAATGTGTTCCCACTTCCATTTCGAAATCTCAAGTGGTTGCAACGGACCCTTAGGTACAAGATGTTCCGTCTTTACACATTGACAAGTTAAACACATTGAGATAAACTTTGCAATCTCTCTCTTCATATTGTTCCACCAAAATGTATGTCGAAGATCACGATACATTTTAGTACTTCCAGGATGGATTGCAAATGGTGTATTGTGTGCCTCCATCATAATCTTGTACTTTAAATCAGAGTCGTTAGGAACACAAAGTCTAGAGTGGACTCGAAGTATTCCTTCTTCATCAATTCTCGCTTCCGGAATAGCTCCTTCTTGTACTTTCTCCTTCATATGCATCAACTCCGGGTCGGTGGCTTGAGCAACCTTAACTTTTTCTATTAAAGTTGGCTCTGTCGTATACTTGACATCATTGCACTTTCGTTCGCGATATGATCTTCTACTCAACGCGTCCTACCACGTTCGCTTTTTCGGGATGGTATTGAATAGTGTGGTCGTAGTCTTTCAATAGTTCGAGCCAACGTCATGCCGCTTAGCATGTTGAGTTCTTTTTGAGTGAAGAAATATTTAAGGCTTTTATGGTGCGAATATATCTCCACTTTCTCCCCATATAGATAGTGCCTCCATATCTTTAAGCGCTGAAAACGATCACGCCAACTCTAGATCATGAGTAGGATAATTCCTCTCATACTCTTTAAGTTGTCGCGAGGCATAGGCTATGACTTTCCCACGTTGCATGAGAACACTTCCTAACCCTTTGCTGAAGCATCATTTGAGATAACAAATCCATCCGAACCGGATGGTATTGTTAGAAACAGTCTTAGAAATAAGTCTCCTCTTAAGCTCTTGGAAACTTTTCTCGCATTCTTCACTCCAAACGAATTTTGTATCCTTCCCGAGTTAAATTTGAGTTAATGGAGTAGCGATTCGAGAAAACCTTCCACGAATCTCCGATAATAACCATTAAGCCCAAAAACTACGCATGCTTGGTCACCGAACTTGGTTGCTCCCAACTTTGTATTGCTTCAATCTTGGCCGGGATCAACAGATACTCCATGTTTCGACACCACGTGCCCAAGGAATGCTACTTCCTCAAGCCGAACTCGCATTTCTTCAATTTGGCATATAGTTTGTTTTCACGAAGCCTTTGGAGTACCCGACTTCAAATAGTGCTCATGATCTTCACGACTTTTGGAATATATAAGGATGTCATCAATAAAGACAACAACAAACCGATCCAAATATTCCTTGAATACTCGGTTCATCATATCCATGAAAGTCGCTTGAGGAGCATTAGTCGATCCGAACGACATGACTAAAAAATTCATAATGCCGTGCATCGAAGTTCTAAAGGCGGTCTTTGGAATATCCTCGATTCTAATCTTGGTGATGATATCCGTAAGCGAAGATCGATTTTGAAAAGAATTGTGCCCCTTGTAATTTGGTCAAACAAGTCATCAATACGAGGTAGAGGATACCTATTCTTGATGGTGACATGGTTCAATTCCCGATAGTCAATACAAAAGTCGCATACTCCCGTCTTTCTTCTTTACAAATAAAACAGAGAGCACCCCGAGGAGATGTACTAGGGACGAATGAAACCGATGTCCAACAATTCTGTAGTTGGACCTTTAACTCCTCGAAGTTCAATAGAGCCATTCGATATGGGGTTTTAGAAATGGGCTTTGTGCGAGTTCAAGATCAATAAAGAATTCAACTTCACGTTACGGGGTAGGCCGGGAAGTTCTTGAGAGACATACGTCGGGAAAGTCAATAACAACAACAGAATATTATTCAAATTTGGCGTGTCTTTATTCAAATCCATAACATGGGCTAAGAAAGCTTGACATCCGTTTTTCAATAAGCGAATAGCTTTATGATTAGATATAGCGGTGATTGATTTTAATGGTTTAGTTGCTTGAATTAAATGCATAACGGGTTGGTTAGGAATATGAAAACTAACAACCTTACGAAAACAATCAATTTTGGCATGATGAGTAGTTAACCAATCAATCCCTAAAATCACATCAAAAGCAAGTATCTTTAAAGAGATAAGGTCAACGGGTAAGCTAATGGTGCCAACTTGAATCAAACAAGATTTATAAGCGAGTGGATGTGATGAAAGTTTTCTCAACGGAGTTTCCACGAGATAGGTCAAAGTCCAATTTCTCCTGAGTCAAGTTTAAGCGTTGAGCACATGCGGGAAAGATAAATGAATGGGTAGCACCCGGTATCAAGTAAGGTATAAACTTCGCAAGAATTTATAAATAGCTTACCCGTGATCACCTCGTTTGGGTTCCTCGCATTATGACCGATCACAACAAACGCTTCTTCCGGAATCGTTGACTTTGACTTTTCGGGACGATCTTTTGAGTCACCGTCCCCCATTAAACTAGGTTTTATTCATTGTATAATCTCGAAGCGATATATCCTTCCTTTCCACAATTATAGCATACCTTGAGCTGTTGTGGGCCGGTTTGACCGATATGTCCCTCTTCCCGCATTTATAACATATACGACCGGTGGTCGTTCTCCTCCCTTAGAACCGATTCGCTTGCCAAGACCTTTGTCGTCTTCATATGGTCATTGTTAAATCTCCTCTTTTTAAAATCTCCTCCGACTCGCTTCTTCTATTTTCATGGCCATGATTACCACCGAGTGGTAACCATTTTTGTCCGTCTGTTTTCTTTCTCATTTGGTTATCATTATTCATTGTTGATTATCTCTCTCGTACGATCCTGGTTGTGGTCCCTCGGTTGATCGTATTTTCGTTATCTCACTCTAATAATTGAGCCCCATTTTACAACATCCGAATAAAGAGAAAGTTTATGAGAAATGAGATCTCGACGTATCTTGGGGTTTCAAACCTCTAAGAAACATCCGCCATCATCGTTCCTCATTCTCCACCAAATGAGGTCTGCAAACACGGATAACTCGCAAACTTTGCCTCGTCATCGAGACACCGCCATGTTGTTTTGCTCTAATCGATGAACTCCACTTCCTTCATATGACGAACACTTTCGGGAAAGTATTTGTCATTAAATAGTCTCTCAAACGTCTCCCAAGACATGCTGAGGCCGGATTTGGATGGGTACGCTTCACGACTCCCACCGATGAGTCGCCTTTCGCCATTGGAACATAAAGGTGGCGAATGGAACCTTCTGTTCTCCGTGCATCCCAAGACATCGAATATCTTGGTAATTTGCTTGACCCGTGTTTCCGCCATGATCGGATCGGCTTTCCCTTAAATTCGGTGGTCCCAACTCTTTGAACTGTTTGTTTGTGACAACCCGTGAATTGCTATCATTTTCTCGTGTATGTTGAACACGAGTCTCCTCGTCGATTTTGCATGAATCGCAAAAACTTCTAAACATCCCCTCGTTCATCATCTCGCTTCAATGGTGTTGTTCACGGGAGGAACATTGCCACTGTTGCACGTTCTCCTCGTTGGTGAGTACACAGCGTCTCCACGCTCTAATTTCCATTGTTAATATTCTCGATTCGACATTCTCAAATCTTGTCATAAAACAAAGGGTTAATTAAGGAAATCAATATATCACATAATATCCCTATATATCTTGACCAACTAACAAATAAGCTTAGGTAGGACATACTAGCGAAGGATTTACTCGCTCTCCCTCCTAGTTCTATTCCCGATCTCCGCCAGAGATCATATCCTCTTTCCTGAACCGCCTGTTGGTTGCCAAGATCTTTGTGATTCTATAATATTATTTATGAATAATTAATTATTGATTCATATGATGAGGAAAATATTGATTTATGTGGATATAGATGGAGAAAAATTTTAATGTGACAATTGTTAAAAATTGAAATTTTATCTTTTACGATAAAATAATTCATTTAAATATATTATTATATTTTAATAATATAATAATGGTGATATTTTACAACGAATGTGGGATATATGAGTATCTGAGGAGGAAGAGTATTTTTGTTGCAATAAATGTTTAAAACATGTTAAACATGTCGGTGGACCCCATTTATTGACTGAAATTTGATTATAGCCTGTAAAATCGCCCGTTTATGGATTTCGCTCAATTTCTATTTGGAATTTGGAAAAACTTTCTTCTGCAAAATTGTAGAGAATTGAATTTCCTATAAAAACTCGCGAGATTCGAATTTTCTGATGAAAGGACTATTTATTATGAATTATTAAAGTTCCGAAGCTCCGAAATAATTGATTTTTGGAAGTTTAAAATATTTAAAATTAGAAAAACGTTTTTTTCATTATGGTGTGTTACACATGTGGGTTGAATGAGCTGAAATCAGTTCTTGGAGGGTTGGCGTAGGAAATTTTATTATAAATAATAATATTATATTAAATTTTCTGCTTTGGTGTTAAAGCATTTTCTATAAATAGGTGCTTAGGTTAGAATTGAAAATCACAATTTAAACTGAAGTTTTCTCTCTATATTATTGAGCGTATTCTTGTGAGTATTTTGAGTATACTTTGAGTATTGTTAGGCGGTTGTAAGTTCCCTTCAAAGACTATACCTAGATTCCAAATTTAGAAGTACTTAATCTTTCGAGGTAAGGGATGTTATTTTCTTCTCAAATGATATTATTTCTTCAATATCATTATCTTTGAAATATTGGTTGAAACTTTTTATCAAATTTGGAACTTTTCCATATCGGGGTTACTATTCATGAGTTCTTATTCATGAATTACTATTCACTGATTACTATTCACGAAAGTACTATTAATGAAGCGTGAAGATGTTTTTTGGGAAATTTCTATCTTTTCGTGTGTGAGAGTTACTATTCACGATACAAAGACTATTCACGATATCTCAAGACTATCCAAGAAAAATGAAATTTCTTCTTTTTGTCCAAAATATCTATTATGGATACTAGCTTTGATTGTATCCATGTTTTGATCATTCTTGAATTTTACACCACTATGATTATTTTTGAGGTATTTTTGAACATGGATAAAACAAAGTACGAATCCTTAATCCTTAATCCTTGTCATTTTGTTTCCTTTGGATTCGTTTCTTTAAAATTATTTTCATCATCCTCGGTCTTAAATGATGATATTATTGAATATCTTTGGCCCGTAGTGCAAAGATGAATGATTTCGAAGAATATCTTTGGTAGTAGTGCAAAGATGAAGCAGTGTTTAGATGAACATGATTAATCGATGAATATCTTTGGCAGATAGTGCAAAGATGAATATTTGATTCAGATGTATATTGATTGATGTTACAGGATAAAAGATAGGCGATGAACTTTTAAATTCATACATAGAAGATAGTAGTTTGCATTCTCTACTTAACTCTTCTAATGAATTATTATTTCATTGCGAATATTGATTTAAAATTTGTTGTCTATTGTATTTTATTAGATTTTTCCTGTTGAAGACTAACGGTAATTTGTTGTATATTATCTTAGTCATAATATTCTTTCTATCGGGCTAGTTGAGCTCACCCTTTTCCTTTTGTTCCATTTTTCTTCTCGGGAGGCGAGAATATAGCGAATACTGAGTTAGGGGTATGGAATGAAGGTTTTAGAAAGGATTGTTTAGTAGTCCTCACTATTTTGTAAAATAATGTATCAATAAATGTGATGAGAATTTATTTGAGTATAGATATTGTCTGTAAGATAATATTTGAATTCAAACTCACAGGTTTTACTGGTTGTAATAATAAAGTTGTAGTTGTTTTCGCATCATGTATTGACAACTCGTAATAGGTGATGTATACCTATTTTGGGGGCGTCACGGTTGGTATCGAGCTTAGGATATGATCTCGGCGGAGATCGGGAATAGAACTAGGAGGGAGAGATGAGTAAATCCTTCGCTAGTGTGTCCTACCTAAGCTTATTTTTTTTTAGTTGGTCAAGATATATAAGGATATTATGTGATATATTGATTTCCTTAATTAACCCTTGTTTTATGACGATGATTTGAGAATGTCGATCGAGAATATTAACAATGAAAATGAGACCAGTGGAGACGCCAGACTCACCAACGAGGAGAACGTGCAACAGTCGGGCAATGTTCCTCCCGTGAACAACACCCACCGAGCGAGATGATGAACGAGGGGATGTTTAGAAGCTTTTTGCAATTCATGCAAAATCGCACGAGGAGACTCGTGTTCAAAATACAGGAGGAAATGATAGCAATTCACGGGTTGTCACACAATGCCAAGCAGTTCAAAGAGTTGGGACCACACGAATTTAAGGGAAAGCGATCCGATCACGGCATGGAAACATGGGTCAAGAAAATTACCAAGATATTCGATGTCTTGGGATGCACGGAGGAACGAAGGTTCCATTCGCCACCTTTATGTTCCGTGGCGAAGGCGTAGACATTGGTGGGAGTCTCGTAAGCGCACCCATCCAAATTTCACTCAAGATGTCTTGGGTGTGACGCCTCAAAATAGGTATACATCACCGATTCTCGAAGTTGTCAATACATGGTGCGAAACAACTACAACTTTATTATTACAACAAGAAACTGTGAGTTTAAATACAAATATTATCTTCTGATAATATCTATACTCAAATAAATCCTCATCACATTTATCGATACTTTATTTTACAAAATGGTGAGGACTACTAAACAACTCTCTAGAACCTTCATTCCATACCCCTACACTGCTTCGCTTATATTCTCGCCTCCCGAGAAAAATGGAAAAAAGGAAAAGGGTGAGCTCAACTAGCTCAAGAAGGAATATTATGACTAAGATAATATACAACAAATTACATGTTAGTCTTCAACAGTGGAAAAATCTAATAGAATCAATAGACAACAAATTTTAAATCAATATTCGCAATGAAATAATAATTCATTAGAAGAGTTAAGTAGAGAATGCAAACTACTATCTTCTATGTATGAATTTAAAAGTTCATCGCCTCATCTTTTATCCCTCAGTAACATCAATCAATATACATCCGAATCAAATATTCATTCTTTGACTATGTGCCAAAGATATTCAATGATTGATCATGTTCATTTCAACACTGCTCATCTTTGCACCTCTGTGCCAAAGATATTCTTCAGAAATCATTCATCTTTGCAGACATGTGCCAAAGATATTCCATAATATCATCATTTAAGACCGAGGATGATGAAAATATTTTTAAAGAAACGAATCCGATTGAAACAAAATGACAAGGATTAAGGATTAAGGATTCGTATTTTATTTTATCCACGTCCAAAAATACCTCTCAAAATAATCACAGGTGGTGTAAAATTCAAGAATGATCAAAACATGGATACAATCAAAGCTAGTCTCCGAATAGATATTTTAGACGAAAAGAAAAATTTTATTTTTCTATTGAATAAGGTCAGATTTGTGAATAATGTCGATACGTGAATAGTGAATCCGACACCAAAAGATAGAAATTCCACAAAAACATCTTCACGCTTCATGAAATAGTACTCGTGAATAAGAACTCGTGAATAGTAATCATGAATAAGAACTCGTGAATAAGAACTCATGAATAAGAATCTCATACATGAAAAAGTTCCAAATTTGATAAAAGTTTCAACCAATATTTCAAAGATAATGATATTGAAGAAATAATATCATTTGAGAAGAAAATAACATCCTACCTCCTCAAAATAACCGTATTCCGAATCAATTTTGGATATAGTGTTGATGTAAACTTGACCTTTGAATAGAACTCTCAAAATATCAAAATACTCACAAAAATACGCCAATAATCTAGAGAGAAAGAAAACTTATTTCGTGTGATTTTCAATTCTAACCTAAAGTTACTATTTATAGGAAAATGCTGTAACGCCATACAGAGACTAAAATAATAAAGAATTATTATTTCTTACCAATTCTTCTACGACACCACAATTATTCAAAGCATGCTAGCCATCTTGGAAAAATAGCAGCCCACATGTGTAATCAACACCAACCAAAGTGGGTCCCACCCACAAATTTAATAAAAATCATTTTATTTTCCTAAACTTCAAAGAATTCATAGAAAATAGACCCGGTTATCGTAAAAAAATACGAATTTTATGTCCATTCGCCTTTTCAAATCGAATTCTCTACAACTTTACTGTAAGAAATTTTTCCAAATTCCAAACGAAAAATGACCAAAATCAACATACTGGATAAGTTTTCTAATTTCCTTCTCTTCCTTTCTCTTTCTTCCTTTCCCATAATTCTCCACTAACTCTCTCTTCCCCACTTTCTTCTCTTACCCCACCACTTCTTCCACACACACACACAAATCTTGTGAGACCCCAAATTTTATCAATAAAGATTTAAATTTTGTCAAAATAATTTTTATATTATGGTGTGAATTTGAGATAATATTATAGTTGTGGGTAATATTTATAAATTTTGCAAAAGTATGCAAGTGGTTATATTATATTCGATTGGTGGGAATATTCGATTTAGCGAGGGAATATTCGTACAACTACTCAATCATTGGTGGACCCCACAAAATGTAATTATCATTGGATCGAGAAAACGACAAAAATATTTTATTGAAATAACGGCGGAAGTTTTACCGTGGTTACTTGTTGAACTACTTCAGTAGTAAAAGACACGAATACGATGTGGTTGCATAAGTAGCACACAAAGATTGATTATTGATGCTTATGTGAGAAGTCACAGTTTGATTCCATTATTATCGATTATTAATAATATGAATTATTATAACGATAATGACGCTTTGTTTTATTCAGTATTATTAACGTAATAAAATGTAAACATCTTTTATATAAAATAGAATACTTTATTAAAGTTATTCTATAAATAGAATATATTATATTTTATTACGCATAGTGTGCATATAGTGTTTTTGCATATAGTGTTTTGCATAGTATTGCATAGTGTTTGCATAGTAAAATGTTTTTATATAAATAGAATATATTATATTTTATTTAAAAGATTTTTCTTTAAATATGGACCGTCCGATTAAAGTAAATCAACTGGACCGTTCATGGATTAATTCTTATGCATTCCATTTTCCTATAAATAGAAGCTCATTCCTTCATTATTTTCTTACTTAATTCATTGAAACTCTAGAGAGAGAAATTATAGAGAGAAGTTTATAAAGAGAAAATTATAGAAAGAAGAAGAAGAGTATTCTCGCTACTTCACTATTTCTATATTCAGTTCTTTTTACTAGTAGTGGGTGTTATTCTTTCTTCTTGAAGAGAACTTACATTATTCCATTCATTATTATTCATTGGAATAACTCGTAAAAGTGGCATACCCTATACATAACCTCGTGATACGCGCATACCCTATACTTGGTGAAATCCTTATGTTATTCCGTTGCTTATTATTACATTGGAATAACTCAGTATATGCGGTTTACCCTATACTTGGTGACATTCTTCTATTATTTCGCATTGGAACATCCCATCTCGTGTGTTTTACAGGACCGGTTCCGCTTTTTATTATTCCGTTGGAACATCACATCGTGTGTTTTACACAGGACCGGTTAAAATCTTTATCATTACATTGGAATATCCTATCTCGTGTGTTTTACACCGGACCTGGTTCCATCTTTATTATTCTGTGGAACATCCTCCCGCTTGTGTGAATTTCACCGACCGGTTCCGTTATTATTATTACGTTGAATAACCCGTCTACATCGGGCACCGCACGCATGGTGATTTCTTTTGTTATTCCATTCTTTATTATACCCGGTTGGTTAAAACTTTGACTTCTATACTCCATGAAATTAGTAGAATATCCTTGATATTTGCGTTTCATCCAATATCTTTTCATGGAAATATTCTTCTGATCATTCTTGAATTTTACTCTACGAAACAGTATCATGTTGACAATTTGGACGTTAATAATTCATGGATTAAATAATTCTTGAACTTGTTTTATTGAATTACTATGTCATTGTCATCATCCTCATGTTATATTATGTTATCTTTGGCTTACGTGCATAGATGAACTTAGTATGATTATGATCAGGGATCATTCAGTATAATCATGACTTGATATAAATGATGTGACAAAAGTCCTCGTGGGTTCGTAATGCGTTGATGGATAGTTTTGGTATGATTATGACCGAGGGTGATTCTTAAGATAGTCGCGACCATTGATAATTTGATGAAAATCCTTGACCGTGGTAACGGGGATGATTAGATGTGGTGGTTTATTTATTAAAGTTTGAGTCTCGTGATAAAATTGATGAAAACCTTTTAAAACCTAAAAGATAGTAGACTTTATTCTCTACTTGACTCTTTTAATGGATTGTTTATTCCACTGCAGCTTAAACTGGTTGTCTATTGTATTTTATCGGTTTAACATCTGTTGAAGGCTAATGATAATTTATTCGCATTATCTTAGTCATAATATTTCTTCATGGGCTAGTTGAGCTCACCCTTTCTTTCATCGTTTTCTTCGTGAAATGTGAACATATTTGGGGCAGTGGGAACGTAAGTAATGGTCCAGAGGATAGCATTAGTAGTCCTCATTATTACGTGAAATAGTGTGATAATAGTTGTAATGAGGACTCCTTTTGAGTTTGTATAATATCTAGTAGACAATATTTGTATTCAAACTCACGGTTTATGTCGATTGCATACATGCACGCTTATATTAGTAAGTCGATTTGAATTTATGTACCATGTAAGTGGCGACCCAAGGGTGGGTGACGATACCTAATTTTGGGGCGTCACAAATACGCATATATATATATATATATACATTAAAATATTTATAATTATTAAATAATTCCAATTCTATCTTCTCTCTTTCACCTCATCTATTTATAAACCATGAATTTATTGTAAAAATATCACCATCAATATATTATTAAAATAATATATTTAAATGAATTATTTTATCGAAAAAGATAAAATATTAATTTTCAACAATTGTCATTTTAAAAATTTTCTCCATCTATATCCATATAAAATCAATATTTTCCTCATCATATGAATCAATAATTAATTATTCACAAATAATATTACTGTAATCACAATAATAACTGTGTAGGTTCAGAAAGAGGGACTTTCCAATAAGGATCTCTCCTCACTCGCGCAATTAGGTGACCAAACCTCTCCTTGAGAGTAACTTTCTAGACATTGCCAATAATGTTTTCTAATAATATTATTCAGATAATATGAATTATTGTCAGATAATGGAAAATCTTGTGTAATGACAATTATTGAAACAACAAAGAATATAAAATATCAACGCAACAATTATTGAATCAATAAAATAAAATCTTTGAGCAATAATTATCGTAACAATTATTGAGTAGTGCCTTTTCACGTAAGAATCAATAATTGGTGCAACACGCGTACCACTTGCTCAACAACGCGTATTAGTGTGTTTTAACCACGGGTATTCCAACAAGATAACTGTGAATAACAACGCCTGTTATTTTTAAACAACTTAATTTGTCGCTTTTCCTCATCCAATCGCTTTAAGTTATGGGGCCATATTACATGGTCTGCTACCGTCGCATTTAATATTCCCCGACAGCGATTTAATATTCCACGACCAAACGAATATTCCCGACAACAATGAATATTTTATAACCACTTGCTTATTTTGAAATATTTGCGTATTTAACCCTAACTATCCACATTAATCAAATCAACCCTTACTATTTCAAAATAATAAATAGAGAAAATTAAATTTCATTAATAATAAGTTGGGGTCATACATTGGGGAGACGTTTCAGAAACTATTTAATGACAAATACTTTCCGAAAGTGTTCGTCATATGAAGGAAGTGGAGTTTATTAGATCGAGCAGAACAAATGAGCGGTGTCTCAAAGACGAGGCAAAGTTTGCAGAGTTATCCGAGTTTTGCACCTCATTTGGTGGAGAATGAGGAACATATGACGCGGATGTTTTGAGAGGTTTGAAACCTAAGATACGACAATATCTCATTTCTCATAAATTTTCTCTATTCAGATGTTGTAAGCAGGCTCAATTATTAGAGCGAGATAACGAGTACTACTAACGGTGAGGACCATAACCAGGATCGTATTTAGAGATATAGTCAATGTAATAATGATAACCAAATGGAGAAAGAAAGCAGACGGACAAAATGGTAACCACTCTGGTGGTAATCATGGCCATGAAAATAGAAGAAGCGAGTCGAGGAGGAGATTTTAAAAGAGGAGATTTAACAATGACCATGTGAAGACGATAAATTACAAAGAACAACCGGTTCTAAGGGAGGAGAACGACCACCATCATATGTTACAAATGCGGAAAAGAGGGACATATCACCAACCGCCCACAACGATTCAAGGTATGCTATAATTATGGAAAGGAAGGACATATCGCCGAGAGATTATGCAGTAGCGAAACCTAGTTTAGCGGGGACGGTGACTCAAAAGATCGTCCCCGTAAAAGTCAAAGTCAACGATTCCGGAAGAGCGTTTGTTGTGGATGGTCATAATGCGAGAACCCAAACGAGGTGATCATCGGGTAAGCTATTTATAAATTCTTGCGAAGTTTATACCTTACTTGATACCGGCTTACTCATTCATTTATCTCCCCGCATGTGCTCAACGTTTAAACTTGACTCAGGAGAAATTAGACTTTGACCTATCTGTGGAAACTCCGTTAGGAGAAACTTTCATCACATCCATCGTTTATAAATCTTGTTTGATTCAAGTTGGCACCATCACCTTACCCGTTGACCTTATCTCTTTAAAGATACTTGCTTTTGATGTGATTTTAGGGATTGATTGGTTAACTACTCATCATGCCAAAATTGATTGTTTTCGTAAGGTTGTTAGTTTTCATATTCCTAACCTTGACTGTTGTATGAATTCAAGCAACTAAACCATTAAAATCAATCATCTGTCATATCTAATCATAAAGCTATTCGTTTATTGAAAAGCGGATGTCAAGCTTTCTTAGCCCATGTTATGGATTTGAATAAAGACACGCCAAATTTGAATAATATTAGGTTATTATTGACTTTCCGACGATTTCAGAAGAACTTCCCGGCTCTACCCCGTAACGTGAAGTTGAATTCTTTATTGATCTTGAACACGGTACAAAGCCCATTTCTAAAACCCCATATCGAATGGCTCCTATTGAACTTGAGTTAAAGGTCCAACTACAGGAATTGTTGGACATCGGTTTCATTCGGCCCTAAGACATCTCCTTGGGGTGCTCTGTTTTATTCAGTAAAGAAGAAAGACGGGAGTATGCGACTTTGTATTGACTATCGGGAATTGAACCATGTCACCATCAAGAATAGGTATCCTCTACCTCGTATTGATGACTTGTTTGACCGATTTGCAAGGGCACAATTCTTTTCAAAAATCGATCTTCGATTCGGATATCATCATTTGAAGATTAGAACCGAGGATATTCCAAAGCGCCTTTAGAACTCCCGAGACGGGCATTATGAATTCTTAGTCATGTCTTTCGGATCGACTAATGCTCCGCGGCTTTCATGGATATGATGAACCGAGTATTCAAGGAATATTTGGATCGCTTTGTTGTTGTCTTTATTGATGACATCCTTATATATTCCAAAAGTCGTGAAGATCATGAGCACCATTTGAAATTTCGGTACTCCAAAGGCATCGTGAAAACAAACTATATGCCAAATTAAAGAAATGCGAGTTAAAGCGAGAAGTAGCATTCCTTGGGCGATAATGGTGTCGAAACATGGAGTATCTGTTGATCTGGCGAAGATTGAAGCAATACTAAGTTAGAGCAACCAAGTCGGTGGATCAAGTACGTAGCTTTTTGGGCTTAATTGGTTATTATCGGAGATTCGTGGAAGGGTTTTCTCGAATCGCTACTCCATTAACTTCGCCTAACTTGGAAGGATACAAAATTCGTTTGGAGCGAAGAATGCGAGAAAAGTTTCCAAGAGCTTAAGAGGAGACTTATTTTAAGACTGTTCTAACAATACCATCCGGTTCGGATGGATTTGTTATCTCTGCCGATGCTTCGTGCAAAGGGTTAGGATGTGTTCTCATGCAACGTGGGAAAGTCATAGCTTTATGCCTCGCGACAACTTAAAGAGTATGAGAGGAATTATCCTACTCATGATCTAGAGTTAGCGTTAGATCATTTTCGCTTAAAGATATGGAGGCACTATCTATATGGGGAGAAAGTGGAGATATATTCGCACCATAAAAGCCTTAAATATTTCTTCACTCAAAAGAACTCAACACGCTGGCAAATGACGTTGGCTCGAGCTATTGAAAGACTACGACCACACCTTTATTCAATACCATCCTAGAAAAGCGAACGTGGTAATGACGCGTTGAGTAGAAGATCATATCACGAACGAAGTGCGATGATGTCAAGTATCGCGATAGAGCCAACTTTAATAGAAAAGTTAAGGTTGCTCAAGCCAGCCAATCAGGAGTGATGCGTATGAAGAAGAAAGTACAAGAAGGAGCTATCTCTAAGCGAGAATTGATGAAAAGGAATACTTGAGTCCACTCTAGACTTTGTGTTCCTAACGACTCGATTTGAAGTACAAGATTATGATGGAGGCACACAATACACCATTTGCAATCCATCCGGGAAGTACTAAAATGTATCGTGATCTTGACATACATTTTGGTGGAACAATATGAAGAGAGAGATTGCAAAGTTTATCTCAATGTGTTTAACTTGTCAACGTGTAAAGGCGGAGCATCTAGTACCTAAGGGTCCGTTGCAACCACTTGAGATTAGAAATGGAAGTGGGAACACATTACCATGGATTTTTCGTTACGGGTCTTCCTACGGTTTCTCGGGGCATCAATGCTATTTGGGTTATTGTTGATAGATTAACCAAGTTCCGCTCATTTCTTGCCGACACGGAGACTTATTCACTTGAACGTCTTGCTAGTATATACGTGAATGAGATTGTGAGGTTGAATGGCATGCTCTGTATCCATAGTTTTGGATCGTGACCCAAGATTCACTTCAAGATTTTGGGTTAGCTTGCAAAAAGCTATGGAGCGCGGAGTTACGATTGAGCAAGATACCATCCTCAAGCAGACGGACAATCGAAAGGACTATTCAAACTCTTGAAGATTTATTAAGACTCTGTGTCCTAGACTTCAAAGTAAGTTGGGATAAGTACTTACCATTGGTGGAATTCTCCTACAACAACAGATTATCGAGCAAGTATAGGTGTAGCTCCATTTGAAGCATTATATGGGACGAAAGTGTCGCTCTTCAAAGATGTTGGGACGAGTTGGGTGAAGCAACCTTTGTTGGGACTCGAGTTGGTGCGTATGACTACGGAAAAGATCCAAATGATTCGACAACGTATACAAAGCGGCACAAGATCGACAAAAGAGTTATGCGGATCTTCATCGAAAAGACGTGGAATTTAGTGTGGGGATCATGTATTATCATGAGTTGCTCCATGGAAGGGAGTTACAAGATTTGGGAAGAGAGAAAGCTCAATCCACGATTTATTGGTCCATTTCAAATTCTTGAATCGAGTAGGAAATGTAGCCTATAGACTCGCGTTACCTCGAGTATGTCTCGTGTTCATAATGTGTTTCACATATCGTACTTCGTAAATATGTGAAAGACCCGAACCACGTTATAGAGTTAGAACCGGACGAGATAGCCAAGACTTAACGATGAGGAGGTGCACTGTCAAGATTTTGGATAGGAAGGAGCATGTCCCACTGCAAAGGTCATACCACAAGTTAAAGTTTTGTGGAGGAATCATGCTATAGAGGAAATGACACAGGGAATTGGAAGCGAAATGAAAGCGAGGTATCCTCACCTTTTCGAAACACAGAATGCGTCACGTCAATTTCGAGGACGAAATTTCATAAGGAGGGAGGTTGTAAGACCCCAACTTATTATTAATGAAATTTAATTTTCTATTTATTATTTTAAAATAGTAAGGGTTGATTTGATTAATGTGGATAGTTAGGGGTAAAATACATGTAAATACTTTAAAATAAGCAAGTGGTTATAAAATATTCATTGTTGTTGGGAATATTCGTTTGGTCGTGGAATATTCGTGCATCGTCGGGAATATTAAATGCGACGCTAAATGACCATGTGTGGGCCCCATAATCTGAAAAGCGATTGGATGAAGAAAACGACAAATATAAGTGGTTTAAAAATAATTGGCGTAGTTATTCAAAGTATCTTTGTTAAAATACCCGGTGGTTAAAACACAAGAAGCTTTACCAGTATTGCACCAATTATTGATTCTTACGTAAGAAGGCACTACTCAATAATGGTTACTGATAAGAATTATCGCTCGATATTTTATTGAGTTAATAATTCTTTGCGTTGATATTTTATATTGTTGTTGTTTCAATAATTGTCATTTACACAAGATTTTTCATTATCGAAGCAATAATTCATATTATCTCGAATAATATTATTAGATAACCTTATTGGCAATGTCTAGAAAGTTCATCTAAGGAGAGGTTTGGTCACCTAATAATTGCTAAGGCTTGAAGAAGAAATTCTTATTGAAAGCCCCTCTTTCTAGTGAGGCGCCCAGTTGTCAATATTCATGATTCTGTAATATTATTTGTGAATAATTAATTATTGATTCATATGATGAGGAAAATATTGATTTTATGTGGATATAGATGGAGAAAAATTTTAATGTGACAATTGTTGAAAATTGAAATTTTATCTTTTCTCGATAAAATAATTTATTTAAATATATTATTATATTTTAATAATATAATAATGGTGATATTTTTACAACGAATGTGGGATATATGAGTATACGAGGAGGAAGAGTATTTTTGTTGCAATAAATGTTTAAAACATGTTAAACATGTCGATTGGACCCCATTTATCGATTTGAAATTTGATTATAGCTTTGTAAAATCGCTTGTTTGTGGATTTCGGTCAATTTTATTTGGAATTTGGAAAACCTTTCTTCTGCAAAGTTGTAGAGAATTGAATTTCCTATAAAACTCGCGAGATTCGAATTTTCTGATGAAAGGACTATTTATTATGAATTATTGAAGTTCAAGTTCAAATAATTGATTTTGGAAGTTTAAAATATTTAAAATTAGAAAAACGTTTTTTTCAATATGGTGTGTGTTACATGTGGGTTGAATGAGCTGAATTCAGTTCTTGGAAGGTTGGCGTAGGAAATTTTATTATAAATAATAATATTATATTAAATTTTCGCTTTGTGTTCTAAAGATTTTCTATAAATAGGGTCTTGGGTTAGAATTGAAAATCACATTTAAACTCAAGTTTTCTCTCTATATTATCGGCGTATTCTTGTGAGTATTTTGAGTATACTTTGAGTATTGTTAGACGGTGTAAGTTCCTTCAAAGACTATATACAGTATTCCAAATTGTAAATCTTAATCTATCGAGGTAAGGAATGTTATTTTCTTCTCAAATGATATTATTTCTTCAATATCATTATTTGAAATATTGGTTGAAACTTTTTATCAAATTTGGAACTTTTCCATGCTCAAGTTACTTATTCATGAGTTAATATTCACGAGTTACTATTCATGAGTTACTTATTCACGAGTTCTTATTCACGAAGTATTATTCATGTAAGCGTGAAGATATTTTTTTGGGAAATTTCTATCTTTTGGTGTCTGAGTTACTTATTCACGATATACTAAGACTATTCACGATATCTGACACTATTCAATAGAAAAATAAAATTTCTTCTTTTGTGTCAAAATATCTATTATGGATACTAGCTTTGATTGTATCCATGTTTTGATCATTCTTGAATTTTACACCACTATGATTATTTTTGAGGTATTTTTGAACATGGATAAAACAAAGTACGAATCCTTAATCCTTAATCCTTGTCATTTTGTTTCTTTGGATTCGCTTTTAAAATTATTTTTCATCATCCTCGGTCTTAAATGATGATATTATTGAATATCTTTGGCACTTGTAGTGCAAAGATGAATGATTTCGAAGAATATCTTTGGCCAGTAGTGCAAAGATGAGCAGTGTTTAGATGAACATGATTAATCGATGAATATCTTTGGCACAGTAGTGCAAAGATGAATATTTGATTCAGATGTATATTGATTGATGTTACAGGGATAAAAGATAAAGCGATGAACTTTTAAATTCATACATAGAAGATAGTAGTTTGCATTCTCTACTTAACTCTTCTAATGAATTATTATTTCAGCTGCGAATATTGATTTAAAAATTTGTTGTCTATTGTATTCTATTAAATTTTTCCCTGTTGAAGACTAACGGTAATTTGTTGTATATTATCTTAGTCATAATATTCTTTCTTTGGGCTAGTTGAGCTCACCCTTTCCTTTTTGTTCCATTTTTCTTCTCGTGGAGGCGAGAATATATAGCGAGGTACAGTCTGGGGTATGGAATGAAGGTTTTAGAAAGGATTGTTTAGTAGTCCTCACCATTTTGTAAAATAATGTATCAATAAATGTGATGAGGATTTATTTGAATATAGATATTGTGCAGAAGATAATATTTGTATTTAAACTCACGATTTCTTGTTGTAATAATAAAGTTGTAGTTGTTTTTACGTACCATGTATTGACAACTCGAATGGGTGATGTATACTTATTTTGGGGCGCCACAAGAATAACAACTTCAAGTTATTTTTAAACAACTTATATTTGTCGTTTTCTTCATCCAATCGCTTTTCAGTTATGGGGCCCATAAAAAGATCGCTATCGCATTTAATATTCACCGAAAGCTAAGAAGAATATTCCACGACTAAACGAATATTCCCCGACAACAATGAATATTTTATAACCACTTGCTTATTTTAAAATATTTGCGTATTTTACCCATAACTATCCACATTAATCAAATCAACCCTTACTATTTCAAAATAGAGAAAATTAAATTTCATTAATAATAAGTTGGGGTCTTACAGGTATCCTCTTCGGCTTCTTTGTATTTGGGATGGAGGCACCCGAAGGTAGTGTTTGCTTGCAAATGACCATTATTAATCAATCAGTTCGAATTGATGGGCAGCGATGCCCATGATGGAACTATGTCCGAACCAATGATCAGCTTCGATAGTTAAAGGCGATTTAGTTGGTACTTCTGTAGAGGTCAGCGAAGATGAACCCTTTATGTTGTTATTTAATGTTCACCAGATGGGCTTCGGTAAGCCGTATTTTGGGTCTTTATTGGTCTTATTACAATTCCTTTTGTCCTGAACCAATGCCATTTATAGTTTCCTATTAAACCTCCTGTTTAATAAAAAACTAGGGGGCAATGTTGGGTCATGATATTTCCCCTCTTTGGGCCGAGTAAGTTGGGCTTACTTATTAAATTAATCCATCGGGCCTTCATTATTGAACCTTGAAAGTCATTTGGTTTAGTCATCATATTACTTCTATTTAACCTTATAAGACCGGGTCGGTTCATTGGACTAACCCATTGGATCATTTAATATCTATTACTTTAACTTGTAATGATGAAAAAGCATGATGGTTGACTGCTATTACTGCCATGCATTAATGTGGATGGGATCCGGTGACGGCCGGTGTAACGACCCCAAAATAGGTCCATTCCATCCAACCCATTCTGAGTCGCCAAATATATGGTACGGAAAACAACTACAACTTTATTACAACAATTGTTGTACAAAATACAACAACACATATGCTGTGAGTTTGGATACAAATATATACCAATCAGAAGACGTCACAATGACACCTTACATAAAGGTATAGTCAAAAACATTTTAGAAATTAGAATCTTTGGGAAGTGCTCAAGGAAACCTTCGTATACGGGAGGCCATGCTTTTAGGTTATGGTAGATATCATATGGCCATGTAATTATCCTTGGTTCAACCTAATAGACCCCAAAGAAAAACGAGAAGATTATTATCATATTCTTCCCAATGGTGAGTCTTCTCTTGACATATCATTATCTCCACTGTCTCTAATTGGGTATTATACTCCAAACAAACACCAAGATTATAAAGGTAGTGCTTGTAAATATACTCAGCAAGTGAATGAGCACAACCATGTCTTATGATGACACGAGGTTGTATGTCATTAGACATCTTGTATGATAGTGGCAAAAAACACCCTTCCAAGTTAAATTCACCTCACCCTCAACATTTATAGACCACCATTCTATTCCCTCGTTATCCCCCGCTCGACCTAGCTACACTTTTATTACCTGAAAGGAATTGTGAAACAAAAGGGTGAGCACAACTAGCTCAGTAAAGAATATTATGACTAAAGATAAATAAATTATCAATAGTCTTCATCAGTAATAAATCAAAGATTTAGAACATATGGTAGATGATAAAACTTTTCAACCATAGTTGCAGCGGAATGAGCAATCCATTAGAAGAGTCAAATAGACCATAAAATCTATTATCTTCTCCATGTTAAAAGTCCACCAACAATGTTTTATTCCTGTAACATCAATCAACAATTCCTGTCCACAATCACATGTATAACTCATAATCATAATTGTAGTTCTAAATTCCTCTTCTTATCCAGATTTAAGATAATTTCATCAATTGTCTTTACTTGAAACATCAAATATCATGGTTATACTAAATCACGCCTCTGCTCATAATCATACTAATAAATTCATCTTTGCACCACGGGCCAAAGATATTCATCAACAGATTCATCTTTACACTACAAAGCAAAGATATTCAACAACAAAGTCATCTTTGCATTACGAGCCAAAGATATTCATCAATAATTCATCTTTGCACTACAAAGCAAAGATATTTATAAAAAAGTCATCTTTGCATTACGAGCAAAAAGATATTCATCAATAATTCATCTTTTGCACTACAAAGCTAAGATATTCATCAACAAGTCATCTTTGCACTACGAGCCAAAGATATTCATATATCAAAGAAATACATAATCATTTCGGAAGTTATATAACAATAATTATAACCGTGTTGATCAATTCACCTTGCACTTAAGCTAAAAAATATTCAATTGTAAATTCAATGGTCATGATCATACCTACCAACAATTCAACTTTTGCACTCATCGCCAAAGAGAACCTATAGTCACGATCATACCAATAATCTACTCATCTTTACACTCAAGTCAAAGAGAAATATCATCATTAGGGTTATAAGAATGTTATATAAAAACAATATAATCAAAACATGGTTTTAATTTCAAGAGTAAGATTCATAAATCAACGATAATTTGGTCGGAGAAGAAACCAATTTGTCGTGAATAAGACCTCGTATTCGTACATAAGACCGTGAGTACGTGCATAAAGAACCTCTATAACTAAAAGATAAAGTTTCATAATAAAATTCATATCCATATTTATAACACCTTAATCCAAATGTTATAAATCACTTAGAAATCTCATAATCTAATATTATTAATATTACAATAATATTTTAATCATTTCTAAAACTTATAAATAATTTATTTAAATTGTTTACACTTTACTAATAAATGCATTTAATCATCATAAAATGTCAAACTCATAAGATTTCATCACCAATAACCAAAACCCTCATCAAAAATCTGCATATACCTCATATATGATTCTCAAGCCATAAAATCATATTTTCCAATTTTCTTACTTCACATAACATATTTAATTCATTTACTCATAACTAGAATATTTTCATGAAAAATACCAAATCAATTTCAAAAATATTTCTTTTCTAGGATTTAGCATAACATAGTCCCATATTGAATATATATTTTTCTCAAAATTTTAAAATTCATTTACTATTTTTTCATATGGCCAAAACCACCGAATATTTAAACATTTATCATAAATTATAATTTTATCCAAAATTCTGAAATTTACACGGTATACTGATATTATATAGATGTACTCCTAATAAAAATTTCATCAATTTTGGAGTTAATCACAAGGAGTTATAAATAGTTACTTTTAAAATAGTCTTTTCTCATAAAATCCATAACTCATAATCTATACATCCAAAAATCGCCATTTTGGACACACACTACTAAAACTCATCAAAATATCATTTCAAATTTTTCCAGAATTTTGAAGGTTCAGAAAAATTTCGAAACTAAAACATATATAACCCTTAAAATCCCTTACTATCCCTTACCTCAAAAAAAGAAGATTTAATTAGAATAATTTGAATGAACTTCAACCAGATATAGCAACACTCAAAGTATACTCAAAATACTCACAAGAATACGCCGATAATATAGAGAGAAAACTTCAGTTTCGGTGTGATTTTCAATTCTAACCCAAGACCCTATTTATAGAAAAATCGCTAGTAACACCAAAAAAAAAATTTATTAAATATTATTATATTTTTCCAAAATCTCATACGCACACTTTTTCCAACTGATTTCAGCCTCTATCACATGTTACATAAGGGTCTCAAAATGAAAAACACGTTTTTGTAATTAAAAATATTTTAAACTTCTAAAAATCAATTATTTCGGAGCTTCGAAACTTCAATAATTTACAATAAATAGGCCTTTTGTCAGAAAATTCGAATCTCACGAGTTTTTATAGGAAATTCAATTATCTACAACTTTGCAGAAGGAAGTTTTTCCAAATTCCAAACAGAAATTGACCGAAATCCACAAACGGGCGATTTTACGCGTTATAATCAAATTTCGATCAATAAATGGGGTCCAATTTAAAGCATGTTTAACATGTTTTAAACATTTATTGCAAAACAAAAATCTTCTTCCTCCTCAGATACTCATATATCCCACATTCGTTGTAAAAATATCACCATTATTATATTATTAAAATATAATAATACATTTAAATGAATTATCTTATCGTAAAAATATAAAATTTCAATTTTCAACAATTGTTACATTAAAATTTTCTCCATCTATATCCACATAAAATCAATATTTTCCTCATCATATGAATCAATAATTAATTATTCACAAATAATACAGTAATCACAATATCGACAACCGCGCAGCCTTAAAGAAAGAGGGCTTTCCAATAAGGATCTCTCTCTTCTTGGTAGCAATTAATTGTTGACCAAACCTCTCCCAGATGTAACTTTCTAGACATCGCTAATAATATTATCCAATAATATTATTCAGATAATATGAATTATTGCTTCGATAATGAAAAATAATGTGTATTGACAATTATTAAAACAACAAGAATATAAAATATCAACGCAAAGAATTATTGAATCAATAAAATATAATATTGAATGAGAAATTATCGTAACAATTATTGAGTAGTGTTTTCATACGTAAGAATCAATAATTGTGCAATAATGCAGTGCTCTTCACGTGTTTTAACCACCGAAAGTATTTTAACAAGATAATCTGTGAATACTACTACGTTGTTATTTTTAAAAACTCCTTTTGTCGCTTTTCTTCATCCGGCGAGTTATTCATTATATGGGCCAACAAATAAATTGCATGGGCCACATACTAATATTCCCTACGGAAAGTTAATATTCCACCACCAAACGAATATTAAAAATAATAATGAATATTTTATAACCACTGCTTATTTTGAAAAAAAATTATATATATCACCCTTAACTTTAACTTTTATCACTTTAACCATTTTCTTGAATAGTAATTATAAGAAAAATTGAATACTTTTATTTCATAAAATTCGGGCCTTACAAATGCCAGAGTAGAAAAACAGAGGTCAAGAAGTAGTGGTTGAACTGCACACACCCTGAGAGAACCATCGGATCAATGCAATGTACGTGTCGAGGTAGTGGGTGGTACGCAGAACCCAAAGAGAAAGTATCACCTATCAACCAAGTCTTCAAAAAGTGCGACGCTTCATACACGCTCACATTCATATTCACACATACACACAACCGGTAATTATTATCTCTCTCAATACACTGTACATTACATCCTCCATTTGTTAACCTCAGAAACATGATATCGACTCTCACGCTCGAAATTTATCTCGTGGTCCCAACCGTCAAACTTGTGGTGTTTATCGTGTTTACTTTATAAAATCAGAGCGTTTTATGTGATTGGTACGTCGGAGTAGATCTTGGTGTTAACACTAGATAAGCATGAAATTAACTCTCAGCCGTACAACTCATTTTCTATCAAGGATCAGTCATTCAATTATTAATTGAGAAATTTGACTTCTTTGTCTTTTTCTATTTTAAAAATTTTAAATCTGCTAAATATCCATTACCATGCACGATCTCATTTACGCGTGATTTCAACATAAATAACAATATATTACTGCTACTACTTATCTAGCTTTTCAATGAATAGTTCACTCATCAATATCATAAAACCAAGGGGTTTAAATTTTAATATTTCTAAAGTTTTGTGTAGCATTTATTAAAATAATTTTTTTAAATTAACGTAATTCATTTTATATTAAAAAATAATAAATATTGATAATTTATAATATGCATCATTATATTGATTAAAATTAAATGAATTCAAGTTAATTTTTTAAATTTGAAATTAATTTTAAAAATTAATAATGAACTAATACTTTATAAGAAGGAGAAGTATATATTAATTTAAAATTGATAAAATGAGATAACTTAATTAGAACAAGTGGTGGACATTATATATGTATTTTTCCTAGGCACTGAAAGAGAAGAAGTGGATAAGATAACTTTTCATAGAGTTGAGAGCCGTACTTTTGGTGTTGCAAAAAGAACTAGGAGGTGATGTCATGCTTAGATAAGCATCTTGCAATATACGTTGATGCACCCCCACTCCCACCCCCACCCCCACCCCCACCCCCAATAATGCAACTCAAAAAGGAGATGGGAACACTTTTTCTCAGATTCCTTTATCATAAAATTAATTTTATGATAAATTGGTTAATACAGTGCTGACATGCAGAGAAAGATCACCTCCCATTCTGACACGTCTGACCTGCGTGTCGACATTATATTAGTCAATTGACCAAAATTAACTTCATGCTAACCACTATCATTCTTCTCTATTCATTTTTTGTCAAATTGAAATTCATGTTCTAGACCATGGTCTTTTATACAACTTAATTTCTCCGTGTAGAAAAATAAATTTACTTATTTAACATTTGAAAGGTTAAATATATCACATATACTCTCACCTTTCTACTAACAAGAATTTCATTTGACTTGCATTTTGTGTACATATAAACTATACATAGTTTTAAGAATAGTGTACATAACATAAATAGAAAATAAGCAAGACCTACTTACTATTAAATGTTTTACAATAACATTTTTATTTTTGAAAAGTAAAGTTGCCTGTTTTTTAGGGTGGTCTTGACAACCATTAGAATTCCAAAACGCTGAATTAGTTGTGGCAAATACAAGCCACCAACTCCAATAACTCTTAGTGGGCAACCATTTTCTTGTGACCAAACAAATTCAAAGTGGTTGGGTTCATTCAACCCCTCCATTTTGATAGGCTGCCCTACTATTTCGCATTTTTGTGGAGGCACTCGTCTCACTCACCACCAACCACCTCATATAAAACTTACTATAATTGCATCAGCAGGGGAGAGAACGATAAAAATATGAATAATGTTAGAGACACGACTTATTCTATAACTATTTTATAATTTGTTGATATATCATACTCCACCTCAGTTTTTATGTAGGGCCGAAGACTACATTGAAGCAATTTGTTATCAATATGTTGAGGTGGAGTATGACACATCAACAAATTGTAAAATAGTTGTAGAATAAATTGTGTCTCTAACATTACTCTAAAAATATAAAGTCATGCATAGAAGGAAGTGACTCCTGTACACTACCAAAATACAACTCACTCGACAATAGGCAAGACAAACATGTAGTGCAGAACTAGACATATATATAATAAAGAGGAATGCTACTATCACATAAACATCACATACTGGTGATGTTGGTGATGTGGCAGTACGTGATTTGTTGTTGACATGACCCACTTAACTCAACAACAAATCACATACAACCACATCATCATTATGTGAGCATTATGTGACTCACTTTATGTGATAGTAACATCATTTTATAATAAAAGACTAAAACAAAAACAAACAGGAGAAAAAGTAAAACTGAATTTGGACACTAATCTATACTATAATAATCTTAATAACTAGTTTTTATTCCACTTGCCAGCCAATTCTGCCATTGATTTTGTGGAGGATCCGCCATCGCTAAGAACCTTGGCAGCTGCATCTTTTAGGTCTCTCATCCGGGTCCGAACTCGCTTTCCTTCTTCGCCTTCCATTAAGGCCTTGACAACCTTGGCAATCTTGGCCCGACCCACCAGACCATTTTCATCCACTTGTGGCCTCAATGCAACTTTTAGGCCATCACTAAGCATGACTGCATTCATCTTTTGCTCTGCGTAGAGTGGCCAGGCGATCAATGGTACGCCATTAACCACGGTCTCCAGAATGGAGTTCCAACCGCAATGGGTTAGGAAGCCGCCGGTCGAGTCATGGCGAAGAATCTGGGCTTGAGGTGCCCAAGAGGGTACCACTAGACCATTCCCTTTGGTCCTCTCTAGGAACCCTTTTGGCAAGAAATCAAAAGGGTCCTTCTGACTTTCGACATTGAAGAAGTTAGCATTGGCAGCTTCATTATTTGGACTTCTAACTACCCATAAGAATCTTTGCTCACTCATTTCCAAACCCAAGGCTAGTTCATTGATCTGATCAGATGAGAGGGTCCCACCGCTCCCAAAGGAGATGAACAAGACAGACCCACGTGGCTGATTATCCAACCATCTCAAACACTCGGACCCATCAGCAGCACTACTTGAATCTATTTGTATGAGAGGCCCAACCGGGTAGACTGGCGGTATGTCGGACTCCTCTTGCAAAGCTTTGATAGCACCTTCCTCCAAGTCCTTGAAGCTGTTTACCATAATACCTTCAGCCAGTCTGTACCTCTTGGTATGGTGAAGTATCCATTTATATGCATCATTCTTTCTGTCCTGAACAGGGTCAAGTAGATCCCTCCCATGAATTGGTATACAACCTGGAAGTTGAATCGGTCCAGATAAGTCTCTATATTCGCAAGATTCTGCCTCATCAAGCTTTGGCAGATGAAGGAAGAACGATAAAGACATAGCTGTTGAAGGAAAGAAAATATACGGCGAGACCTTGAATTCATTTGCTACATCGAATGCATCAGTACCAAAGAGATCAACAACCAAAGCAACTAACTTTTTTGTAGCAAGCAAAGACTTAAACACGTCACGAAGAGAAGGAAGAGAGCGTGCCACGGTGATGGCTATTTGAGTTTCGATATTAACATCGGAAGGTAAGTCATCCAAGTTAACTGGCGGAAGAACATTGTAGGCTATACCAGCAGGAAGTGCATCAAGAAATGTCTTTTGAGCTTTTACTAGAGGTCCATCGGTTGGGACGATTAAAGTTGCAGTGAATTTGTGTTGGCTAATGAATCTTTTGGCAAATTGAACAAGTGGGATGAGGTGACCCATCCCAGGAGATGGAAAAATGGCTATATGGGGTGTGTTTTCCATGGGAAATAAACTTTGCAAATGCTCTATGCTTGAAAAGAGAGAAAGTTAGATGAGGTGAATGAGAAAAAGAGATATAGTGCTGTTTTATATAGGAGTTTGTAGTTTTTATTCACGTTTTATGTGAGGCTGTGAGTTTTGTGAGGCGGAAAGGTAGAGGAAAATCAATAAATTTATTAATACTACTTTTGTACTGGTATTAAGAGATAACAATACAATTTTAATTATAGTTTTTTACATTTTGTATTGTTTATACTTTTAATTAGGAGTTTATAGTTTTTTCACGTATTGTATTGTTTTTTCAAATTAAGAATTTTAATTATAGCACCATTAAAATAATTCTTAATTTAAATTGGAAATAACTTTATAATTAAAAGCTACTACAATAATAATTTTTTTTATAAAATATCCTACATAAATGATCACATTAATAATTAAATATTTATTTTTAAATATCAATACAAAATTAATAATAAATATCTCCATTGGATTCATTTTATAATTGTGGAGTTTGCTTTGATGACCATTGAGTCGTGTGGGTAATATTTATCTATAATGATTCATGGTGGGGATCTTGGACCCAGGACAGGTAAGTTTAGTTTAGATGTGAGAAATTTCTAGCTAGGTGAGATAGGCACCCATGGGAGTGATGTCCCAATGAAATCTAGAGGATAGAATATTCGTACTTCGTGTGCTGTGCTGTGCTGTGCTGTGCTCACATGGTGGTGATGTCACCACAAAGCTAAGCCTTATGTCATGGCTTTGCTAGAGAAGTCCAATTGGCACCATGAGTAATTGATGCCCCTAGTCTTATAAACTGTTTTTTGCATTTCTATATCTGAAAATGTAATGAAATCAAATTTAAGGTTTAAACTATAAATAATGCACTTAATTTATATGTATGCATATATTCCTTCTGTTAATTTCAAAATATAAAATTATTATTAACTATTTAAAAGTCAATTTACTACATTCTAAAATTAAAATTATATAGCTTCATTTACTTTTAGTCAATACAATAATAAATATCATAAATTATCTAAAAGGTGCTACATATTAAAAAAAATATTGTTTTATAATTTTAAATGAACCAAACAAATTTTGAATTTGAAAGCATCTTAAATTGACTTTCAAAAGTCTTATATTTTAAAACAAACGAGTACTATGCAATAAATATATAATTAAAAAGAGTTTAAGATGTGAATGCATGATGACAATAATAGAACAATAAATCAGAAATACTATCCAAAAATAATACTAATAAAAATAACCAGTCAAAATGTTAGGTTTGAAATTATAGATGCAATTTATGTAAAATGATCTTTTGCTTTTTTGGGGTCTCGTTAACTTGCCCAAAATATAATCATTAACTTTTGGCAGACCAGAAAGGAAATCAGTCTGCCAAACACACCACCCCCCACCCTAAAGAAAGTTACTCTTGGTATAATCCAATCCCTATGACAAAGAATCTGGAATCCTCAGATTAGTAGATACTGAGGATTAAAATCTAACTAGGATAAAAGCAGAAAAGAGATTATGAAAATACAAGAATGCACAAGAGTAATTGATTAAGTATATATAGAAATAAATAAGGTGCGACATGTGCTTATCAATAATAAAAAAAATTCCAAACTCACCACATCCTGCAACCAAAGAGCACTGCCACAGCCGCCAATACATAGTATCACTAGACAACCACTAGCACCACCTTTCAATTAGCTATCATGACTACTCCCTTTCCCATGATGAATACCTCAAATATATACCTAGCATTAAATTTGTAAAAGTTATATAAAGTTAAGTTCTTCAACATGAATATGCATTTCATACAGATTCAACTTTAATATTTAATGCCTCAAAACATAGTAGGCAGTACACTTGAATGTATCGATATCTATAAACTCCAACAATTGGCAAGACAGCTCAATTTGTAGTCTTTGAAGTTTGAACAAATGGCAGCAATCTTTACATTACATGTAAGAGAATAAAAGGTCCATCCAAAATGAGGCAATTAGATGTTCTATATTGCTGCAGGAATCTTTTACTTGAGGTTGTTTATTTAGCATCTTATATCAGTGTTAATTTCCTAGGTATGAGAGCTTCAAGACTTGGATAATCCTATTTTCCTCAATTAAAAAGGAAAAAAATCTAAAAAGGTTCATTATGCCTTTACTTAGTTAAACCATAATGACCATGGCCAGTAGCTTCAACCCAGGATAGGAAGGAAAGAAATAATGAGTTTCCATTCAATTTGGAAATTTCAAAATCAATATTCAAAAATTCCATGGCTAAACACTTTCTTTATAAGTTCCATGCTAGAAGTCACATTAAGCATGATCTCCAATCTAATATTCTAAGGAAGAACCATCCCAAACATTCAGCAAGACCTTAGGTAATACATGAAATGAAATAAACCAATATATTCTCATAAGATGTTTTGATAATGCTCATAACTAACTGGAGCTGTGGAAACAAATTCACCTGCAAAGGCAATTGAGATTTTTTATACAATACGTTTATGAAGCTGCAAAAAAAATGTCAACATCCTTCATTTCATAGAATAAGGCTGTCCACTTATTCTACAAAAGAAGGGAAGATAAAGAGAAATAGCATACCTCAGCTTGAGAGTTTGAAAAAAGAAAAGGTCATATTCAAATACAAAAAAATAAGGTAGGTATCTGAGAGGGACTTTTATTTTTTTCTATGAGAACGTGTACGGCAGAACTTGTTTGTCTTAGGAGTTAGGACAATCAGATGGAGTCTAGAAAGATTAACACAGTCGATACTCAATACTGTAATTAAGAATTATTAGATTTCTTTATTAGATGTATTTGTGTATGTAGTTCACCTGTTTCTGCCTGCTCTGCGTAGTTTCCTATTAACATATTTCAGAAACTACAAAAGCACTGCTCCATTTTAAAGAAAATGGCCAAGGGTGTAAATCAATGCATAAATCATTGAAAGGTACTTCGATTTTGCACATGGCAAAGAGCTCAGCTTGACAATAATGAATAAACAACAAGTTTGTTGTATGCAAAATATTATTTTAGGTCCTATGTCACTCCTACTACGACATTGCTGTTCTAGCTTTATACATTTTCCATTAGACATGTGGAACTATTCAGCCTTGAAGTTTACTTTAAGGGGAACACTATTTCCACTTGTGTTTTTGATATTTCCACACGGTTCCCTCTCATATGAAGGTGGGCCCACTTTATGTTCACATGAGAATCCAAATGCAACCTTAACAAATGTCAATGTTGTTACACAATATAGCATGTTATAAATTAACAAAAGACATAAGTTCAACTGCGTAGAATTCCATGCACCATGCAATGATACAACTCTTAAAAAATCAAGCACGTAATTATGTGATGGTAAAATGATCTAACATGATGCAAAGATAGGTACAGAGTTATATTCACTGCAGCTATAAGTCTCCCTTATGAGGCTAAGATGACAGTGACAACTGTATTTCCTTGATGATGCACATGATTAAGACATACTATAAAAAATTATTAAGGTGTATATTAAATGGTTGGTTGCTACACACAACACAGTTATGGTCTGTGAAACGACTAAAGCAAAAAATGGGAAAAGGAAGCAAGAAATTAATTAATTTATAAACTCTGATTCCCATATCTTTCCACTATTTTAATTAGGAAAATTCATTTTCTGAAAATTCCTAGAAACTCTCTATATCTTGTTCAATGTTATAACTGATTCTTCTCCACCAAACATGAGAAATTGAAATTTCTTTTATTAACTGCTCATGTCCTTCCTAAAATCATATCCAAAAGAATCATAAGTTTTAACCCTTCATTTCTCAATGCATTTGCAGATTAATTCAATAGAGTAGATCATCACACAGATGTAAACTTGGGCTTGCTTAACAATTTCCTAGTTCCTAAGTAAGTATGGTGATTGGAGCCAGCAACCTTGAGGTTAATCCTCAAGGCCTCTGCCATTTCACTTAGTCAGTTTACATTTTCAATTTGGCATTACTAGTTGTTTATTAGTTATAGGAAAGCACGTCGTATAAAATTGTATCCCCAATTTATACAAACTCATTCCCCTCCATTTGAGTAAGACTATGAAGCAACAATAGCCTATCAAATGCAAGTAATTAGCTAACACCTAACAGCAAAAACATACTTCATTTCGCTTTGAATGTCATGGCTCAGCTGACACATTTATCTATAATGTTTTCCATATTTCTCAGTTTAAAATTGAACTTTAGATTTAAATATTAAATTTTTTTATAAAAATATTGTATGTTTTGTTACTGTATTTGTTGAATGTCTAACAATCCCCGACACATACATGGCTTTGAAGTCTGAACCATTTCAATGTGAAACGGAGAGAATACAACATGAATAAAGGGTACAAGGGCAAGAAATTCAAACAAAATGATTAATCGAGTTATTTTAGCTCATTTGTTATTAATTAGCAGTCAAAAAATACTAAAATTATGCAATAGTACTGTACCTCACTAATAAGTTTTTCTGAAACATCAGCTGCTAATCTGCTATAGACATGAAACTCACCTACATTTTACATTATACAGTGAATGTAGCTTGATTTCTAATATACCGAAAATCACATGTACAAAATGCAGATTTTTTTACCTGAATTTGCGTTCGAAATTCGGGCGATTCAGATGCCGAAACCCGAAAGAAAGCTTCGGGTTCAATGAAACCCAGTGATGATAGGGTAGCAAGGGAGCTTTGTGTTGTTGGATTGCTGAGAAAATTAGGGATACAATTGCAAAATGCATGATTGCCGTTTGAAGAATTTGGGATCAGAGCTCAAAGATTATAATTTTCTCAACAATTTAAGCGCGGAAAGTACCTTTTTTAAAGTTTAAAGCATGAAGATTTTTAGAATTGAAAACTATACTTTTCGGCTCTTTGGTGTTACCTTTCTCCAAAAGAGTGTTTTTTTTTTTCCTTTTTTTATTTTATTTTTTCACAAAATTAAAGTTACAAGAAATTAATATTAAAGGAAAATAATATTTTTATAAGAATGTCATCACACACATCTATTTATTCTATAAATAGCTATGAAAATTGTGATGTCAGTCGTTATGAGGTTGTTACAAATCTTCTCTTCTTCTTTTTGTCCTATAAATTAGATTTTGTTACAATTTTGTTTTTTGAATTTTATTTATTTTCAAAATTCTCCTATTATATTTTTATAGTAATTGTACAAGCAATGCCTTGGACAAGTGAAACTAGTAAATAGTAAATGAAACTATATTGATGTTGTTGAAATAGTACAAAAATATTATAAATAGTAAACATGAAAATATGACTAATTCATTTTGTTTGCATAAATATTATTATTATTATTTTTTTATCCTAACCTAACCTAAGAAAAGAAATCCAGGTGGAAGAGGGGATAACTTACTGTCTTCAATCTAAATATCAATAGAAGTGAGTCGTACTAAGTAGCCATCGATCATAAATATCACTAACATTATCTAACAACCGAAAAATAAGATGAAATTCTTCTGGTTCCGAAACTATATATAAGTCCGCCAGTCTAAGGATGGGCCAACTACCTGTATGTCTAATTTAATCTTCAAAAGTAACACCATTACTATCAAGTCCAGGAAATGGTGGGTCCAATGACATGGTCTGGGCCGAAATCCAGTCCAAATAACAATCAAAAAAAATCAGGTAACAAAAAAATCAGGTAGGAGAAAGAGAGATTAAAAAAAAAAAAGGAAGAAGAAGGAGAGAGAGAGGATGATATACCGAAAATGGAGTCTGGTAACAGGACCAGGTGCTATTCTGGGTGGAATCGTCGTCACTGTTGTTGTCGCCAATTACCTCTTCGTCAAAACTGTATGCTTTCTGTCTCTCTTAATTTTGGATCTTACTAATAGATATCTTATTTTCTTATATCAGTAACCGTGTTTACCTTTTGTGATTCATTCGATTGTATATATAATAAATCTCTGAATGTAATTTGGTGGTACTAAGTTTGTGATTATTGTAATGAAATTGTAGAAAAAGTTTAGGTTTTTGTGATATTCAGGCATATTTCATTTGTAAATTGAGTTTGAGCATTTCTCTTGTATGTAAATGCTGCTGGAAATAAAAAAGGGGTCAGAAAATAATAGAGAGAAGACAACTTTTTTTAAAGATCCATTACATTTACTTGATTATAGTTTTTGTGATTAGTTTGGTTATATATTGCTTTACCTTTCATTTGATCTCTTTAATCCTTTCATTTCCTTGCTTTTCCAAGTTCAAAACAGACCCTTAAAGTTTATTTCCTTATAGGGGACAGATCAGAATGTAAAGTTACATTACATTGGTTTGATAAATATTTGATGATCAAGCTTTCTTTTTGGAGTTTGATAAATGCACTCTATTGGTTGTTCCCATTAGGCCATTATTTCCACACTAGTGACTGTTTAAATTTAGTTGTTAGATGAGCATAGATTTGGAAACTTATACTTTCCAGTTTGAACGTGTGCGCACACGCACACACATATATATATGAGATTTTATGTTTGTTATAATCTTGTTCGATTTATATGTTCTATTATTTAAAACATTTACTTCATTTGACTTTTTTTTTTTTTGCTTGAGATTTCATTTCCTATGAAAACTTATTGTTCATATGTAAATTATTTTCATTTAATTTACATTTAGAAAATTTTAATTATTCTTGTGTTTTTTTTAGAAAAGAAATATTTTTTGTTTTATTTTATGGCAGTGTGGTGAGGTTTAGTGTATTGGCCGACGGCCAATGCGGTTTTGGGACCAATATTTCTTTAACCGGAGTACATGCGGTGTTGTTCCGGTCCAAGTTTATTGGAGGCGGTACGGTTCCAAATCACCTAATTACCGGTACCGCACTTGCACCATAGCCATCCCTAGACAAAAGTCACAAAATTCTTGTCACTTTGGTTACATAGTGTTTATGAATTTTTATGAAGAAATTAAGACAAATTATACTACCTTGGGTCTAAAAAGTAGCACTATTTTCTTAGTTTACAAAGAAAGTATGAGTCTAACATCTGGCACTTTGAAACAGCTATTGAAATGAAAAGTAAATTCTATAAACATACCCTAACCATTTATACAAAAAATGTATGATTGAAAGATATATACCCCACTATTGGAACGTTTTATCTGCCTTTGGAAGTGGTTTTGCCTTATAGTATGGATTACTCTCTCATATTGTCATTTCCTGAAACTGTACTGCATTGTCATACTACTGAGGTTGCATGAAAACATCATGCTTGGTCTAATATAAGAGTGTTATCTTTTGAATTGTAGGACCCTCTTCTCAAAATGCAGCCCAGGAAGGGAGAGACTGCGTCTTCAACTCAGTAGAAAAATTAAAGAGGAATATGTGCATATTGAATATGAGCCAAGTAAGCCTGTTTCAGGCTTCAAGCTTGCTGCTTATGTCCCTTGCAAATGTGTTGTTGTTTAGAACATGAAATTTTACTTGAATAAAGTTGACATTTTAATTGGTTCAGCAAAGCCACTTGATCGCGCTGATGGTTCACTGAATGTTCGACAGTTACCATTTTTCTTCAGTCTACTTCATTGATGTTCATTCAAATTCCATTATTTGTTATCATCAACTCTTTCGGCTATTCAAAATAAAGTTGAATCACGTCTCAAATCTGGAATTTGTTTGGGTTATGTGAAAGATTTGTAGAAATGATCAAACTGAAACACAATCACTTCTACAAATCTTTAATGTTTAATATTAAACCTGCTTTAATCGCAGAGGGAATAAGTTTTCCATTATGCATTTCTATGTGAAGATGACAATCCTGTAAGAATTCCATGGAACAGCTCTCCCGTGGAGTTAAAAGATTAAATTATCTCCCGTGGTTATGTGAAATTAGTCTTGCCAGTTCTACTTTCAATGGATTAGTAGAAAAGTCTACATTAGAAGTATATGTATAATCTTCATCCATTCATACAGCATATTCTTCATCCATCAGTATTTCCATCATCAAATCATTCCAAGTGTCTATCGGGCCAGGCAAGCACCAATGCAAGCAATCTAACTGAACTCTTGCATTCTTATCTTTACCAGAAAATGGATGATACGACCTGTAGGGTCCTGGATGCCCATCAGGCCTCAACAACGAAAGATGGGTTGTGTCAAATAGCCTCAAAGCCAACCCATTCTCTGATCCCACAGCCGCTGCCTTCTTAAATTCGTCTACTTCAATATTGCGCATTGCGCTGTCCACGTCAACTAAATCAACCTCGCCTTCTTTAAATGGCACAGTCCTGTTACAATAACCCCCGCTGTTCCACTCCCCATTCTCAAAGTGGTCAGGTGTGGAGGTTCTAAAAAATGTGTAAGCTTTGTGCTTCGAATTGGCGATGAACTTTAAGGTTGAATTTATTGCTTTCCGGTATGCGTACACAAATCCTACCTCGCTTATGTTCTTTTGGGGGCAGTTATGGCAGCCTACAATAGTGTTGTTTTCAAAGTAGATAGCGGTTTTGAGAAACCATTTCCCGCCACCAATCTCTATGTAATCAAAATCCTTGTATTGTTCAACCCAAACAGAATCAAGTTGGTCAAGATGAAGCTTAGCTATGTTTGATGAAGCTCCCCCGTTAATGTCTTCAAAAATAGCTGCCTTTATGAGGAAAGGAGACCAGATAACAGAAAGACTAAAGTTATATGAGGGGAAATACCATCTTCTGGATCTGTATTCCTTATCGTGGTCTACTGCAACAGCTTCTTCCACCTAAATGTCAAATAAAATAATCATAATTTAAGTAACCTGAAGACGAGAAATGTGACCCTTCTCATGCTTACTGTTTTATCTCATTGGCCAAAACCTCAGTTCTAGAACTGTTTATGCCTTGATTTCTAGCTGGTAACTACCCAGTTCAAGCATAGGATAGGATTTTATGTTGAAATGAAACATAAACAAAAGAAACATTATGATAAATCCCAAGAATGTACCCGTGAGAGAATGCAAAGCAACGACTGGACGTGATTACGCGAAATTGAATCGCCAATGAAGGCCATTGATCTATTCCTCATCAACCCAAGAAATCTTTGTGGATTAAACCTGGGTAATTTACAATCTCGTGGAGTCCACCTCCAGTAAATATAACCTGAATCCGGCCGCCCATTCGTCATACAGTTTTGATGATCTTCCATGGAGTGGCAACTATTGTTAGTGTAAGATGGAGCAGTGGGATCTGGAACCCATTCTCCCTTAAAAATATCGCATTTTTCTGTTCATAGTTCATATAATTAAAAATTAAAACATATCAGAGTCAACACACAGAAACTGCACAAGGAACATCAAGAAAGACTACAGGAGCATTATGCAATGAAATTAACTTTGTCAATTATCAATATAATAAATAGCTCTCCTCTGTGAGCGTCATCTCCATCATCATTGACTTACATAAAAGTTTAACTTCATGATAACCGAATTTCTTTGCATTATACTTAATAAACGTGGACAAACACAACTAATTCCTTTGTGCAGAACAAGTAAAAAAAAAATTATTATCAAACTTCGGAGCTAGAATTAACATCTATGTATATATTGACTATATAGGATACAGCTGCTTTTAATACCTGACAATTAAAGCTTGTCGTAAACAATTAAGTTCAATTTAAAAGAGTTTAAGTCCAATGCAATGGGGCCATTTTAGTGCAGGGCCACCAAACAGAAACAAGATAGATCAACCCACAATAGAATTATTTAGAAATTGATACATTTTCTCTCAAATTCAAAAGAACCAGGAAATATGCAACAACTACAATGGGGGTTGGGGTGAATTCTTATAGGAATAGGGGTTTAGTTCCGAAAAACAAATCTTTTCAATTTGATTATTATTTTTCTTTTTTTGGTGAATCTGATTAATAAAAATCTGGCCAGTCCTCAAGAAATAAGATCAGGGTAGGGGGTGGATTTGAATAGACACTTCAGAAAAAGATAAAAGGCTTTTATCATGAAAACACAAAAAATAAACAAATATACTCACCATTGTCAGAACCTTGGCTCTCATTCACCGGAACATAAGCCGGTTCCGGCATCTGAACCACCGGAAGCCGCGGCGGTGGCAATGTTTTATTCAGAAGAAAGTCAGTGTCAGAGCCCAAAACAGGGGGAAACTGGGGAACATTGCTGATATAGAATCGATAAACAAGACCCAAAAAAAGAAAACAAACTACAAATTTAACAAACATTTGACTGTGCTTTTGAGCTAATGAAAATGGGTTATAAAAAGAATCAGTTTTACGATTATTGATGTTGTTATTTGTTGATATCAAAGCTCATGGGTTTCATTTGTGTCGCTGAGACTTTATAATATTACAGCCTCTGCAACTCATTTGAAAGAATTAATGGATGAAGAAGATGGGAAATTAATAAAAGAATTGAAAGATGATGATGATAAGACAGATGAGAAGGGCTATAAGTAAGAAAACTTCAAGAAAATGATGATGAAGTGATGATGTGTGGGGGGATTTGGGGAGGTGTGTGGTGACTTCTTGTGCCATTGATGACTTCACTTGGGTGCAGGCCAGGTGCTGTTATGTTGGTTCTACTTTCTACTTTCCACTCTAATTAATTAATGAAATCAGATATGGAGTCAACTATAGAAGATAAGTTAGATATTTCTTTTTCTTTTTTTAATAATAAAATTCCATTTAATTTAAAGAAATAAGTTGTGATATTATTCTATAGAAAAAAAATATCTGTGGTATTTTCATTCAATTGCATGTTAATAATATTTGAATCCATTAACATAAAAAGAAAAAGACTTCTTTGGTTTAAAAGGAGAATACCATGATGAAGTTACCATTTGATGAGTTAAAATTTTATACCAGTTACATTTATCAAATAAAATTTATTTAAAATTTCATCACTATACTAATAATAGAAAAGAATTTCTTTTGAGACGATAAAGAAGGTAGGGATAATATAGAAAAAAAAATAATTTATTCTCCTCGAAAGTTGGAAAAAACAAACTTTTTGAAACAAATTTTTTCATCTAAAACGATAATCTTTTATGAACGGAGGGAGTAATCCATACCACTCTACCGACAAATTACTTGGGATTAAGTTTTAACTATTTTTTTTCCTCTCATTTTGATTCCCTTTTCAATTTAGTTGTTTTTGCTTTTTTTGGATCCAATTTTATAAAAAAAAAATTATACGGACATATAAATTGGACATGATGATAATTAGATCAGAAGAACAAAAAATTTGTATTCTAACGAATAAATAAATTGTACTGTCCAATTATTCACTGAAATAAATTTTTTTTATTCTTTCGGTCCAATTTACATGTGCGCATAGAAATGTTCATTTTATAATGGGTTCTTTCTGCAACCTCTGCTTTATTAGTTCTCTTTTTATTTATATTAAAAATTTGTTTAGTGTTCACTAACCTATGTTGATACATGTGACAATATCACAAAATCATTTATAAAGAAGGGAACTATATATTACTCTTCTATTTTATTACTTACAGTTTTACGTTACAAACGAATTCTAACATAAATAAAATTAGTCTCAATTTTCTTTTATTTATTAGAGCACATCATTATGTTGATATCAAAATGGACCCATTCCATTTATAGTCTTCTAGGAATCAAAGTGAGGCCATCAGTGAGACTTGAGAGTTGCTGAATCAACCTGTCATCCTGTCCCTATATCAAGGGCACACAGTTTAGCATGGATACATCTTTGTGCTTCTGTGTTATGATCTGACCCGAGTCCAACCAGACCTATAGTAAGGCTCATGACTTGGTACGTACTGCAGTGGACCAAATGACCCAAGTAATGCCCTGGAGACGTGGATTGAGCCTTATTCTGGACACTGATTTGGACCGGGTCGTTACAATGTATTTGACCCTTCTCTTTACTGGTAAAAAATAAAAATAAAAACACTACAAACTTGGTTAAATTGACACCAAAAATTTACATACCTTGTATAGTTGCATATACAAGTAAAGAATACAGATAAGCTATATTTATGCACAATTTAACGGCGCTGTGACAATAAATAAAAGATAAGCCTTTAAACATATTCACGACACCAGAGGCAATGTAATAATCTTCCTCTCAATGATTTCTGAGTAAAAGTTGTTTCGATTTCCTCTTTATAAATCTTTGAAGATGATGGTGTACCTGGACTCCAAGATATCACAGCTTCGGGATATTTCATATATGAGAACGATGGTGGCGGGAGATCTCTAGTTTCTGAAATGATGGATCTCATGTAGCTGCTCTTGGAGTTTTCATGCCAAATCCATGCTTCACCTTCTCAACTCTGTCAAAATTCTTGTCATTAGTGCCTGAATTTATATTCAGAATGCGTTTACATAAATAATAAGTACCGTTCATATATCATCAATGTCAATTGATTCATCACAGAAGGTGAGAATGAGAAGTGATTGAAAACAAAAGTTTTAGGAACACTTAAATTTTAAGAGGGAGCTAAATCACTGATAATTTGTTAGGTGATTAGGCAATTAGGTAAATGGTGAATAGTTAAACTAATTTGCTCTACCAATTTGGTTTAGCCTGATGACAGGTTAAATCTTCTCGTGAAAGAGGTGGGTTGACCATGAATCTTTCTTGTTGGACATCTTCTTCCGAAACTACTAAGCCGACTTGAACTATCTCTTAAGGACCTGAACCAGTGGCGTTACTAGATTACTAATGTCATTTCGGCTTGACCTATTATAAACAGTGCATCATAACCTGATGCTAGTATTATTTATTCCACACCTCAACATAACCATATTTCTCCTTTAGGGATGAACCTCGATGTCATGATCCTTGCCCCTAATGACCCACACTCTAAACTGCTCCCTCTCACCCCGCAAACTCAGTGTCTTAAATTTGAACCCGGTTATCCCTTGTGATAGGGAGTTAATTTGTACAACAAAAATGAGCAATCATTTAAAGAACGAATAGAATGAACCATAAAGAGAATAAAAGTCTTACGTTGGGGCAAGTTTGCCAAGGCTATGTAGCTTTTCACCTGAGACTTCATCTAGGACTCTCCCTGACATCTCAATAATGTATGATCTATCTCTATCAGTTGGGAGCCCTCTCTTTCCAAGCAATTTAAGGTCTCTTTGATGAAGCTCCCTCCCATTTACAAGCACTCTGGTATTTCCACCAGCACAATCCTCTGGCATGGGATAATTAAGTTCTTCAATAAACGGCTGCCATAATAAAGAACCAAGTCTTAGTTTTTAACATTAATGAATATACAAGCTATCATTAATATGGATCAATATTTCTGCATCTGTGTAAGTAGATCTTACGGGAAGTATGCCAAGACAAGGTCCGCCCATCACACCCCAGAATCCAGCTCGGGAATCATACCTGGTGCAAATTGGGAGCAGGGAAAACCCTTAGTATTTGCAGTCAAGATGAAGAAATGTGTTAAGTGTAACCATTAAGTGAACAATTTAGATAGAATTTTTAAACAATCTTTGCTACACAAGAATAAGGGAACCTTCATGCATGAAAGCTGGGAAAAGTGGACGGACTCTCACAACTAAATTTGGATCTAATTAAGATCCAGTTATATAAATTATATTCAATGCAAAACTCAAGGACTCCCTTCTAAGCTTAGATTGAGGAAACTGACTTCAGAACATCTTTATGACCCACTTTCTGAGAAAAATAATACTCCACCAAGTGGCTCCTTTCGCATTTCAAGATACTAGATAGAACATAAAGTTCTATGTTTCCAAGAGGATTAACTTGTACATAAATCTAAGTCAAAACACTAGATGGTACGTACCGGAAATTGTTTTTAGATAGAAGACAGTTTTATTAGAAGAAAGAAGATACAGAAATCCATAATGCAACGCAGCCCTCCAAACCCAATGTATATCTGAAACAGAAATCCTCAAAGAGCAAACATATAAGCCGACAAAAGACGCAAGGAAAAGTGTCTGTTGACATATGCCCTAACTAAATCTGTCACTCATTCAGTCTACCCAATCTGGACAGTCTTACGAAACATGAAATGAGACTAGCTTCATGATCATATTCAGTGAATAATTACATAGAATAGCAAGTCATAATAAAAGTCTGGACCATTTTCTCCAAAGAAGTACAAGACCAATTAGGCGGTAAACTGTTAGCTATCTTCACGTTCAAATAAGGAATTTGTAATACTAAAGATATGCATATCTCACACCTTTGCATTTACAGCTTGTGACAACTTCAATTACTTGATTAGCACCAAAATATAATACAGAGAATACAGATAGAACTTAAGCATGTATGTTTGTGCAGAAAATATTTTTTCCTGGTGAACCTATTTTCAACTTTTTTTCAAATATATATGTTTACCAGTAATGTCCAGGTTGGATTGTTCCAGCTAGCTTTTCAGCCTTCTTAACCAACTGATCTGGTATAGGATGCCCATTAACTGTAACATTAGCTCTTTCCTGCTCGATGTTCTGACTAGATCTAGATTTGTCTTTAAAGCTCTCCCTGATAATACCTGCAAAGAATGATGCACCCCCTTTATTGGCTCTCAGTTGATCTTCTTCCCTGCACACATCCGTTGAATCTACAGATGTTTCCGTGTTGAAGAACTCATTGGATGATATCTCCAACTCAGTGACCACTGCTGCATCTTTCATGGAGTTTTGCCTTGAGATAACCTTCTTTGACTTTACTCCCTCCTGCTCAGACTGACCACTGCTGTTTCCATTTTCAAATCGCTTCACCGCATCTCGAAGCGGTGAACCTGGAGACAGACTGGTTTCCTTTGGAAGCTCGGCAGAGTTGGATTCTTTTCTTGTAGTAATCAAAGTGTCTGAGCTATCCTCATTCACAGAAGTACAAAAAGATGTCGAATGACAGCTTCTCATCTCGGCAGACTGATTTGAGCTCAAACCCTGTCCTGTTGATGGTGAAGCTAGTTTTTTATCCATCGACTGAAAATCATAACCTGAATTATCATAATCAACTGATGAGAAATCCTCGCTATTTGCATTGCTATGGTAATTTGAAGCACCATCTTTGGTCACCAAATTAGAGCTATCATCAACCTTTGCAGGAGTTTTCTTCACTTCTTCATACAGAGAACTAACAAGTTTATTGTCAGTAACCACTAAAAGGATGATTTTAGAGCATGATGCACATCTAATTTTCCTTCGACTTTTCACTGAACACATAACTTTCTTAGGAAGTTGGAGCAACTCAAAACAATTGTAGCATGCAACAAATGGAGCACCACCAGCAATAGGGTGGCAACAACGTCCACCACTGGCTAACACCACCCTTGGAGGACGTTGACAATTGAAACCACCCACTTCAAAGTTCGGATCATTATTCCATCTAGTTTTGGATTGTGGATGGTGATAATTACGTGGAGGGAGGTTAGTAAATCTTGGATCATATTCCTGCGAACTAGATACACCTGGATTTTCATGATGGTGAAACATTGGATTGTTCTGAACATCTGAAAACCTTTTATTATGGTAGACAGAAGGTGGAACTAGTGGAAGAACATGATGTTTGTTGTAGCAATGTAAACAAGAGCAAGATGGTGGATGCAGATTTATATTATGTGAATTTGGTTCAAGCATATCGAAATTTGCCATATACTTATTCGTATACCGTCCGGAGAAGTATGGATGAGATGGATGTTGTTGTAAAGGATGAGCTACTTGGTATGGAGGTTTCCGAAGCATTTGGGACCTAAGAGGATCCTCAAATCCTAGCACTTGATTTGGATTATGCATGCGAGGATGGAAGCTATGCATAGCCATTTCACGACTAGTCATGAATGGGGGTGGCGCAGCGTAATGATTGATATAAGAAGGTCCTCCCACATGTTTATGAGGAATTGAATATTTCATTGAGGCCCTTTTTCGCCCGAAAGAGCCATCAAGGAACCAATTCTCAGAACCACCATAAGGATCTTGATGAACAACCCTCCTATCTGGAACCTTTTCTTTAGGCTTGTCAGACATATTAGTCCTACTAAGTTGATCCTTCAACTCATCCAACTTCCTTAAAAGATCAGCTCGATCTTGTTCAAGGTACTCAATCTTCTTTAACACATCAAGGTCACTCCTATTCTTTAGCGGTTGAGCTGCTTCAACATAATCATAATTACATCCCAATTGGTAATTGGAAGGACCTTCTTCCGAGTACTTTGAATTTAAATACCTCACACCTCCATCATCGGCCCTTTGGGTGCTACAAAACCGTTCCGTTTCACTTTTCTCACCAGTTCTCCAATCCAATGTACGCTCTGACCTTCGTGACCTATTTGCATTACCAACTCGGAGATTCAAATCCCCAAATTCTTTACCTGTATCATCTATGTTCTCATCCATCTCCTCTTCATTCTCAACAACCCATTTATCCGTTTTAGCCATTGAACTATCCCTATATTTATCAGGCATCTCACCCAAAATCTTCTTCCTCTCAAGCCTACCGGTAGAACTACCATTTGACCTGACATCTCTTACAGATCCATCACTTAAATTCATCATTCTTTTCTCCATGAATTCAAAATTCTCTGATGTGCAATGAAAATTCTCCAAAACCCCTCCAATTCTTTCTTCATCCACCTCAACATCATCATTCTTTGCTGGAAAAATTAGAACCGAAATAAAAAAAATACCCATTTTACAAAACAAACCATAAAAGCCAAAAAAAAAAGTAACATACATAGTATTTCCATCTTGTAACTGAAATTTGCCAATACATAAAAATCCCAACTTCGACCCCAAAAAAAACTAAAATTGAGCATAAATTAAGCACAAACATAGCTTTAAATGAACAACCTTATGTAAATACTGTTTCTTTATACATTATCTTGGATACCAGACACAAATTAACATAGGAAGAGATAAAATTCATGAAATTGATAAAAGGGTACCTCGAAGAACAGCACCACACTGATGTACAGAGTAATCTGTGAGCTCTGGAAGCAAATTTTCGCACTTTGGGCAACGAACAAAACGAACTTGTCCAGGTTCAGACATTGAAGAGCACTGCTAAACAATCTTCAAGAAACCCAATTATTCTCTGCCGTAATACTTTGTAAAGAAGGAATTTTATGCACTAAGGGAAATTTAAGGAAAAAATCGGAGAATCCAATAAAGATTAAAATGGTATTCTACTTGTACGACGTATGACTCACAGAAGCTGAGGAAAAACTATGCTTTTGTTTGGAGGAAGAGAAAGTTCTGAAAATATCCGACTTTTCTGCATCGACAAGCTTTTACATGCTGCAGAAATGTCAAAAGAAACAGACAGAAAGAGAATGGAGTGGGATAGAGAAAAGGGTAGTTCTGTTTTGTTTCGTTTCGTTTAAAGAGAAATAAGGGGTATTTTCTTCAACAATACACTTGTCACTATTTTTATACTATAATTAACTAGGGTCAAATTAAGTTTAAATGAGATTCGTGTACTAGAATTTTTAAAAATGATTAAGACTAAGAAGATTAAAAGTCGTAGTTGATTTTTCTTTCTCTATTTAAGTTGGAATTGTTCATTTCACTTTCATGTTATTGGTTATTGGTTATTGGTTATTGGTTATTGGTTATCTAAAATGTGGTCATGATTTGGATGAATATTGAATCCACTTATAATATTTTTTAATAATTATATTTAAATATTTATCTACCGCAAATATCAAAAGTCGTTGTGAGATTACCACCAGGTCAACCATTATATATATAGAAAAAACGACTCATAACAAATCTAGTTATAACTTTACTTGGCTAAATTTCTTTAACCGTTCACAAGAGAAATGGACCGTCAGTTTAAAAAATAAAAAGTGTCATTCATTATTAATAATAACATATGGATTAAATATTTTAATTATACACCGTTTAATTTATTATGAATGATCAAAGATATATTTATCGAAATAATATTATAACTAGGTGTAGACCTTGCAAAATTAGTGTATCATCACCCATCTTTGGCCGCCACTTTACTACGTAGATGCAGAATTTAAATACAACTTATTAACATAACTGTCTTCATGATAATACGACATAAAGCGTGAGTTTAAATACAAATATCGTCTACTAGATATTATACAAACTCAAACAAAAAGTCCTCATTCTGATTATTATCACACTATTTCGAGAATAGTGAGGAACTACTAATCTTATCTTCGGGACCATCACTGCGTTCGACTCGTAAATCAAATTTATATTCTCATTTCACGAAGAGAACAATGAAAGAAAAGGGTGAAACTAAATGGCAAGAAGAAATATTATGACTAAGATAATGCAGAATAAATTATCAATAGTCTTCAACAATGTTAAAGCCCGATAAAATACAATGATAAAACCAAGGTTTAGCTGCAATGAATATCAATCCATTAAAAAGTCAAGTAGAAAATAAAATCTACTATTTTTATGATTTAAAGGGTTTTTCATCATCGTTATTATTTGAGACTCGAACTTTAATAAATAATCCACATCATCGAATCACCCCCGCACTACTACTGGTAGGATATTCTTTAAGTATCACAACCACAATTATTCCCGCACTACTGCCAAGAATAGTTGTGTATTCATTAATAATTGGTCATGATCATGCCAACAATCGGTCCATCAATGCACTACTACTTAATCGAGGATTTTTACCACATCATTTGTAACATTACGATTAAATGACACAATCGAATAATCCTCATTCATAATCATACAAGTCCATCCACGCTTTCTACAGTGCCATGGATGACTTTAAAAAAATATAAACATGAGGATGATGATATGATGATATAAGAATTGATAAAACAAGTTCAAGAATTATTTTATCCGTAAATTATTAACGTCCAAAATCATCAACGTGACATCGCTAACAGTAGTAAAATTCAAGAATCTTGAGAAGAATATTTCCATGAAAGGATCTTTGGATGAAACGCGAAATGTCGAGGATATTCCACTAATTTCATGGAGTATATAAGTCAAAGTTTTAACCTAACCTGGGTATAATAAAGAATGGATTAACAAAAGAAATCACCATAAATGCGGTCTTGGCATGAGCAGGTTATTCCACAGAATAATAATAATCTAACTGGTCGGGTGAAATTCACACCGACAGGATGTTCCAACAGAATAATAAAGATGGAACCGGATCCAGGTGTAAAACACATGAGATAGGATATTCAGCGGAATGATAAAAGAGCGGAAACCAGTCCGTGTAAACACATGCGATGAGGATGTTCCAATAATAATAAAATAAAGATTTTAACTGTGTGTAGGTGTAAAACACATGCATGGATGTTCCAAATGAATAATAGAAGAATGTCACCAAGTATATAGTAAATCATGCAGATATAAAAGTTATTCCAATGAGAATAATAAGCAATGGAATAACATAAGGATTTCACCAAGTATAGGTAAACAGCGTGATACAAAGTTATGTATAAGATGCCATCAGCATGCGAGTTATTCCAAGTAATAATAATAGTGAATGGAATAATGAAGTTTCTTCAAGAAGAAAGGATAATACCCTTACCGAAAAAAGAATGAATATAGAAGTAGTGAAGTAGCGAGAATACTCTTCTTCTTTCTATAACTTTCTCTCTATGCCTTTCTCTATAATTTCTCTACAGAGTTTCAATGAATTCGTAAAGAAAATAATGAAGGAATGAAGCTTCTATTTATAGGAAAATGGAATGCGTAGTAACTAATCCATTTAACGATGCACAGATTGATTTACTTTAATGACGCGGTCCATATTTAAAGAAAAATCTTTTAAATAAAATATAATATATTCTATTTATATAAAAACATTTTCTTACTATGCAAACACTATGCAACACTACGCAAAACTTTATGCAATACTATGTCGTAATAAAATATAATATATTCATTTATAGAATAAACTTTAATAAAGTATTCTATTTTATATAAAAAGATGTTTGAATAAAACAAAACGTCATTATCGCTATAATAATTCATATTATTAATTGTGATAATGGAATCAAACCGAGTGACTTCTCACATAGCGATCAATAATCAATACCACGTGTCTTTCTTATGCAACCACGTATTCATCGTACTTTTACTAAAGAGTAGTTCAACGGTAACTACGGTAAAACTTCCGCCATTATTTCAATAAAATATTTTTGTCTTTTCTCAATCCGACAATAATTACATTTGTGGGGTCCACCAATGATTGAGTAGTTATCACGAATATTCCCTCGCTAAACCTAATATTTCCGGAACCAATCGAATATAATATAACCACTTGCATACTTTGCAAAATTTATAAATATTACCCACAACTATAACATTATATCAAATTATTCCATAATATTCAAAAATAATATTTATAGAAAATTCATCTTTATTTATAAAAGCTGGGGTCTTACAACCTCCCTTCTTATGAAATTTAAGCCCTCGAAATTAGGTACGACACTGGTATGTCGAAGAGGTAAGGATACCTTGATTTCATTTTAGATTCTAACTCCCAAGTCATTTCCTCAACATCGTGGTTCCTCCACAAAACTTTGACTTGAGGTATAACCTTGGAGCGTAGAATATGTTCCTTCTTATCCAAAATTTGAACAGAACCTCTTCATACGTCCAATCTTCCGCTTATTTCAATCAGGTTTAACTTTCAATAATATGGTTCGGGTCTTTCACATATTTACGTAATATGGATATGTGAAAACGTTATTATGAACACGAAGACATATTTGGCAGAAAGCGAGTCTATAGGCCACAGTTCCTACTCGATCGAGGATTAAAATGGACCGATGAATCGAGGATTAAGTTTCCTCTCTTTCCAAATCTTGTAACTCCTTTCCATGGAGCAACTTTTAACAACACATGATCTCCTATATTCAATTCCACGTCCTTTCGATGAAGATCAAGATAACTCTTTTGTCGATTTTGTGAGGTTTTTATACGTTGTCGGATCGTTTGAATCTTTTTCCGTAGTCATACGTACCAACTCCGGTCCCAACAACGTTGCTTCACCCACCTCATCGTCCAAAGATCTTGGAGAACGACACTTTCTTCCATACAACGCTCGAATGGAGCCATGCCAATACTAACTTGATAAGCTGTTGTTGTAGGAAAACTCCACCAATGGTAAAAACTTGTCCCAACTCCTTGAAATCAAGAACACGAGTCTTAATAGATCTTCAAGAGTTTGAATAGTCCTCTCCGATCGTCCGTCCAGTCTCGAGGATGATATGCCGAGCTAAATCGTGAAGTCCGTGCCCATAGCTTTTTGCAAACTAACCCAAAATCGTGAAGTGAATCTTGGGTCTCGATCGGAAACTATGGATCTTAGGCGATACCATGCGATCTTACAATCTCGTTTATGTACATCTGAGCAAGACTTTCAAGTGTATAAGTTTCTCGATTGGTAAGAAATGAGCGAGACTTGGTCAATCTATCAACAATGACCCAAATCGCATCAATGCCTTGAGAAACCTTAGGAAGACCCCAGAACGAAATCCATGGTAATGTGCTCCCACTTCCATTTCGGAATTTCAAGTGGTTCTGATGGACCTTTTGGTACTTGATGCTCCGCTTTAACTCGTTGACAAGTTAGACACCTTGAGATAAACAGTAGGCTATCTCTCTCTTCATATTGCTCCACCAAAATGTATGGCGAATATCATGATACATTTGGTACTCGAGATGGATTGCAAATGGTGTGTTATGGCGCTCCATCATGATATTATACTTTAAATCGAGGTCGTTAGAACACAAAGTCCGGAGTTGACTCAAGTATTCCTTCTTCATCGATTCTTGCTTCCGGCATAGCACCTCTTGACTTTCTTCCTCATACGCATCGGCTCGTGTCCGTAGCTTGAAGCGGCTTTAACTTTATCGATTAAAGTCGGTTCTACTCGTATATTCGCTATCATCACACGCGTCACCGAGTCTTTAACTCTATCTCCATCCTTTGCAAGTCACACAAAATGGGCTTGCGTTGACAATAACGCACTCGTGCTTGCATACGATCTTCTACTTCGATGCGACACTACCACGTTCGCTTTCCGGGATGGTATTGGATGGTATGATCATAATCTTTCAATAGTTCAAGCCAACGTCGTTGTCGCGTGTTGAGTTCCTTTTGAGTGAAGAAATATTTGAGGCTTTTATGATCCGTAAAGATTTCCACTTTCTCCCCATACAAGTAATGCCTCCAAATTTTAAGTGCAAAAGACAACGGTATGCTAACTCCGGATCATGAGTAGGATAATTCCTCTCATATTCTTTGAGTTGTCGCGAGGCATAGGCTATAACTTTTCCATGTTGCATAAGAACACATCCCAACCCTTTTGCTCAAGCATCACTTTTGTAGATGACAAATCCTCCGAGCCGGATGGTATTGTCGTAAGCAGTCTTTGAAATAAGTCTCTTCGAGTTCTTGAAAACTCTTCTCACATTCTTCGCCTCAACCGAACTTTGTATCTTTTCGAGTCATTTGAGTCGATGGAGTAGCGATTCGAGAAAATCCTTCCACGAATCTCCGATAATAACCAAATTTAAACCGAGAAAGCTACGACTTCTATCCATCGATTTAAGTTGTTCCCACTTTGAATAGCTTCTATCTTTCTTTGGGTCAGCAGATATTCCATGACTTGATACCACGTGCCCAAGGAATGCTACTTCTTCAAGCCGAACTCGCATTTCTTCAACTTGGCATAAAGCTTATATTCACGAAGCTTTTGGAGTGTCACCTCAAGTGTTTCTTCATGATCTTCACGGCTTTTGGAATAAATAAGGATGTCATCAATAAAGACGACCACAAAGTGATCTAAATATTCCTTGAATACTCGGTTCATCATATCCATGAAGGCGGAGGAGCATTAGTCAATCCAAAGGACATGACTAGAATTCATAATGCCCGTCTGAAGTTCAAAGCCGTCTTTGGAATGTCATTCTAATCTTCAATTGGTGATATCCGGAACGTAAGATCAATCTTTGAAAAGAATTTGGCTCCTTGTTGGTCAAACAGTCATCAATACGTGGCAATGGATACCTATTTTTGATGGTGACATGATTCAACTCCGATAATCAATACAAAGTCGCATACTCCCATCTTTCTTCTTCACGAATAGAACAGAGCACCCCAAGGAGAAGTCTAGGGACGAATAAAGCCAATGTCTAACAATTCCTGCGATTGGGTCTTTAACTCTCGAAGTTCAATAGAGCCATTCGATATGGGGCTTTGGAAATAGGTTTTGTACCGAGTTCAAGGTCGATACAAAATTCAATTTCACGCCACTGGGGGTAGGCCGGAAGTTCTTTGAGAATACGTCAGAAATTTATTAACAATAGAAATATCGCTCAAAATCGGCGTATTTTTGTTTAAATCGTGATATGAGCTAAGAAAGCTTGACATCCATTTTTCAATAAACGAATAGCTTTATGGCTTGAGATGACCGTGATTGATTTTAATGGTTTGGTCGTTTGAATTCGCTTAATAGGTTGATTAGGAATATGAAAGCTAACAACCTTATTTAAAACAATCAATTTTTGCATGATAAGTAGTTAACCAATCAATCCCTAGAATCACGTCAAATGCAAGTATTTTTAATGAAATAAGATCGATTGTGTAATGTGAGGGTACCGATTTGAACCAAACAAGACTTATAAGCGAGTGGATGTAATGAAGGTTTCTCCCCAGCGGAGTTTCCACAGATAAGTCAAAGTCTAATTTCTCGAGTCAAATTTAATCGATGAGCGCAAGTAGGAGAAATAAAAGAATGGGTAGAACCAGTATCAAATAAAGTGTAGACTTCATTAGAGTTTATGATAAGCTTACCCGTGATGACCTCATTCGGGTTCCTTGCTCTCTGGGAGGTCACAACAAATGCTCTCCTCTTGCACTCACCGGTTTGACTTTTTCGGGACGGCCTTTGGTGCCTCCATCCTAGTTGAATTTGTCTTGATGGCGACAAAATCGAGCTAAGTGACCTTCTCTTCCACAATTATAACATGCTTTGACTAACATATGGCACGATTCGGACCGATGTGTCCCTCTTCTCCGCATTTGAAGCATATGATAGGTGGTCTTTCTCCTTCCTTAACAATGTGGTCTTTGGTCGACGCGTCTTTCCATCATTCTTTGAATCTCCGATTTCTTGAAATGTCCATTCTTATTGTTTTGGCCCCGATTACCACCAAAGTGGTTACCATATCTGGTCTGTTGATTCCTCCACGCTTGTTGTCACCGCTCGATGACTACTCTCATTTGGTATTATAACTTCTTGCCGCTCTCTTTTAGTTAGCGTTGACTCGTTATCGCGCTCCACTAATCGAGCCCTATTTACAACATCGAATACAAACACGGTTTATGAGAAATAAGATGTTGGACGTATCTCAGAACTTCAAACCTCTTAAAAACATTCGCGCCATTCTCTTCATTATCCACCAAGTGGGACGAAACCGTGATAACTCCGCAAATTTTGCCTCGTATTGCGACTACGGCCATATTGTTTTGTTCCAACTTGATAAACTCCACCTCTTTCATGTGACGCGAATACTTTTCGGGAAAGTATTTGTCGTGAAACGACTCTGGAACTTCTCCCAAGATATCTTGATCTGGCGAAGTTGAGTACGTTTTACCGATTCCCACCGATGAATCGCCTCTCCACGCAACATAAAAGCGTGTAAAGGAACCTTTGCTCCTCGGAGCATCCCAAGACATCAAATATCTTGTGTAATCTGCTTTATCCATGCTTCCGCCTTGAAGTGGTTTTGGCTCCCCTTAAACTCCGGTGGTCCCAGCTCCTTGAATTGTTTAGCGGTGACCGCCTCGAGAGTTTTCCGTGTTTCCACCTACGTTTTGGGACAGAGTCGCCTCTCGCTTTCTTTGTTGCATAAATTCGCATAAAGCCTCCGAACATTTGATCATTCATCATTTGGTCAAGGTTGTTGTTTTTTGCATGAGGATTGTCGCCTTCGACGATGCACATTATCCACGATTATTGATATGTGGTGAATCAACGATCGCTTTGTGCTCCATCTGCTATTCTCAACATTCTCGGATGTCATTTTCAGATCATCGCCACAAAACAAAAAGATTAATTGACATGTAACAATTATCTTTATATTTCATTGACCAATAAAATAAAGACATAAACTTAGGTAGGTCATACTAGCGAAGGTATTTCCCGTCTCTCCTCCTAGTACTTTTCTCACATCTTAGCCAGGATCATATCCTTAGCTCGATACCAACTGCGACGCCCCAAAAATTAGGTATACATCACCCATCTTGGGTCGCCACTTACATGGTATGTAATTTAAATACAACCTATTAACATAACTGCTCTTGTATAATACGACATAAAGCGTGAGTTTAAATACAAATATCGCTCTACTAGATATTATACAAACTCAAACAAAAAGTCCTCATTACAATTATTATCACACTATTTCACGAGAAATAGTGAGGACTACTAATGCTATCTTCGGGACCATCACTCGTTTCCAGACTCGTCCCATTTATATTCTCATTTCAAGAAGAAAACGGTGAAAGAAAGGGTGAGCTCAACTAGCCCAAGAAGAAATATTATGACTAAGATAATGCAGAATAAATTATCAATAGTCTTCAACAATGTTAAACCGATAAAATACAATGATAGACAACCAGTTTAAGCTGCAGTAAAGAATATATTTAATCCATTAAAAGAGTCAAGTAGAAAATAAAATCTACTATTTTATGATTTAAAAGGTTTTTCATCATTGTTATAAATGAGACTCACTTTAATAAATAATCCACATCATCGAATCACCCCACACTACTACCAAGGATATTCTTTAGTATCACAACCACAATTATTCCCGCACTACGGCCGAGAATAGTTGTGTATTCATTAATGGTCATGATCATGCCAACAATCATCCATCAATGCACTACTACCATCGAGGATTTTTACCACATCATTTGTAACATTACGGTCATGATTACACCGAATAATCCTCATGTCATAATCATACCAAGTCCATCCATGCTCTACGTGCCACGAGATGACTTTAAAAAAATATAAACATGAGGATGATGACAATGATATAAGAATTCAATAAAACAAGTTCAAGAATTATTTTATCCGAGAAATTATTAACGTCCAAATGTCAACATGATCATCGCTTTGTAGAGTAAAATTCAAGAATCTTTGAGAAGAATATTTCCATGAAAGGATTTGGATGAAACGCAAATGTCAAGGATATTCCACTAATTTCATGGAGTATAGAAGTCAAAGTTTTAAACCAATGGGTATAATAAAGAATGGATTAACAAAAGAAATCACCATGCATGCGGTACTTCGCATGTATGAGTTATTCCAATGAGAATAATAATAACGGAACCGGTCGGTGAAATTCACAACCAAGCGGGATGTTCCAACAGAATAATAAAGATGGAACGGATCAGGGTGTAAAACACAGATAGGATATTCCAGCAGAATGATAAAGCGGAACCGGTCGGTGTAAAAACACATGACATGGATGTTCCAATGGAATAATAATAAAGCGGAACTGTGTCAGGTGTAAAACACATGCATGCAGGATGTCCAAATGTAATAATAGAAGAATGTCACCAAGTATAGGGTAAAGCAGCGTACACAAAGTTATTCCAACGAGTAATAATAAGCAATGGAATAACATAAGGATTTCACCAAGTATAGGGTAAACCGCGATATATCTGAGGTTATGTATAGGGTATGCCACATGCAGTTATTCCAATGTAATAATAGTGAATGGAATAATGAAGTTCTCTTCAAGAAGAAAGGATAATACCCACTACAGTAAAAGAACCGAATATAGAAGTAGTGAAGTAGCGAGAATACTCTTCTTTCTTCTATAACTTTCTCTCTATAGCTTCTCTCTATAATTTCTCTCTCAGAGTTTCAATGAATTCGTAAAAAAAAATAATGAAGGAATGAGCTTCATTTATAGGAAAATGGAATGCATAAAGAACTAATCCATGAAGCGGTCTAGATTGATTTACTTTAATCTGACTATCCATATTTAAAGAAAAATCTTTAAATAAAATATAATATATTCTATTTATATAAAAACATTTTACTATGCAAACACTATGCAACACTACGCAAAAACACTATGCAATACTATGCATAATAAAATATAATATATTCTATTTATAGAATAACTTTAATAAAGTATTCTATTTTATATAAAAGATGTTTGAATAAAACAAAACGTCATTATCGCTATAATAATTCATATTATTAATTGTGATAATGGAATCAAACCGAGTGACTTCTCACATAAAGATCAATAATCAATCTGGTATCTTCTTACGCAACCACACGTATTCATTGTACTTTTACTACCGAAGTAGTTCAACAAGAACTACAGTAAAACTTCCGCCATTATTTCAATAAAATATTTTGTCTTTTTCTCAATCAAACAATAATTACATTTGTGGGGTCCACCAATGATTGAGTAGTTGTATGCGAATATTCCCTCGCTAAACCTAGAATATTTCCCACCAATCGAATATAATATAACCACTTGCATACTTTGCAAAATTTATAAATATTACCCCAACTATAACATTATATCAAATTATTCCATAATATTCAAAAATAATATTTATAGAAAATTCATCTTTATTTATAAAAGCTGGGTCTTACAACCTCCCTTAACATGAAATTTCGCCTCGAAATTAGTGGTACGATACTGGTATGTCGAAGAGGTAAGGATACCTTGATTTCATTTGATTCTAACTCCCAAGTCATTTCCTCAACATCGTGGTTCCTCCACAAAACTTTGACTTGAGGTATAACCTTGAGCGTAGAATATGTTCCTTCTTATCAAAATTTGAACAGAACCTCTTCATACGTCAAATCTTCCGCTATTTCGTCCGGTTCTAACTCAATAATATGGTTCGGGTCTTTCACATATTTACGTAACATGGATATGTGAAAAGCGTTATGAACACGAGACATATTTGGCGGTAGAAAGCGAGTCTATAGCCACGTTCCTACTCGATCGAGGATTAAAATGGACCGATGAATCGAGGATTAAGTTTCCTCTCTTTCCAAATCTTGTAACTCCTTTCCATGGAGCAACTTTTAACAACACACGATCTCCTATATTGAATTCCACGTCCTTTCGATGAAGATCGGCAAGATAACTCTTTTGTCGATTTTGTGAGGTTTTTATACGTTGTCGGATCGTTTGAATCTTTTCCGTAGTCATACGTACCAACTCCGGTCCCAACAACGTTGCTCCACCCACCTCATCCCAAAGATAATCTTGGAGAAGCGACACTTTCTTCCATACAACGCTCGAATGGAGCCATGCCAATACTTGCTTGATAGCTGTTGTTGTAGGAAAACTCCACCAATGGTAAAAACTTGTCCCAACTCCCCTTGAAATCAAGAACATGAGTCTTAATAGATCTTCAAGAGTTTGAATAGTCTCTCCGATCGTCTCGTCCGGATGCGAGGATGATATGCCGAAAGCTAAATCGTAAGTCTGTGCCCATAGCTTTTTTGCAAACTAACCCAAAATCGTGAAGTGAATCTTGGGTCTCGATCGGAAACTATGGATATCTAAGATACCATGCGATCTTACAATCTCGTTTATGTACATACTGAGCAAGACGTTCAAGTGTATAAGTTTTCAGATTTGGTAAGAAATGAGCGATTTGGCCAATCTATCAACAATGACCCAAATTGCATCAATGGCTTGAGAAACCTTGGGAAGACCAAGTAACAAAATCCATGGTAATGTGTTCCCACTTCCATTGTGGAATTTCAAGTGGTTGCAATGGACCTTTTGGTACTTGATGCTCCTTACTTAACTCGTTGACACGTTAGACACCTTGAGATAAGCGGTAGCTATCTCTCTTCATATTGCCCCACCAAAATGTATGTTGAAGATCATGATACATTTTGATACTCCGAGATGGATTGCAAACGGTGTGTGTCAGGCGCTCCATCATAATTTTATACTTTAAATCGTGGTCGTTAGAACACAAATTCAGAGTTGACTCAAGTATTCCTTCTTCATCGATTCTTGTTTTTGCATCGCACCTTCTTGCACTTTCTTCCTCATACGCATCGCCTTCCGGATCGTAACTCGAAAGCGGCTTTAATTTTATCAATTAAAGTCGGTTCTACTCAATATATTGGCCATCATCATGTGGGTCCCCTGAGTCTTTATCTCTATCTTCATCCTTTGCAAGTCATACAATATGGGCCTTTCGTTGACAATATTGCACTCAGATCGTGCCGCATATGATCTTCTACTCAATCGCCTACTACGCTCGCTTTTCCAGGATGGTATTGGATGGTATGATCAAAATCTTTCAAAAGTTCAAGCCAACGTCGTTATCGCATGTTAAGTTCCTTTTGAGTGAAGAAATATTTGAGGCTTTTATGATCCGTAAAGATCTCCACTTTCTCCCCATACAAGTAATGCCTCCAAATTTTAAGTGCGAAGACAACAGCTGCTAACTCTAGGTCATGAGTAGGATAATTCATCTCATATTCTTTGAGTTGTCGTTAGGCATAGGCTATGACTTTTCCATGTTGCAGAACAGGTGCTGAAATGAGTCTCCTCTTGAGTTCTTGAAAACTCTTCTCACATTCTTCGCTCCAACCGAACTTTGTATCTTTCCGAGTCAGCTGAGTCAATGGAGTAGCGATTCGAGAAAATCCTTCCACAAATCTCCGATAATAACCGATAAACCGAGAAAGCTACGTACTCTATCATTGATTTAGGTTGCTCCCAGCTTTGAATAGCTTCAATCTTTGCTGGGTCAACAGATATTCCATGACTTGATACCACGTGCCCAAGGAATGATACTTCCTCAAGCTAGAACTCGTATTTCTTCAACTTGGCATAAAGCTTGTATTCACGAAGCTTTTGGAGTATCAGCCTCAAGTGTTCCTCATGATCTTCACGGCTTTTGGAATATATGAGGATGTCATCAATAAAGACGACCACAAATTGATCCAAATATTACTTGAATACTCGGTTCATCATATCCATGAAGGCAACAGGAGAATTAGTCAATCTAAAGGACATGACTAGGAATTCATAATGCCCGTACCGAGTTTTGAAAGCCTTCTTTGGAATGTCATCGGTTCTAATCTTCAATTGGTGATATCCGGAACGAAGAACAATCTTTGAAAAGAATTTGGCTCCTTGCAACTGGTCAAACAGGTCATCAATACGTGGCAATGGGTGCCTATTTTTGAAGGTGACATGATTCAACTCCCGATAATCAATACAAAGTCGCATACTCCCATCTTTCTTCTTCACGAATAGAACAGGAGCACCCCAAGGAGAAGTACTAGGACAAATAAAGCCAATGTCTAACAATTCCTGCAGTTGGGTCTTTAACTCCTGAAGTTCAATAAGAGCCATTCGATATGGGGCTTTGGAAATGGGTTTTGTACCGGGTTCAAGGTCGATGCAAAATTCAATTTCACGCCGGGGGTAGCGGGGAAGTTCTTTGGGAATACGTCGGAAATTTATTAACAACATAAATATCATTCAAAGCTGACGTATTTTTGTTTAGATCTGTGACATGAGCTAAGAAGGCTTGACATCCGTTTTTTAATAAATGAATATCTTTATGGCTTGAGATGACCGTGATTGATTTTAATGGTTTGGTCGCTTGAATTCGCATAATAGGTTGATTAGGAATATGAAAGCTAATAACCTTACGAAAATAATCAATTTTTGCATGATGCGTAGTTAACCAATCAATCCCTAAAATCACATCAAATGCAAGTATTTTCAAAGAAATAAGATCGACAGGTAACGTGCAGGTACCGATTTGAATCAAACAAGACTTATAAACCGTGGATGTAATGAAGGTTTCTCCGATGGGTTTTCAACGGATAAATCAAAATCCAATCTCTCCGAGTCAAATTTAAACGTTGAGGCAAGCAAGTAGGAGAAATGAAAGAGTGGGTAGAACCGGTATCAAATAAAGTATAAACTTCGCTAGAGTTTATGATTAGCTTACCCGTGATGACCTCGTTCGGGTTCCTTGCTTTTTGGGAGGTCACGACAAATGCTCTCCCTTGCACCACCGACTTTGACTTTTCTGGGACGGCCTTTGTTGCCTCCATCCTAGCTGAACTTGTCTTCGGTGAATGACAAAATCGGGCTAGGTGACCTTCACTTCCACAATTATAACACGCTTTGGATGACATCGCTAATTTGGATGATGTGTCCCTCCCTCCGCATTTTGAAGCATATGATAGGTGGTCTTTCTCCTTCCTTAACAACGGGTCTTTGGTCTTTGTCGACGTCTTTCCATCATTATTGAATCTCTTCTTTGAAATGTCCATTCTTATTGTTTTGGCCTTGATTTCCAGAAGTGGTTACCATTTCGGCTCTGTTGATTCCTCTCACGCTTGTTGTCACCGCTTCGATGATCGCTTCTCACCTGGTATTATCATTTTGTGTTTACCGCTCTCTTTTGGTTGCGTTGACTTGTTATCGCGCCTCCACCAATCGAGCCCTATTTACAACATCCGAATACAAACACAGTTGATGAGAAATAAGATGTTGACGTATCTCCGGCTTCAAACCTCTTAAAAACATTCGCGTCATTCTCTCTTCATTATCCACCAAGTGGGACGCAAACCGGGATAACTCCGCAAATTTTGCCTCATATTGCTACACGGTCATATTGTTTTGCTCCAATTTGATAAACTCCACCTCCTTCATGTGACGAATACTTTCGAGAAAGTATTTGTCGTTGGAACAACTCTTGGAACTTCTCCCAAGACATCTTCAAGACTGGCAGTTGAGTACGTTTACCGATTCCCACCAAAGAATCCGCTTCTCCAAGCAATAACATAAAAGGCTTATAAAGGAACCTTTTGCTCTCGGAGCATCCCAAGACATCAAATATCTTGGTGATCTGCTTTATCCATGTTTATATAAGTGGTTTTGGCTCTTCCTTAAACTCCGATGGTCCCAGCTCCTTGAACTGTTTAGCGGTGTCCGCCCGAGAGTTTCCAGTGTTTCCACCTACATTTTGAGCAGAGAGCTCTCGCTTTGTTGTTGCATGAATTGCATAAAGCCTCCGAACAATCCATCATTCATCATTTGGTCGGTGTTGTTGTTTATATGAGGATTGTCGCCTTCACGATGCACATTCTCCCGATTATTGATATGTGGAGACTCAATCTCTCTTGTGCTCTATTGCTATTCTCAACATTTTGGATGTCATTTTGAGATCATCGCCACAAAACAAAGGTTAATTGACATGTAACATAATATCTCTAAACTCGACCAACCAATTTAAATACAAAATAAATTTAAAGAGTCATACTAGCGAAGGAATTCCCCGTCTCTCCCTCCTAGTTCTAGTCTCACATCTTAGCCAGGATCATATCCCTAAGCTTTGATATTATTCGTGACGCCCCCAAAATTAGGTATAAATCACCCATCTTGGGTCGCCAGATACATGGTATGTAATTCAAATACAACTTACTAATACTGTTGTTATATGTACAATACGACAAAACATAAAGCGTGAGTTTGAATACAAATATCGTCTCAGAGATTATACAAACTCAAAAGGAGTCCTCATTACAATTATTATCACACTATTTCACGTAATAGTGAGGACTACTAATGCTATCCTCCGGACCATCACTCCGTTCCCCGACTTGTCCCAAACTATATTCTCATTTCTGAATAAGAACGGTGAAAGAAAGAAAGGTGAGCTCAACTAGCCCAAGAAGAAAAAAATTATGACTAAGATAATGCAGAATAAATTATCATTAGTTTCAACAATGTTAACCGATAAAATATAATAGACATCAAGTTTAAGCAGAAGTAGGAACAAGCAATCCATTAAAAGAGTCAAGTAGAAAATAAAATCTACTATCTTTTATGACTAAAAAGGTTTTTCATCACTGTTATCGCTGAGACACAGCTTAATAAATATTCCACATTATCGAATCACCCCTGCACTACGGCTAAGTATATTCTTTAGTATCACGACCACAATTATCCATGTACTATGGGCCAAGAATATTTGTGTATTCATTAATGGTCATGATCATGCCAACAACTGTCCATTAATGCACTACGGGCCAATGAGGACTTTTACCGCATCATTTGTAACATTACGGTCATGATTACACCGAATAATCCCTGGTCATAATCATACCAAGTCCATCTATGCACTACAGGCCAAAGATGACTTTTAACATAATATAAACATGAGGATGATGACCATGATATAAGAATTCAATAAAACAAGTTCAAGAATTAATTTGTCCAAGAACTACTAATGTCCAAATTGTCAACATGATCATCGCTTTGTAGAGTAAAATTCAAGAATGATCGGAAGAATATTTCCATGAAAAGATCTTTGGATGAAGCGCTTAAATATTAAGGATATTCTACTAATTTCATGGAGTATATAAGTCAAAACTTTAACCAACCGAGTATAATAAAGAATGGAATAACAAAAGAAATCACCGTACATGCGGTACTGCAGATGTATAAAGTTATTCCAACAGAATACTAAATAACGGAACCGGTCAAAGTAAATTCGCATCGACGGGATGTTCCAACAAAATAATAATAAAGGCGGAACCAGTCCGACGTAAAACGCATGAGCGTGATATTCCAATGAGAATAATAAAGACGGAATCGGTCCGCCAGAAACGCTTGTAAACAGGATATTCAATAGAATAATAAATATGGAATCGAAGTCCCCAAGAAAACGCATGCATGGATATTCCAATGTAATAGTAAAGACGGAATAATAGAAGAATGTCACCAAGTATAGGGTAGATCACAGATATCAAAGTTATTCCAACAGAATAATAAGCAATGGAATAACAACAGTTCTCTTCATGAATAAGAAAGAATAACACCCCTTACTGTAAGACCCCGAATTTTATGATATAAAAGTATTCAATTTTTCTTATAATTACAATTCAGTAAATGGTTAAATTGATAAAAAGTTAAAGTTAAGGGTGATATATGAAATTTTTTCAAAAATACGCAAGTGGTTATAAAATATTCATCATTGTCCGGGGAATATTCGTTTGGTCGTGGAATATTCTTTACATTTGGGAATATTAAATGCGAAGGCGCAAATCATTTGTGGGCCCCATAATGTAATAAGCATCGGATGAAGAAAAAGACAAATTAAAGTTTTTATAAATAACGGCGTAGTAAATTAGTTACCATTAACAGTGTTAGAATAACCGGTGGGTAAAGTAAAGTAAAATGTCTTGCGTTGTTGTTACGATAGCACTACGGTATTGCATGCGATATTTTGAATTATTGATTCTTACGTAAGAAGGCACTACTCAATAATTGTTACAATAATTATTTTTTAGTATTTTATTGATTCAATAATTGCTGCGTTGATATTTTATATTACTGTTATTTTAATAATTGTCACTACACAGTATTTTCCATTATCAGATCAATAATTCATATTATCTGAATAATATTATTAGATAACATTATTGGCGATGTCTAGAAAGTTCTGTCTAATGAGAGGTTTGGTCACCTAATTGCGTGCCAGTAAGGAGAAATTCTTATTGGAAAGCCCCCTCTTTCCTGGGAACTGCCTGGTTGCTATTATTGTGATTCTGTAATATTATTTGTGAATAATTAATTATTGATTTATATGATGAGAAAAATATTCAATTTATGTGGATATAGATGGAGAAAATTTTTAAAGTGACAATTGTTAAAAATCGATATTTTATCTTTTCTGATAAAATAATATTTAATTATATTATTATAATATAATAATGATGATATTTTTACAATGAATGTGGGATATATGAGTATATGAGGAGGAGGAGTATTTTTGTTGCAAAAGTTATTTAAAACATGTTAAACATGTCTGTGGGCCCATTTCTTGACTGAAATTTGATTATAGCCTGTAAAATCGTCCGTATATGGATTTCGGTCAATTTCTGTTTGGAATTTGGAAAAACTTTCTTCTTCAAAAATGTAGAGAATTGAATTTCCTAAAGGGAATCAAGAGATTCGAATTTTCTGATAAAAGGGCTATTTATTATGAATTATTGAAGTTCCGAAATAATTAATTTTTGAAGTTTTAATTATTTTTTTATAAGAAAAACGTTTTTTACATTTTTGGGACTCATTTAACATGTGTTAGGATGGCTGATTTCAGATGCTAGGTATGCGTAGGAAATTTATATAAATATATTATTAATTTATTAAATTTTCTGCTTTGGTGTTCTAAGCATTTTCCTATAAATAGGGTGCTTAGGTTAGAATTGAAAATCACACCAGAAACTGAAGTTTTCTCTCTATTTCTCTCTCTATTATATCGAGCGTATTTTGTGAGTATTTTAGTACTTCGAGTATTACTATACGGTGCAAGTTCTTTCAGTACTATATCATGTATTCCAGTCAGAAATACTATTCTTTCTGAGGTAAGGGAGGTTATTTTCTTCTAAAATGATATTATTTCTTCAATATCATTATGCCAGAATGTTGGTTGGAAATTTTTATCAAATTTGGAACTTTTTCATGTCGGGGTTACTATTCATGAGTTACTATTCATGAGTTACTATTCATGAGTTACTATTCACGAGTTACTATTCACAAAGTACTATTCATTTAAACGTGATGATGTTTTTTGTGAAATTTTTATCTTTTGTGTGTGAGTTACTATTCACGAATCACTAAGACTATTCATCAAAAAATGAAATTTCTTCTTTTGTCCAAAATATCTATTCGGATACTAGCTTTGATTGTATCCATGTTTTGATCATTCTTGAATTTTACCCCACTCGGTTATTTATGAAGTATTTTGAATGGGAATTGTTTAAAAGTACGAATCCTTAATATTTGTTCTTTTGCTTCACTGGATTCGTTCTCTTTAAAATATTTTTCATCATCCTCAGTCCTAAATGATGATATAACTGAATATCTTTGGCCTGTAGTGCAAAGATGAATGATTTCTGATGAATATCTTTGGCTCGTAATGCAAAGATGACCTGTTGTTGAATATTTTTGGCATGTAGTGCAAAGATGACTTGTTGATGAATATATTTGGCCTGTAGTGCAAAGATGATTTGTTGATGAATATCTTTGGCCTGTAGTGCAAAGATGACTTATTGATGAATATCTTTGGCCCGTAGTGCAAAGATGAATTTATTAGTATGATTATGAACATGAACTGTGATTTGGTATAACCATGATCTTTGATGTTTCAGGTGATGAAAATTATTTTTGTCCTGGATGAGCAAAGGAATTTAGAACTACAATTATGATTATGAGTTATATACGTGATTGTGGACAGGAATTGTTGATTGATTTTACAGGGATAAAACATTGTTGGTGGACTTTTAACATAGAGAAGATAATAGATTTTATGGTTTATTTGACTCTTCTAATGGATTGTTCGTTCCGCTGCAACTATGGTTGAAAAGTTTTATCATCTACCATATGTTCTAAATCTCTAATTTATTACTGTTGAAGGCTATTGATAATTTATTTATCTTTAGTCATGATATTCTTTATTGAAGTTAGTTGTCTTCACCCTTTTGCTTCACAATTCCTTTTAGGTAATAAAAAAAGTGTATTTGGGTCGAAATGGGAATAACAAGGAATAGAAGCGATTGGTCTATAGATGTTGAGGGTGAGGTAAATTTAACTTGGAAGGGTGTTTTCCACTATCATACAAGATGTCTAATGACATACAACCTCGTGTCATCATAAGACAGGGTTGTGCTCATCCACTTGCTGAGTATATCTACCAGCACTACTTATATGATCTTGGAGTCTATTTGAAATATAACTCTCAATTAGAGACAGTGGAGATAATGATATATCAAGAGAAGACTCGTCATTGGGAAGAATATGATAGTAATCTTCTCGTTTATCTTTGGGGTCTATTGGGTCAACCAAGGATAATTTTGTGGGCATATGATATCTATAATAACCTAGACGCATGGCCTCCCATGTACGAAGGTTTCCTTGAGCACTTTCCAAAGATTCTAATTTCTAAAACAGTTTTTGACTATACCTTTATGTAAGGTGTCATTATGAGGTGCTGTCCACGGTTGGGACATGAGTCACAGTTGATATATATATTTGTATCCAAACTCACAGTATATGTGTTATTGTATTTTGCACGACAATTGTTGTAATAAAGTTGTAGTGTTTTCTGTACCATGTTATTGGCGACTCAGAATAGGTTGGTTGGATTGGACCTATTTTGGGGTCGTTACACTTACCGTATAAAGAAGAACTAATTAAAGAAGTAGTGAAGTAGCAGAATACTTTTCTTCTTTCTCTCTAGAGTTTCTCTCTCTAGAGTTTCAATGAATTCGTAAGAAATAATGAAGGAATAAGCTTCTATTTATAGAAGAATGGAATGCATAGTAACTAACCCATGAACGGTCCAGATTGACTTACTTTAATCGGACGGTCCATAATTAAAGCAAAATCTTTTATATAAAATATAATATATATTATATATATATATAATACATATATATAACATCAGTTCACTGGTGCACCGAATGATAATTTGACAAACGAAATTATAGTAGCCACAGATGCAATCGTTGCTTAATTCACGGAGAAAAACTTAGAGACTTATAGATGCTTAAATTCAAACCATCATCCAATAAAAACAAAGCAACAAAAATAAAATATACTATATATATATAAACATATGCTGCATACATATATAATATACACCACTTGGATTTTTTTTTTCTTCCCCCCGTATTCCTTATCAGTTCCCCACATTCTTACCACTTTTCAAACATATATATATATATATATATAATACTAATACTCAATCCACCAATTCCACTTTTCCACCAAAAATCTACTTTTCCACCATTTTCCACTCACACACATAATATTATATATATATATATGTATATATATTCTATCCACCACACACATTATAAACTTATATATATATATATATAAATACCCTCAATATTTTAACAACATTTATCATCATTATTATAATTCACAATATTAATCGACCAGGTCGTTCCCAGGAAAGAGGGGGCTTTCCAATAAGGATTTCTCCCTATTGGCGCGCAATTAGGTGACCAAACCTCTCCTTGACAGAACTTCTAGACATCGTTAATATTGCAAATAATAATATTAATAACTTTGTCGTCTCAATTATTGATTTTAACAATATATAAAATTGACAATAATTGAATCAAATAACGTGAGATACTATGCAACAATTACTATAGCAATAATTGAACAAGACCGAATGACTTCTCACATAAGCATCAATAATCAATCTGGTGCTACTACGCAACTATGCAACCACGCGTATTCTTTACTTTACTCTAGAGTAGTTCAACAAAGATCAACGGTAAAACTTCCGCCGTTATTTTTATAAAAAAATACTTTTGTCGTTTTTCAATCCGACAATAATTATGTTATTGGGGTCCACAATGATTGCTACCGTTGTATGAATATTCCCCACCAAATCGAATATAATATAACAACTTGCATACTTTGCTGAATTTATAAATACTACCCACAACTATAACATTATATTAAATTTATTCCATAATATTCAAAAATGATAAATATAGAAAAATTCATCTTTATTCAAAAAGTTGGGGTCTTACAATAAGTTTCTCATATCGGTAAGAAATGAGCAGACTTGGTCAATCTATCAACAATGACCCAAATCGCATCTATGCCTTGAGAAACCTTAGGAAGACCAGTAACGAAATCCATGGTAATGTGCTCCCACTTCCATTCTGGAATTTCAAGTGGTTGTAATGGACCTTTTGGTACTTGATGCTCCGCTTTAACTTGTTGACAAGTTAGACACCTTGAGATAAAAGCGTATATCTCTCTTCATATTGCTACACCAAAATGTATATCGAAGATCATGATACATTTTGGTATTCCTGAGATGGATTACAAAACGGTGTGTTGTGCGCCTCCATCATGATTTTATACTTTAAATCGTGGTCGTTAGAATACAAAGTCCGGAGTTGACTCAAGTATTCCTTCTTCATCGATTCTTGCTTCTGTGACATAGCACCTTCTTGCACTTTCTTCCTCATAATGATCAAAGAATAGTGTCGTCGTAGCTTGGAAAGCGGTTTTAACTTTATCAATTAAAGTTGGTTCTACTCAGATATTCGCCATCATCACACGGGTCCCTCGAGTCTTTAACTCTATCTCCATCCTTTGCAAGTCACACAAAATGGACCTTTGTGTTGACAATATTGCACTCAGATCTTGCGTATGATCTTTACTTAACGCGTCGCCTACCACGCTCGCTTTTTCGGGATGGTATTGGATGGTATGATCATAATCTTTCAAAAGTTCAAGCCAACGCCTTGGTTTGTCGCGTGTTGAGTTCCTTTTGAGTGAAGAAATATTTGAGGCTTTTATGATCCGTAAAGATATCCACTTTCTCCCCATACAAATAATGCCTCCAAATCTTTAGTGCGAAACAACAAATACCGCCAACTCTAGATCATGAGTAGGATAATTTCTCTCATATTCTTTGAGTTGTCTTCGAGGCATAAAGCTATGAATTTTCCATGTTGTATGAGAACACACCCCAACCCTTTGCCCAAGCATCATCGTAGATGACAAATCCCTCCGAGCGGATGGTATTGTCTGTAATAGGTCTGAAATGAGTCTCCTCTTGAGTTCTTGAAAACTCTTCTCACATTCTTCGCTCCAATAGAAACTTTGTATCTTTCGAGTCACCGAGTTAATGGAGTAGCGATTGAAAAAATCCTTCCACTAATCTCCGATAATAACCAATTTTAAACCGAGAAAGCTATGATTTTCCATCATCGATTTAGGTTGCTCCCGACTTTGAATAGCTTCAATCTTTCTTTGGGTCAACAGATATTCCATGACTTGATACCATGTGCCCAAGAAATGCTACTTCCTCAAGCGTAACTCGCATTTCTTCAACTTGGCATAAAGCTTATATTCACGAAGCTTTTGGAGTGTCACCTCAAGTGTTGCTTTCATGATCTTCACGGCTTTTGGAATAAATAAGGATGTCATCAATAAAGACGACCACAAAGTGATCCAAATATTCCTTGAATACTCGGTTCATCATATCCATGAAGGCAAGCGAGGAGCATTAGTCAATCCAAAGGACATGACTAGGAATTCATAATGCCCATACCGAAGTTCTCGAAAGTCGTCTTTGGAATGTCATCTGATTCTAATCTTCAATTGGTGATATCCGGAACGAAGATCAATCTTTAAAAAGAATTTGGCTCTTGCAATCGGGTCAAACAGTCATCAATACGTGGCAATGGGTGCCTATTTTTATGGTGACATGATTCAACTCCCGATAATCAATACAAAGTCGCATACTCTCATCTTTCTTCTTCACGAATAGAACAGGAGAACCCCAAGGAGAAGTACTAGGACAAATAAAGCCAATGTCTAACAATTCTGCGCATTGGGTCTTTAACTCCTCGAAGTTCAATAGAGCCATTCGATATGGGGCTTTGGAAATGGGTTTTTATCTAGGGTTCAAGGTCGATGCAAAATTCAATTTCACGCTCTGGGGGTAGGCCAGGAAGTTCTTCGGGCAATACGTCAGGAAATTTATTAACAACATAAATATCATTCAAAGCTGACATATTTTTGTTTAGATCTGTGACATGAGCTAAGAAGGCTTGACATCCATTTTTTAATAAACGAATAGCTTTATGGCTTGAGATGACCGTGATTGATTTTAATGGTTTGGTCACCTGAATTCGCATAATAGGTTGATTAGGAATATGAAAGCTAACAACCTTACGAAAACAATCAATTTTTGCATGATGCGTAGTTAACCAATCAATCCCTAGAATCACGTTAAATGAAAGTATTTTCAATGAAATAAGATCGACAGGTAATATGAGGGCACCAATTTGAACCAAACAAGACTTATAAATAGTGGATGTAATGTAGGTTTCTCCCAATGAAGTTTCCACAGATAAGTCAAAGTCTAATTTCTCCGGAGTCAAATTTAATCGTTGAGCGTAAGTAGGAGAAATAAAAGAATGGGTATAACCGGTATCAAATAAAGTATAGACTTCGCTAGAGTTTATGATTAGCTTACCCGTGATGACCTCATTCGGGTTCCTTGCTTTACGGAGAGTCACAACAAACGCTTCTCCTCAGACTACCGGCTTTGACTTTTCTGGGACAGCCTTTGGTGCCTCCATCCTAGCTGAATTTATCTTCGGTGAACGACAAAATCGGGTTAAGTGACCTTTTCTTCCACAATTATAACATGCTTTGGATGGCATCGCGCAATTTGGACTGATGTGTCCCTCCCCTCCGCATTTGAAGCATATGATAGGTGGTCTTTCTCCTTCCTTAACAACGGGTGCTGGTGCTGACGTCTTTCCATCATTGTTGAATCTCCTCTTCTTGAAATGTCCATTCTTATTGTTTTTGCCCCGATTACCATCAAGTGGTTACCATTTTCGCATCGCCGATTCCTCCACGCTTGTTGTCACCGCTTCGATGACCGCTCTCACTGGTATTATCATTTTGCCGGCTACTCTCTTTTGATTGCGTTGACTCGTTATCGCGCTCTACTAACTGAGACCTATTTACAACATCTGAATACAAACACAGTTTATGAGAAATAAGATGTTGACGTATCTCAGGTTTCAAACCTCATAAAAATATTTGCGTCATTCGCTCTTCATTATCCACCAAGTGGGATGCAAAACGGGATAACTCCGCAACTTTTGCCTCGTAATGCGATACGGTCATATTGTTTTGCTCCAATTTGATAAACTCCACCTCCTTCATGTGACGAATACTTTCAGAAAAGTATTTGTCGTTGAACAGCTCTTGAAACTTCTCCCAAGACATCTTCAGTACGGCAGGTTGAGTACGTTTTATCGATTCCCACCAGTAATCTGCCTCTCCGCGCAACATAAAGGCGGTAAAGGGAACCTTTTGCTCCTCGGAGCATCCCAAGACATCAAATATCTTGGTGATCCGCTTTATCCATGCTTCCCAAGATAAGTAGTTTGGCTCTCCCTTAAACTCCGGTGGTCCCAGCTCTTGAAGCATTTAGTAAGGACCACCGAGAGTTTCCAGTGTTTCCACCTACATTTTGGAAAGGAGCCGCTCTCGCCTGCTATTGCATGAATTGCATAAAGCTTCTGAATAATCCATCATTTATCATTTGGTCAGTGTTATTGTTTGCATGAGGATTGTCGCCTTCTTGATGCACATTGTCCTGATTATTGATATGTGGTGAATCAACGGTCGCCTGTGCTCCATTGCAATTCTCAACATTCTTGGATGTCATTTTCAGATACTGCCACAAAACAAAAGGTTAATTGACATGTAACATATTATCCCTATATTCTGACCGACCAAGTAAATACAAAAAAAAACTTAGGCAGGTCATACTAGCGAAGGAATTCCCCGGCTCTCCCCTCATAGTTCTATTCTCACATCTTAGCCAGGGATCATATCCCTAAGCTTTGATACCAACTGTGATGCCCCCAAAATTAGGTATACATCACCCATCTTGGGTCATCAGATACATGGTATAAAATTCAAATACAACTTACTAATACAACTGTTGTGTACAATACGACAAAACATAACTGTGAGTTTGAATACAATTATTGTCTACTAGAGATTATACAAACTCAAAAGGAGTCCTCATTACAATTGTTAACACACTATTTCACAGAATAGTGAGGACTACTAATACTATCATCTGGTCCATCACTCCGTTCCCCGACTCGTCTCAGCTATATTCTCATTTCCTAAAGAGAACAGTGAAAGAAAGGGTGAGCTCAACTAGCCCAAAGAAGAAATATTATGACTAGGATAATGCGTAATAAATTATCGTTAGCCTTCAAAGTTGTTAAACCGATAAAATATAACAACATCAAGTTTTTAGCTGCGGTGGAACAAGCAATCCATTAAAAGAGTCAAAGAGAATAAAATCTACTATCTTTTATGATTTAAAAGGTTTTTCATGACTTTTATCACGGGGACTTAGCTTAATAAATAATCAACATCATCGAATCACCCACGCATCACTACTGACCAAGGATATTCTTTAGTATCACGACCACAAATTATCCATGACTACAAACCAAGGACATTCGTGGTATTCATTAATGGTCATGATCATGCCAACAACTATTCTTCAATGCACTACGGGCCAATGATAACTTTTACCACATCATTTGTAACATTACGGCCATGATTACACCGAATAATCCTTGGTCATAATCATACCAAGTCCATCTATGCACTACAGGCCACAGATGACTTTCAACATAATATAAACATGAGGATGATGATAATGATATAAGAATTTAATAAAACAAGTTCAAGAATTAATTTGTCTAAGAACTACTAATGTCCAAATTGTCAACATGATATTGCTTTGTAGAGTAAAATTCAAGAATGATCGGAAGAATATTTCCATGAAAAGATATTTGGATGAAAGCTTAAATATCAAGGATATTCTACTAATTTCATGGAGTATAGAAGTTAAAACTTTAACCAACCGAGTATAATAAAGAATGGAATAACAAAAGAAATCACCATGCATGCGGTATTGCACGGACAAAGTTATTCCAACGAGAATAATAATAACGGAACCGTGTCGTGCAAAATTTTGCACCGGCTGTGATGTTCCAATGAATAATAAAGAGCGGAACAGTGTCCGTGTAAAACACACGTACATGATGTTCCAACAGATAATAATAAAGATTTTAACCAGTCAGGTGTAAAACACATGAGCAGGATGTTCCAAATGTAATAATAATAAAGAGACGGAACCAGTCCTGTAAAACACACGTATATGATGTTCCAAACGAATAATAGAAGAATGTCACTAAGTATAGGGTAAATCATGCGATACAAAAGTTATTCCAACAGAGTAATAAGCAATGGAATAACAACAGTTCTCTTCTTGAATAAGAAAGAATAACACTCTTTACCGTAAAAGAAACTGAATATATGAAAAGAAAGTTAGCAGACTTCTCTTCTTATTTTTCTCTATAACTTTCTCTCTCTAGAATACACTGAATTCGTAAGAAATAATGAAGGAATGAGCTTCTATTTATAGGAGAATTGAATGATACTATTGGATGCATACAAGTAGGAATTGCATTTAAATCGGTTGCTAATTTATGTACTCCACCGATCCAACGATCAGTAATCTTTGTCAAAGAGTTAGCCAATGAAAAAATGAACACATGCCACATTAAAGCCTTGACCAATTAAAATGCTCCATAATTTACAAGTTGCCAAATCATTTATGATTGAAAAATTTGGCCAATATTATTCAAGCTTGGAAAAATCAATCCGAAACCTGCCAATTCTTTCTTCTTCTTTTCTTTCCAATCAACATCCCACTATCATATAAATATATATAAAATAATAATGCTTCTCTCCACCACAACCCACTAATATATATATATATATATATATATATATATATATATCAATCACCACTTTCTTAATTCCCCCACCCGACATCTCTCTTTTTTTTTTTTTTCTTTCCCCTACCCCCCACATGTCAACTTTACATATATAATATATATAATTGTCAATATATATATATATATATATATATATATAATGAAACAAAATTGAGATAACTTTTCACGTAAAGATGATAATCAATACTGTGGTGTTTCTTATCAACCACGCCAGACATCAGATTACTTTTACTCTCGAGTAGTTCAATCAAGATTATCTCAGAAAACTTCCGCCATTATTTTCATAAAAAATATTTATGTCGTTTTCTCAATCCGACAATAATTCCGTTGTGGGATCCACCAATAATTATGTCGTCATACGAATATTCCCTGTTAAAATGAATATTCCCCGACAATTCGAATATTATATAACAACTTGCGTACTTTGAAAAATTTATAAATATTGTAAGACCCCGAATTTTATGAAATAAAAGTATTCAATTTTTCTTATAATTACTATTCAGTAAATGGTTAAATTGATAAAAGGTTAAAGTTAAGGGTGATATATGATTTTTTTTTTCAAAATATACAAGTGGTTATAAAATATTCATTGTTTATTGGGGAATATTCGTTTGGTCGTGAAATATTCTTTCCGTTGGGAATATTAAATACGACAAGTAAACCATTTGTGGGCCCCATAATGTAATAACTGTCGAATGAAGAAAACGGCAAATTAAAGTTTTTATAAATAAGCAGTAATCGTTATCAATTAACATCGTTGGAATACCCGATGGTAAAGTAAAGTAATACGTGATTTGTTGCATGTGAGATTACTCAGACAAGATGACAAGATTTTGAATTATTGACTCTTACGTAAGAAGGCACTACTCAATAAATTATTACAAGAATTATCGCTCAATATTTTATTTTTTGATTCAATAATTGTTGCGTTGATATTTTATATTATTCTTTGTTTTAATAATTGTCATTTTGACAAGATTTTCTATTATCAAATTAATAATTCATATTATTTGAATAATATTATTAGATAAAGCATTATTGGCAATGTCTAGAAAGTTCGCTTCAAAGAGAGGTTTGGTCACCTAATGCTTGGCCAAGAAGGAGAAATTCTTATTGAAAACCCCCTTTTTCCCGAAACCGCTCGGTTGTCAATATTGTGATTACGTAATATTATTCATGAATAATTAATTATTGATTTATATGATAAGGAAAATATTCATTTTATGTGGATATAGATGGAGAAAATTTTAAAAGTGACAATTGTTGAAAATTGATATTTTATATTTTCTGATAAAATAATATTTTATTATATTATTATAATATAATAATGGTGATATTTTTATAATGAATGTGTGATATATGAGTATATGAGGAGGAATAGTATTTTTGTTACATTAAATGATTAACACATATTTTGTGTGTCGGTGAACCCCATTTCTTGACTGAAATTTGATTATAGCCTGCAAAATCATCCGTATGTGAATTTCAGTCAATTTCTGTTTGGAATTTGGAAAAACTTTCTTCTGCAAAGTTGGAGAGAATTGAATTTTCTATAAAAAATCGCAAGATTCAAATTTTCTGATAAAAGGGCTATTTATTATTAATTATAGAAGTTTTGAAGTTCCGAAATAATTGATTTTTGGAAGTTTTAATTATTTTTTTAAAGAAAAACGTTTTTGGTGAGTGTTCCACATGTTATAAATGTGTTATGTTGCTGAATTCAGATCTAGGAAGGTTGGCGTAGAAATTATAATAATTATATTAATATTATATTAAATTTTCTGCTTTGGTGTTCTAAGTATTTTCCTATAAATAGGGTGTTTAGGTTAGAATTGAAAATCACACCAGAAACTAAAGTTTTCTCTCTATTTCTCTCTCTATATTATCGAGTGTATTCTTGTGAGTATTTTGATATCTTGAGTGTTGCTATTCTATTCTGCAAAGTTTTCAAATTATTCGGTCAAATCTAAGCATCGTTCTTTTGAGGTAAGGGATAGTAAGGAGATTATTTTCTTCATAAATGATATTATTTCTTCAATATCATTATCTTTTTAAATATTGGTTGGAACGTTTTATCAAATTTGGAACTTTTTCATGTCGGGGTCACTATTCACGAGTTACTATTCACGAGTTACTATTCATGATTTACTATTCATGAAGTTCTTATTATTCATGACGAGTTCTTATTCATGAGTTACTATTCATGAGTTACTATTCACTAGTACTATTCACTACAAAATTGGTTTCTTTTTCTAACCAAATTATAGTTGATTTATGAATATTACTCGGAGATTAAAACTATATATTGATTATATTGATTTTATTATCATATATAACATTTTATAACCTCGATGTTGAAATTCTCTTTCAATTGGAGTGTAAAGATGGGTAGATTATTGGTATGATCAAGACTAGGGTTCTCTTTGGCCAAGAGTGAAAAGTTGAATTGTGGATTTGGTATGATCGCTTGACCATTGAATTTATAATTGAATATCTTTAGCTTAAGTGCAAAGGTGACTTGATCAACATGGTTATAATTATTGTTTATATAAATTCTGAAATGATTATATATTTCTTTGAGATATTAATATATTTGGCATGTAGTGCAAAGATGATTTTTGATGAATATATTTGGCCTGTAGTGCAAATATGACATGTTGAGGAATATCTTTGGCCTGTAGTGCAAAGATGAACTGTTGACGAATATCTTTGGCCGTAGTGCAAAGATGAATTTATTAGTATGATTATGAACAAGAACTTTGATTTGGTATAATCATGATCTTTGATGTTTCAGGTAAAGACAGGTGATGAAAATTATCTTCGTCCTGGATGCGAAAGGAATTTAGAACTACAATTACGATTATGAGTTATACACGTGATTGTGGACAGGAATTGTTGATTAATGTTACAGGGATAAAACATTGTTGGTGGACTTTTAACATGGAGAAGATAATTGATTTTATGGTCTATTTGACTCTTCTAATGAATTGCTCATTTCGCTGCAACTATGGTTGAAATTTTATCATCTACCATATGTTCTAAATCTCTGATTTATTATTGATGAAGGCTATTGATAATTTAATTATTTTTAGTCATGATATTCTTTATTGAAGCTAGTTGTGTTCACCCTTTTGCTTCACAATTCCTTTCGTGTAATAAAAGTGTAAATTTGGGTCGAAAGCGGGGATAGGGAGGAATAGAATGATGGTTTATAGATGTTGAGGTGAGGTGAATTTAACTTGGAATGGTGTTTTGCCACTATCATACAAGATGTCTAATGACATACAACCTCGTGTCATCATAAGATGTGGTTGTCTTTCATCCACTTCTTCGAGTATATTTACCAAAGACTACCTATATAATATTGGTGTTTATTTGGAGTATAATACCCAATTAGAGGCGATGGAGATAATGATATGTCAAGAGAAGACACACCATTGGGAAAAATATGATAGTAATCTTCTCGTTTTTTCTTTGGGGTCTATTGGGTCAACCAAGGATAATTTTGTGGGCATATGATATCTATAATAACCTGTAGACGCATGGCCTCCCCGTATACGAAGGTTTCTTGAGTACTTCCCAAATATTCTAATTTCTAAAACCGTTTTTGACTATACCTTTATGTAAGGTGTCATTGTGACGTGCTATCCAAAGTTGGTGTCCAGAGTTACAGTTGGTATATATTTGTATCCAAACTCACAACATATGTGTTGTTGTATTTTGCACGACAATTGTTGTAATAAATTTGTAGTTGTTTTCTGTACCATGTATTTGGCGACTCAGAATGGGTTGGATGAAATGGACCTATTTTGGGGGCGTTACAAATATTACCCACAACTATAACATTATAACAAATTTACTTCATAATATTTAAAAAATGAAATTTATAGAAAAATTATCTTTATTAAAAAGTTGGGGTCTTACAGTTTTGATGATTCTTTTAAAAAATAAAATAATATTAAAAAAGAGTGGTCTAACTTACTTTCCTTTTATTTACAAAAATATCACCCCAACCCCATTTATTTTAAAAATAAATATCAAAACGACATAATTTTAATAAATGTATGTTATTTAAGAGAAGTATGTTATTTAAGAAGTATGCTTTAGATCCGTTTCAACAATTTAAACCGTCCTTGTGCTTTTCTATCCAAATCAATTAGAATAAATCTGAACCGTCATTATACTTTTCGATCCAAATTCAAATTAAATTTTATCTTATTATTATAGATATATACATATATTTATATAGAATCCGGATCAGGGGCTTACCCCTGATCGAGCTCACCCAACTTACCTATAAAAGCCGCCCTTATTAATTTCTCTCTCACTCACTTCGCATAACACTACTCATTCTGACCCTCTTATTTCTCTCATTAGAAAATCCAAAGGAAGGAACGCGAACTATTTTCCTCCTCATCTACAAACTCGACCGAGCAACGACGCCCAAATCATCATTCGATCATTGCGTGAGAGTTATTCCAAAGAGAAGCCCTCATCTCAAAGCCCTCCGCCTCATCCGATTCTCTCTCACGCAGACTCCAAAACAAGCCCTAATCTTGGTATGTCTTGGGGTTTCTCGATGATTCTAAGGCGAAGACGGTTCGCGTTCTTGAGCTCTCACGCAGTAGTACTTTTTTTTTTTTAAGGTAAGAGTTTTATGCCTTAATTTTTCTTCAAGGAGAACGACAAAATTTCCATCTTCCATTGACTCATTTTTTGAGAAAGTTATTTCTCTTGAGCTTACTATTCACCAAGAAGGAACAAAATACTCTTTATATCAATGGGGAGAAATCTTTGAATTGTTGGCGCTGGGCTTTTATAATTGGAACTAAATCAATTGGTTGTTTCTGTCCTATATATGATTAGGTGCATACTGCCGGATAAAGAATTGTGTTTTTTGTTTTGAGATATCTTATGAACTGGGAAGTAGTTCTCACTACTTCACCCTGCTTTCAGTTCAATTTTATTTGACTAGTTTGTTGCATAATATGGAGGCATAATCATATTGAATTATGAAATCAAAACCAAGTTTATTATGGGTATTATGATTTACAGTATGAGTTACATACTGCTTTGAATTCTACGTATGATTTACAGTCATGCTCTTCTTCTTATTCTCTGCAAACTTCAATATCAGGTACTTGACTACTTATCACCTTTTATGGAAGTTGAATGACAAAGTATTACTTATTTCTCTAATTTTTGAAGGAACAAAAGTTGTTCAATACTTAAAATCTGGTATGTCTCCTAACTCTCTGTAGTCTAGCTGTAGTCTAGCTCTCTGTTTCTCTTAAGCAAGGATTCATGTTGTTCAATATTGGTTAACAGTTTCAGAGACTTTTCTGTATTGAGTGTGGACTTAATCATTTTTTAAATTTATTCTCAGGGAACTGTTGTTTATTATGGACCATGAAATAGATAGTTGTGGGGATAATGCAGAAATAAATTTAGACTGCATTTACAATGAGGAAATGGAGATGGAGATGGAGAGGGATGACTTGATTGAAGAGGGGTTGGATGTGAACAATGTTAAATCTGTTGTCTACTATCCTCAAGTAGCCGATGAGTTTACGCCTAAGGTAGGTCAAGAATTTCAAACATTAGACAATGTTCACACTTTTTACAATACGTATGCAGTACATGCTGGTTTTAGTGTGCGAAAGCATATTGAGAAAAAAAAGGAGGGAAGCGGTGAGATTGTGAGGAAGGAATATGTATGTTATAAGCAAGGAAAGGGAAAACTATTAGCCAATGTGGATGCAAAAAGAAAACGTGGATCTACCAAAGAAGGCTGTAGTGCAAGAATTGTGGTGGTTAAAAGAAATGACTTGTACGTAGTTACCATAACTGAAGAGGGTCATTGTCACCCATTGTCAACCCCACATAAGAGACATCTTTACGATCGAATCAGAATGTGTCGGTTGCCCAAAATGTTTGAGTCAACAACTTGGGTTGGTGAATATACCACAATGCCAACAAATACTTTCTTTCGGTGCGTCACAAAGGAGGATTGAAAATATTGGTTGACTTAACGAGATTTGTATAACTTTAAAAGAGACAATCGTAATGAGTTGAAGGGACAAGATGGCGATATGTTGAATGAGTACTTGAAGTTAGAACAACAGAAGAATCCTTCATTCACTTTTACAATTGATACAGACGATGAAAAAAGGATTACTCGTTGTTTTTGGGCCGATGCAACTTCTAGACAGACTTATAGATTTTATGGCAATTTTATCATTTTTGATACCACGTACAACACTAATCGTTACGGAATGATTTTTGCACCACTAATGGGGGTTAATAACCATGGGCAAACTATTGTATTTGGTTGTGCTTTCTTAAGTGATGAGACCATAGATACATTTGTTTGGCTTTTCAAGTGTTTTTTGGATGCAATGCCAGGTGATGCACCTAAGATGATTATCACTGATCAGGATCCGGTAATGACAAATGCCATTTCACATATCCTTCCTAAGACATTTCATAGGTATTGTAGTTGGCACATTTTGACCAAATTTTCAGAGAAGATTGACTCAGTAAAATTCAGTGCTTATTATAAAGAGTTTTCAGATTGCATTTGGAATTCAGAGACTGGAAAAGTTTGACTCTACTTGGGTGGAGTTGTTGGAGAAAAGTGGGCTGACTACTAATAAATGGCTACAATCAATGTATGACATCCGTTATAGATGGGTACCCGCACATGTGAATCATGTTTTCTCAGCTGGCATGTCAAGTAGCCAACGAGCGGAGAGTTGTCATGCGTTTTTTAAAAGATTTGTTTTTAAAGGAAATTCATTAGTGGAATTTATGATTCAATTTGGTCGGGGCCTTCAACATCAATGACATGTAGAGTTGGAATCAGATAACAATGATTTGATTGAGAGACCGAGAATGAAAATTGCCAATCACTTCTTAAGTCAAATGGTTGACATTTATACATACTCTATGTATTATAAATTTGAAGACGAGTTGTGTGAGTCTTTGAATTATAAGTTTGAACTTATGAAGGAGGATGTCAACTGCCATGTATATAAGATTTGCCGAAGGAATGTCAACAAGTGTAATGTAAGAGAAATCCATTATGACAAATCTTGGGATTATGCAACATGCACTTGTAAAAAATTTGAGAGTTTGGGAATCCTATATCGGCATATACTAGCTTACTTGAATAAGTATCATGATCTTGACAAGTTGCCTACAAAATACATTTTATCGAGGTGGACAAAGACAGCAAAATCAATAAGTATAATTGATGATAATGGTGTGGTGATCAAAGATGACAATTCATACTTACTCAAGCGTAGTCAATTGATTCAACGTTCTTTACAGTTGATTGATAGTGCTCTCACAAATGAAGAAGCCACAAATGTTTTAAAAGAATGTCTAGATAATGGATATGAGAAGATCAAGCAAATTATTGGAAAAACTGATTCCGAAAGAAACAAGCAAATAGAGTGTGGTGGACTTAGTGTATCCAAGTCAGTTAACATGACTTCTACTAATGAACATAGTTATATTGAGCCAAACCACGTGCGAGCAAAAGGGTGTGGCAAAAGGCTAAAGGGTGGCAAAGAAATGGATTTGGGGAAAGCAAAAAGTGGCAAGAGTAGACGGTGTCATGCATGTGGCAAAGTTGGTGTGACACACGATAAAAGAAATTATCCAAAGCTTAATAATCTATAAGCAAGTTTGTGTATTTTGACTTTGCTATTTGTTTATCATTGACTTTGGTAATTGTTTAAATTTGACTTTACTATTTGTTTCCATGTAGAATTGGAGTATCAAATGATGATGGTACTCAGGATCCGAGTGTAGATAATGATGATATTGATTCACCCCCAGGTGCAACTGAGATTGCTATGTGAATCACTTTATCTAAATTTTGAGGTAATTCTGCACACTCATTTGTTAAACTATATAGAGTATAGTCACTGTATTTAGAAATGGACAAAAGAGTTTAAGCATATTGGATTAGAACGAAATTTAATTTTAAACCAAAACAAAATGTTAGAAATAATTACAGCAGGGCAGTTTTGAGGCTTGGTTAAGCCTGTCTTTAATGCCCGGATTAGATGGGTTATATTTTTTTAAAATACCCTACCATACCATATACAACATATTTAAATTTCATTTCAATTGGAGTTATGGTTTAAAAGTTATTAATTCGCAAAAGTGTCTTTGTTTGACCAAGTACAGATGGCGGCAGCAGCAATACAATACAATGGTATATTTGTCACATTGTTATTGCGATGACTTCCACCAGCGATTTTGGCTTTTTGTTTCACCTGTCTAGGATACCCAAATTAGAAGAGATATATTTATTCTATGCCCAAATTAGAAGGCTAATTAGTATTCTTTCTGTACTCATAAAGCTTATTAGTAACTTTCTGTATTCATCTATCAAAACCCATCTTAATCTTCAGAGTTCTGATTTGAGAAATCAAGTGTCCTGTTCTCCATATCAAATTTCATAGCCAAATCTCTGTATCCCTAAATCATGATCTAATAGCTTATTATGGAGCTAGAGATCTAAGAGGAAGAAATTAAAGTATTAAGGCAAGGAGCTTGAGCTGGTTGAGTTTTATGTGAAGGAATTGTGATAATTGGTGACTGTAATTTGATAATATAATTGTGAGAGATTTCTTAAAAGAAATATGGGATTAGATATGATAATCAAGCTGTAAAATTAAAAAAAATCATTATGTATGCTAATTGTTTGTTAAAAGACACAAATATAAAGTCTATGTTATCAATTTGATAATTTGAGAAATACAGTGTTTGTTGATAGTAACTGATTGTGTAAAATCAAAAGGTTGATAAAGAATCGATTATGTTATCTTTACATTTGTTGGATTACTATTTCTTAGAATTTCTCATGATGAAACCAAAGATGTTGGATCTTTCAGGGTTGTCCATGAGATGAAACCAAAGAAGGCAAAGAACCATGAAGGCCTTCATGAAGATAAATATCGATTGAAGGCGGCAAAAGATGAATGCGATTCATGGAGATAAATTTCCAATCCCTTGTTGAGAAAAGAGTATTACGATGATGAAGGCGAAGACAGAGGCAGATGATACAGTTTTGTGTAATGACAACATGTTTGTGTAATATTACTGTATGTGATGGGAGAAACTTTGAATATATGAATTTGTGTAATATCGTCTCTAATGACATCATGTTTGTGTAATGACTTCGCAAAGTGGATATCTGAATTTTGCTTTCATGTCTCCTATTTACTCAGTGTCATTCTAATATTAAGGTGTAGTTAGTGGTAAATTGTGGTAAAACATTTTCTTTTAATTTTTTAAAGGTAGTTATAAGAGTATTGTTATTGACTCAGGTGGAAATGAAACGCCAAGAAAGATGGACAAAAGTGTTGAAAACTGATTCAAACTTTTTCTTTTGTTTTTGGTACTTAAAGAAGAAAAGCACCCATTATAAACAAACTCTGTTCTGGAACAGAGTTGTACCCATTGGAGATTATTAAGAAACGATGGAGCCTGTAAAGTTTGATAAGCAATGCACTCATGTCAAGTCTACTTGCAAGTTTGTACATTAGACTTGGATTACGAAAGCAAACAAAAGTCCGCATAATCCCCTTTCGTTTTATGAAAACCTTCGACTTGGATTTAAATAACAGTTGAATTTCAAACATATCGACTCCCTCCTTCAACCAATCATGGTAACAAAGCACAACAACAAATTGAATGAACAATCCTTAAGGGACATAACAATATTCAACACATTTTACAATATGAACAATATTTATATGACAATATTCAACACAATATTATAATATTTAGTCCATCTACAATAACATGATTAAAATCAATAACCAAGAACAAACAAGTGCAATAATAAATCTGTTTCTTCGCATTTTGCCTATTGCACGCATTTTCTCCTTCTCTTGCTCCATTCCGTTAATCTTTCGAAGTAATTCGGGGATGATTTGTCTTGATCTGTCACACATTGGTGGATCATACCAAGCAAAAAAATGACAGGCATTCCTCTGTAAACAAAAAAGGTTACTTTTTATGTGCAAGTAAATAGAATGGAAGAGATATATTAAAAAATTGAAACCCTTAAACACTTACTTTTCCATAATTTGGACATGATAAAAACCTTCTTCCTGGGTTTGAATCGGTCCATGATGTTTTAATTTGAGGTTGCCTCTCACAATGACATTGTGCGTTCATAGCTGTTCAAACAAAATGTATTCAAACACGAATAAAGTAACGAAAAGGAGTGTCACAGTCATCACAATTGAATTAGTAGAAACCCAATTGGTAAAGAATAACAAACAAGCAATCCTTCAGTCACTTGAATCTTCAATATCCCACTAATTTTTACAATATGTTTACAGTATATAGTTACTTTTCAATTTATATGAACCACTAGAAAATTTTAAGGTAGCAGCAGAATTTTTCTTACTCTTATTGGCCTTTCTTATTTGTTTTCTGTCCACACTACCAAATTAGTAGGTTGTGCTTCAAATTTGAATAATCAGAAATACACTTTCACATGTAATTTAAAATCTAGATTTCACAGCTTCTAAAATCACGAAATAACTCTGTTAAGTAGACTTAAGAACAAAAGATTTGATAATGATTTGTGCTATTAAAATATTTTCATTGTTCCTGAAGTTTGTAAAATTCTTGGGTTTGAGTTATAAATTGTGCGAAAGATGTTCAAATATGCACCAAAACATTTTGAAACTCAAAGCATCAAATACCGTCATTTGAAGAACCCACCAGCTAAAAAACTTAGTCCAAAACTCTAATCACCACTCATCTTCAATTTTCAATAGCCAAGCAAAAACATTCAATCACAACAAATAAATTTCTTTATGTAAATATAAAATAAATAGTGACTAAAACTCGAATTACGTAGAAATTAAAATGAAAACCAACAACCCAAACCTTAATAAATCAAAGTTTTAGTGTCCGAAATGAAAAAAAGAAATCAACTTATCTAGGGTTGCTTGAACTTATTCGGGTCAGCAACTTGGGAAGAAATTGAACACAGCTTCGTTCCTTTCGACCAAATCGGATGAGGGGCTGGGGGTTGCTTTCTCTGAAAATGAGAGAGAACACGCAGATTAGGGCTTTTTTAGCAACTAGAATATCAAAAAAAAAAATGATTCCACACAAAAGTTTAAAATTTGAAGACATACCAGGATTAGGGCTTGTTTTAGGTCTGCGTGAGAGAGAATCGGATGAGGGCAGAGGGCTTAGATGAGGGCTTCTCTTTGGAATAACTCTCACGCAGTCAGGGGGCTGATGATTTGGCGTCGTTGCTCGGTCGAGTTTGTAGATGAGGGAGGAAAATAGTTCGCGTTCCTTCCTTTAGATTTTCGGATGAGAGAAATAAGAGGGGTCTGAACGAGCCGTGTTATGCGAAGTGAGGAGAGAGAAATTAATAAGGGCGGCTTTTATAAGTAAGTTGGGTGAGCTCGATCAGGGGTAAGCCCCTGATCCGGATTCTATTTATATATATGTCATTATACGTGAATAGGAAATATATACTTAGTATTTGTCTAAAAGTTGAGTAGGTCTAATGTTTTCGATGCATAAAATGTTGACATTGTGGAACCAGGAGTGGGTCAACACACAGTATCCAGCTTGCATTTAATTTGACAATAAATTTAACCAACAAACTAAGTAGAGACAAATATCCAGCTTGCATTTAATTTGACTTTTCTTTTTAACTTAAATTTTATTTTATATTGATATTTCTGTTAATTCAATGCTTATGATTAGTAAGAATTATAAGAGAATATTACTTATTACATATTTTTGTAAAAATATTATCATTAATACTTATTTATATAATTGATAATTAAAAAGTTGGACGTAAACTTTCACAATATATATCATTTTTTATTTATAAATTGTTAGAAGATTTAAGGGGTTTCTTGTCAACATCTGAACGAGTATGAATCTGACCGAATAAGTCATGTAGACCGTTAGTTTTATAATTTTTAAACTTTGAATGAGTCTGAATGTGTCTAAATGATTCATACATAAAATTGTGATTGAATCAATAATAAGTAGCGTTGAATGATATTTTTACATACCTACCATCGTAGACAATTAAAAATTACATTTAATATTCATCTTTTTTTTAATATTGTTAACAAATTTTGTTATGTACTCCATCAAAAAGATTGTTCACAAGTTTATATTTAATTTTTCTTGAATAATTTTGTTTATTTATAATTACATAATAAATTTATTCATAATAGTCCAGAAGGTTAAAATAGTAAAATACACGTATTCAGATGTTTTAGACAGACAATTATCAAACACATTATTTTATTTTATATTTAGACATTCTACTTCATTCACCTCATTTAGATTCTCTTATTCAAATATTTTCTTTCAGTTTTATTAAACAACACTTTAGTACACCCAATTTGAAGGAACAATTACATATAATAGTACATTTTAATAAAATAATACAAAAAAAGTGCACTCATTAAATATTTACATAATTAATGCAAATACAATACCTAATTACAAAAAGAGTGTAATCCCTTTAATTATGCACACGATTTTCTCCAATATCTCTCCCACAATTTTCTCCCCATCTCTCCCACGATTTTCTCCCACTCCATTTCTGTTTCCCTTCTTCTTCTCCTCCCTCCCTCTGCCTCCTCCTCCTCCTCCTCCTCCTCCTCCTCCTCCTATCCAACCCCTCCCCACCCTCCGCCTCCCCCTCCTCCCGCCTCCCGCCTCCCGCCTCCCCTTCTCCCTTCTCCCTCCTCCTCCTCCCGCCTCCACCTCCTCCCGTCACTCCTCCCTCCCCCCTCCTCTCCTCCCGCCTTTCTCCTCCCACCGCCCCTCCTCCTCCCTCCCTCCCCTTCCCTCCCCCTCCCCTCCTTTGCCTTTCCTCCTCCCACCCCCGCCTCACCACCTCCCTCCCTCCCCGCCTCTGCATCCCTTCCTCACGCCTCCTTTCTCCTCCCCTCTTCCCGCCCTTCTACTCCACCTCCTCTCCCCCCACCCCACGCCCCACCCCCTCCTCCTCCTCCCGCCTCCTCTCCTCGATCCTCGCCTCTCACCGCCACCATCCATTCTTTATTTTTAGGTAGAATTTAAATCTTCCGATAAGGTAACCAATTCAGTTTTATTAGGTTACTAATTTATTTTGGATGTGATGCGGTTGGTAATCAAACTTCATGCGATTGGTTACCAAATCATTTGATAAGGTAACCAATTCAGCTTTTATTAGCTTACTAATATATTTTGAATGTGATGCAGTTGGTAACCAAAATTTATGCAATTGGTTACTAAACCTTCCGATAAGGTAACCAATTTAGTTTTATTAGGTTACTAATTTATTTTGGATGTGATGCAGTTGGTAACCAAATTTCATATAGTTGGTTACCAAACCATTTGATAAGGTAACCAATTCAGTTTTATTTGATTACCAATTTTATTTTAAATGTGATGCGATTCTTAGTAAAAATTAAGTATAAAGGTAACCATTTCAATTTTGTGGGTAACCAAATCGTCAAAAAGAAATTAGAATAAGAACTCCGTTGGCGGTATGTACATGATGATATGTGCAAGGCGGCAGTAGATGGCGAGAGAGGAGGATGATGAACATTAGCTCCTTCATAATTTTTTATTTTCTCATTTTGATTTGAATTTTGAAATATGGATTTGAAATTGTTGTTAGAGACAAGATTTGAATTTGAATTATTAGTTATCCTTGATTTTAGGTTTCTTTATTAATGTGAATTGTACTATTTTTGTAATATGAGTCCTAATTACACATTTTTTTATAATTATTTAGTTGATGCACTTTTCTTGTAATTACTTTCTATTTGTTGTATACTTATGTAAAGGACCCAATTTGAATTGGGTTATTATAACAAGTTCACTCTGGTCCGAATTGGTCAATTTTGAGACCTGGTTGTCAAGACCTTATCCAAATTAGATGGGCCAAGCCGAACACAAACTGGGCTTTATGTTTTCTATTCTTTAGGATACAGCGTTACCATATTTACCTTCAATAACTTTGCCTTTATTAATCCAGATGACGACCCTGATTCCAATAACATTAAAATGTTGATGTTCTTAAATTGGGTTATATGAATATAAATCTGTAACATTGCTTGATTAATGATATTTCTTGTAAAGTTGTAATGAAACTTATCTAGGAATTTAAGAAGATATTTTGTAGATTTTGAAAATCAATTTATGTTAGATTTAAATATCCATTTATCGTTATTTATTGAATCGATAAATTATCAATAATAATCAGATTATATGACAATCAGAATATTTTATAATTTATGAATTCTCTCTTTCAGTATTGATTTGATGTGAGACTCCGAAATTCTTAACATTCTTTTTTAAAATTTAATTTAATGTTATCTTGGATGAATTTTCCATTTATATTGATGCACTAAAAATTTTATTTATTAGTTTCTCTAATCGACATTGCTAAATGCAAATACAATTTCAAGTTTATGTGAAAGTACAAAAAATATATAACTCAATCACATTCAAAAATGCACAAGAATAAAATCACGTTATACAAGAATCCCGCAATAACTTTCTTTAAATTAAGTATTTATTCGATCTGAGATTCTAAGTCATTTGAGAATTGTTAATATTTTCTTTAAATTTAACGACATTTTCAATGAAATTTTCATTTAAATTCCCGCGCTAAAATTTGTGTTTTTATTAATTTCTCTAATCAATATTACTTGATGCAAATAATTTTCATGTGAAAGTACAAAAAATTTAATTAAAGCACGTTCAAAATTACTAAAAATAAAATCACATTAGATTAAGAAAACACAATAATTACCATATCTATTATCTATTATATATACTAAATCACAGTTTTTAACACAATATATTGACATCTGTCTTTCTACAAATTTGACATCTGTCCTCCTAAACATTCAAACAGCTGTCGATTATAATTAAAACTCTTTACTATCCTTTACAACAATAACTTTACAAAAATAACATTCACAACAGAGCCCCTCTAAAACGAATAACCTTCGCAACAGTTGGCATCCATACAAAAAAAATCTGGAATCCCTAAATATCTGTAATCACTAGCTCATATCCTTCAATTAGCGCATTCGATGGACACGCTGCTACTAGTCTTCGTCGTTCTTCCGTTTATGCGAAACCCACGCCGCCAGTGCCCCTCTAAAAAGAATAACCTCGCAACAGTTCGGATTCATACAAAAAATATCCGGAATCCCTAAATATCTGGAATCCCTAGCTCATATCCTTCAATCGGCTCAATCAATGGACACGCTGCTAATATTCCGAAACCCACGCCGGGTCTCGTGCAAACGTATTATGGTCTTGGTAGTAGGCAGATTATTTCATGATTATTCTCTCAACCCTTCCGTGTATCGTGGCTTTTTTGTTGGTGATGGCTAATGATTTCATTCATCCGTTTACTTATTGGTTTCGTTTACTTATTTAGTTATAGTTGATATAAATTTAAACCGTGTTTAGATTTAATAATTTCTATTTTATAATTTTATAGTCAGTTAGTTGTATTGAGCTATACTCCTGATAATCCAAAACAGTGTTTATAACCTTTTCAATTTAAACAATGTTTAGATTTATATCATCTATTATAATATTATCCTTTTTATTTTAATTATGATAAATTTAAACACTATTTTTATATTATTTTTGATATTATGGCTATAAATACCAATTCAATACAACAAAGATCTCACGCCACAAACATTCAACTACTAAACATGGCGACTAAGTACGACTTTGTTAATGACATCACTACTGTCAAAGAGATGTGGAAGATTAAAGTCGGGATAACTCGACTCTGGAATATGCCAAGCTTCAACAAATCAGACTACATAAAATGATTATCGATGTAAGACGCAAATTTTTTAAATAAAAGGAATTTCCTTTATTTATTATTTTGAAATAGTAAGGGTTGATTTGATTAATGCGGATAGTTAAGGGTTAAATACATAAATATTTCAAAATAAGCAAGTGGTTATAAAATATTCATTTTTGTTTGGGGAATATTCGTTTGGTCGTGGAATATTAAATCTTGTGGGGAATATTAAATACTGACGGTAGCGACCATGTGTGGGCCCCATAACGGAAAGCGATTGGATGAAGAAAAGCGACAAATATAAGTTGGTTAAAAATAACTTGGCGTAGTTATTCTGAATTAAGATCATGGAATACCCGGTGGTTAAAATACGATGTCTGGCGTGGTTGCATAAAGATGGTACCGATTATTACAAAGATTGTTGAATTATTGATCCTTACGTAAAGAAGGCCTTTACTCAATAATTTTTACGGTGAATTCTATCGCTCAATATTTTATTTTATTGATTCAATAATTGCTGCGTTGATATTTTATATTATTGTTGTTCAATAATTGTCACTTTGCACATTATCTCCATTTATTTAAATAATATTATTAGATAGCATTATTGGCAATGTCTAGAAAGTTACATCAAGGAGAGGTTTGGTCACCTAATTGCGGCCAAGAAGGAGAAATCCTTATCGGAAAGCCCCTCTTTCTGAGGAGCTACTGGGTCATTATAATTGTGATTCGTAATATTATTTGTGAATAATTAATTATTGATTCATATGATAAAGAAATATTTATTTTATGTGGATATAAATGATGGATTTATTTATGTGGTTATAAATGAAGAAATTATTGTTGAGGTGTTTTATCGATTATTTTACCAGATCGAGGTATTAAAAATTAAATCGGGGTTTTGAGATATATTGCGGGGATTATAATTTTTAATCCGATAGTTGGATTGTGGTAATTTTTGGGTATGTTATACATACATAAGTTGAGTATATGTCCACAAATTTTGAACCGTTAAAAATGCACGAATGATTTGTTATGAATTTTAAGAGGTGTCTGATTAGGAAATTAGGGTTATAATTGATTTTGGTGGAAAATTCTAGAATTGAGTGAGCCCCACTTGTGGTTGGTGAAGAAATGTGCTTGAATTTTATTTCAAATGTGGTGGGTGGCAATAGTAGCGAGGTAAAGCCATCAGTGCTTGGTCAAGTCTCGCTTTGGCGTCTTAACATTTTCCTATAAATAGAGGGCTAAGTTAGAATTGAAAATCACACCGTAAACAAAGTTTTCTCTTTCTCTCTCTATATTATTGAGCGTATTTTGTGAGTATTTAGATACTTTGAGAGTTCTTTATCAAAGTACAAGTTTTATTCAAAGATCACTTGAGACCTTTTTCCGAAAAATCGATTCTTTGAGGTAAGGGATATTATTTTTTGTAATGATATTATTTCTTGATATCATTATGTTGAAATGTTGATCGAAGTTTTTATCAAATTTGGAACTTTTTCATGTCGGGGTTACTATTCATGAGTTACTATTCACGAGTTACTATTCATGAGTTACTATTCACGAGTTACTATTCACGAGTACTATTCATGAAGCGTGAAGATGTTTTTGTGGAATTTCTATCTTTTGGTGTCGGATTTACTATTCATGATACTGGTCTTATTCACGATATCTGGACTATTCACGATATAATGGCACTATTCACGATATCTGACCACTATTCACCAAAAAATAAAATTTCTTCTTTTGTCCAAAACATCTATTTTGGATACTAGCTTTGATTGTATCCCCTGTTTTGATCATTCTTGAATTTTACACCTTTGTGATTATTTTTGGGGTATTGTTGGACATGGATAAAACAAAGTACGAATCCTTAATCCTTAATCCTTAATCCTTGTCATTTTGTTTCTTTGGATTCGTTCTTTAAAATATATTTTCATCATCCTCGGTCTTAAATGATGATATTATTGAATATCTTTGGCTTGTAGTGCAAAGATGAATGATTTTGAAGAATATCTTTGGCTCAGTAGTGCAAAGATGAGCAGTGTTGAGATGAACATACACCGACCGATTAATATCTTTGGCACTGTAGTGCAAAGATGAGCAGTGTTTAAATGAACATGATTAAGTGATGAATATCTTTGGCCTCATAGTGCAAAGATGAATATTTGATTCGGATGTATATTGATTGTTGTTACAGGATAAAAGATAGGCGATGAACTTTTAAATTCATACATAGAAGATAGTAGTTTGCATTCTCTACTTAACTCTTCTAATGAATTATTATTTCATTGCGAATATTGATTGAAAATTTGTTGTCTATTGTATTCTATTAAATTTTTCCTGTTGAAGACTAACGATAATTTGTTGTATATTATCTTAGTCATAATATTCTTTTCTTGAGCTAGTTGAGCTCACCCTTTTCCTTTTGTTCCATTCTTCTCGTGGAGGCGAGAATATAAAAATGCGAAGTCTGGGTATGGAATGAAGGTTTTAGAAAGGATTGTTTAGTAGTCCTCACCATTTTTGTAAAATAATGTATCAATAAATGTGATGAGGATTTATGTGAGTATAAATATTATGCAGTAAGATAATATTTGTATTTAAACTCACAGATTTTATTGTTGTAATAATAAAATTGTAGTTGTTTACATACTCATGTGTGACAACTCGGAATGGGTGATGTATACCTATTTTGGGGGCGTCGCGGTTGGTATCGAGCTTAGGATATGATCTCCTGGCGGAGATCGGGGAATAGAACTAGGAGGGAGAGGCGAGTAAATCCTTCGCTAAGGTGTCCTACCTAAGCTTATTTGTTAGTTGGTCAAGATATATAGGGATATTATGTGATATATTGATTTCCTTAATTAACCCTTGTTTTATGGCGGTGATTGAGAATGTCGATGAGAATATTAACAAATGGAGTAAATGAGACCGTGGAGATGCTCAGTCTTTACCAACGAGAGAGAACGTCGGCAACAGTCGGGCAATGTTCCTCCCTGTGAACAACACCAACGGAAAGCGAGATGATGAACGAGGGATGTTTAGAAGTTTTTGCGATTCATGCAAAATCGCACGAGGAGACTCGTGTTCAAAATACAGGAGGAAATGATAGCAATTCACGGGTTGTTGTCACAGCAACAAGTTCAAAGAGTTGGGACCACCGAATTTAAAGGAAAGCCAGATCCGATCATGGCGGAAACATGGGTCAAACAAATTACCAAGATATTCGATGTCTTGGGATGCACGGAGAGAACAGAAGGTTCCATTCGCCACCTTTATGTTCCGTGGCGAGGCGGGACTCATCGGTGGGAGTCCGTGAAGCGTACTCCATCCAACCGCACTTTTCAAAGATGTCTTTGGGAGCGTTTCAGAGACTATTTAATGACAAATACTTTTCCGAAAGTGTTCGTCGTATGAAGGAAGTGGAGTTCATCGATTAGAGCAAAACAAACGACGGTGTCTCAAGACGAGGCAAAGTTTGCGAGTTATCGAGTTTTGCACCTCATTTGGTGGAGAATGAGGAACGATGACGCTGGATGTTTCTTAGATTCAAACCCAAAGCGGATCATTTCTTAAACTTTCTTTATTGAAAGTTGTAAAGGTGGCTCAATTATTAGAGCGAGATAACATTTCTCATAAACTGGCCAACCGAGGGACCATAACCGTGGATCAATTATTAGATAAGTAAATCAATGTAATAATGATAACTCGCGAGAAAGAAACATGGAGAAAGGGACGGATGTAATGGTGTAAAACAACTACAACTTTATTATTACAACAATAAAACTGTGAGTTTAAATACAAATATTATCTTCTAGACAATATCTATACTCAAATAAATCCTCATCACATTTATTGATACATTATTTTACAATAATGGTGAGGACTACTAAACAACTCTCTCTAGAACCTTCATTCCATACCCGACTAAGACTCGCTACATTCTCGCCTCCCGAGAAGAAAAATGGAACAACAAGGAAAAGGGTGAGCTCAACTAGCCCAAGAAGAATGTTATGACTAAGATAATATACAACAAATTATCGTTAGTCTCCAACAACAGAAAAAACTCGATGTATCACAATAGACAACAAGTTTGAGATCAATATTCGCAGTGAGAAATAATAATTCATGAAGAGTTACGTAGAGAATGAAATCTACTATAATCTATGAATTTAAATATCCATCATCAATATTTTATCCCCGTAACATCAATCAATATTCATCTCAAATCAAATATTCATCTTTGCACTACATGTGCCAAAGATATTCATCAATCCATCATGTTCATCTCAACACTGCTCATCTTTGCACTAAAGGCCAAAGATATTCATCGATCACCAATATGTTCATTTAAACACTGCTCATCTTCAGACTACAGCCAAAGATATTCTTCGAAATCATTCATCTTTGCACTACTGTGCCAAAGATATTCTTCGAAATCATTCATCTTTGCACTTCGGTGAGCCAAAGATATTCAATAATATCATCATTTAAACGAGGATGATGAAAATATTTTTAAAGAAACGAATCCGGTGAAACAAAATGACAAGGATTAAGGATTCAGTACTTGGTTTTATCCACGTCAAAAATACCTCAAAAATAATCATAGTGGTGTAAAATTCAAGAATGATCAAAACATGGATACAATCAAAGCTAGTATCCGTATAGATATTTTGGACTTAAAAGAAGAAATTTTATTTTTCGATGAATAGTGCCGATACGTGAATAAGGTCAGATATCGTGAATAAAGGCCAGATATCGTGAATAGTAACTCCCGACACCAAAAGATAGAAATTCCAAAAAAACATTTTCACGCTTCATGAATAGTACTCGTGAATAGTAACTCATGAATAGTAACCCGACATGAAAAAGTTCCAAATTTGATAAAAAGTACCAACCAATATTTCAAAGATAATGATATTCAAGAATTAATATCATTTGAGAAGAAAATAACATCCCTTACCTCAAAGAATCGATCTTGGAAGGAAAGGCTCAAGTGATGTTGAATGAAACTTGTCTTCTAATAAACAACTCTCAAAGTATCTAAATACTCACAAAATACGCTCAATAATATAGAGAGAAAGAGAAAACTTTGTTTCGGTGTGATTTTCAATTCTAACTTAGCCCTCTATTTATAGGAAAATGTTAAATTTACAAAGCAGACTTGACTACACCGATGGCTTTACTCGCTACTATTGCCACCCACCACATTTGAAATAAAATTCAGCACATTTTTCACCAACCACAAGTGGGGCCCACTCAATTCTAGAATTTTCCACCAAAATCAATTATAAACCTAATTTCGAATCCGACACCTCTTAAAATTCACAACAAATCATTCGTGCATTTTTAACGGTTCAAAATTTGTGGACATATACTCAACTTATGTATGTATAACATATCCAAAAATTACAACGATCCAACGGTCGGATTAAAAATTATAACCCCCGCAATATATCTCAAAACCCCTGATTTGATTTTTAATACCTCCAATCCGATAAAATACTGATAAAACACCTCAACATTAATTCCTTCATTAATAACCACATAAATAAATCCATCATTTATATTCATATAAAATAAATATTTCCTTATCATATGAATCAATAATTAATTATTCACAAATAATATTACAGAATCACAATTATGACAACCAGTAGCCGCTCTCAGAAAGAGGGGCTTTCAATAAGGATCTCTCCTATCGGGCGCCGCAATTAGGTGACCAAACCTCTCCTTGATGTAACTTTCTAGACATTGCCAATAATGTTATCTAATAATATTATTCAAATAATATGAATTATTGATCCGATAATGGGAAATAATGCGCTAAATGCAAATGACAATTATCAAACAAGTAATAATATAAAATACCAACGCAGCAATTATTGAATCAATAAAATAAAATCGAATGAGCGATAATTCGTAATAATTATTGAGTAGTGCCTTCTTACGTAAGGATCAATAATTCAACAATTGCGGTAATACCGGTAATCATCTGCTGCAACCACGCGTATTCATCAGTATTTTAACCACCGGGGTATTCCAATGGCCTTAATTCAGAATAACTACGCCAAGTTATTTTTAACCAACTTATATTTGTCGTTTTCTTCATCCAATCGCTTTCCGTTATGGGCTCCACACATGGTCAGCTGGCAGTCGCATTTAATATTCCCTCGACAAAGCATTTAATATTCCACGACCAAACGAATATTCCCCGACAACAATGAATATTTAATAACCACTGCTTATTTTGAAATATTTTATGATTTAACCCTTAACTATCCACATTAATCAAATCAACCCTTACTATTTCAAGATAATAAATAAAGGAAATTCCTTTTATTTAAAAAATTTGAGGTCTCAACCTCCTCCTCCTTATGAAATTTCGTCCTCGAATTGGCGACGTACTGTGTGTTTCAAAAGATGAGGATACCTCGCTTTCATTTCCATTTCCAATTCCCGGTCATTTCTATATAAGCATGATTCCTCCACAAAACTTTAACTTGTGGTATGATCTTTGCGCGTAGAACATGCTCCTTCCTATCCAAAATCTTGACTGGTACCTCCTCATACGTTAAGTCTTCGGCTATCTCGTCCGGTTCTAACTCAATGACGTAGTTCGGGTCGTCCACATATTTACGTAACATCGATACGTGAAAAACGTTATGAACACGCGTCATACTTGGCGGTAAAAGCGAAGTCATAGGCCACGATTCCTATTCGATCGAGAATTTCAACTGGATTAATAATCGAAGGTTTGAGCTTTCACCTCACCGATTCTCGCTTTTGAAATAACAACTTCTTGCCTCCTTCTTCAAATTCATCATCCGTGTGTAGCTTGAATCGCTTTAACTTTATCGATTAAAGTCGATTATACTCGTATATCATCATCGTGCTCGTATATCATCACGTGGGTACCTAGAGTTTTCATCTCCATCTCTATTATTTGTATATTATACTGAAATGAGTCTTTGACAATATTGTACTCGTGCTTGTATAACGATCTTCTACTCAACACGTCACCTACCACGTCGCTTTTCGAGGATGGCATGGTCGAACATATCTTTGAAATGAGTCTCCTCTCGAGTTCTTCAAGCTCTTCCACATTCCTTGCTCCATTTGACTTTTGTATCTCTATGAGTCACTACGTTAATGGAATAGCGATTCGAGAATATCCTTCAACGAATCTCCAGATAATAACCAACTAAGCTTCAGAAAGCTACGTATTTCGATTACCAACTTAGGTTGTTCTCAATCGTGACTCATATCACAACCTTGGATAAAGACGTCACAATGACACCTATCTTTACTTTCTTATCGCATCGAATATGGCGTCCCCTACGGAGAGAATTCGCCAGGTGAATTCCCACAAAGGAAGTCACAAGATAAAGGCTCAATACCAAATTCTATAGTTTATAGTTGAATTTTAACTCACGAAGTTCAATAGAGCCATTTGATATGAGATTTTAGAAATGAGTTTTGTCTAGGGTTCAAAGTCGATACAAAATTTAATATCGATCTTGGGAGTAAGCCAATAAATTCTTCAGAAATACGCCGAAAAAAAATCAATAACAACAAGAATATTATTCAAATCGACGTGTCTTTATTCAAATCCATAACATGGACTAAGAAAACTTGACATTCGTAATAAACGAATGACTTCATGGCTTGATATGAAAATGTTTGATTACAATGGTTTGATTGCTTGAATTGAATAACAGTTGCTTAGGAATATGAAAACTAACAACCTTACTTAAAGTAATCAATTTCGGCATTTGATGAGTAGTTAACCTTAAAGTCACATCAAAAACAAATATCTCTATAGAAATAAGGTTAACGGGTAATGTGATAGTGCTAACTTGAATCAAGCAAGATTTTTAAACAACGGATGTAATGAAAGTTTCTCTAACTTGAGTCTCCACAGATAGGTCAAAGTCTAATTTCTCCGTAGTCAAGTTCAAACTTTGGCGCAAGCAAAGAGAGATAAAAGAATGGGTAGAAGAGGTGATCTAGTAAGGTATAAACTTCGCAAGAATTTATAATTAACTAACCGTGCTAACCGTTCGGGTTCCTCGCATTTTGATTGAATTCCACGACAAACGCTCTTCCGTGAATCGTTGACTTTGACTTTTACGGGACATCCTTTTGAGTCACCGCCCGCGTGACTAGGTTTCGATATCGCATAATCTCGGCGATATGTCCTTCTTTTCCACAATTATAGCATACCTTAAACCTGTTGTAGGCGGTTTAATGATATGTCCCTCTTTCCGCATTTGTAACTTGTCGACCGATGGTCTTTCTCCTCCTTGGAACCGGTTGCCACCGGCGCCGACGTCTTCACATGGTCATTGTTGAATCTCCTCTTTTTAAAATCTCCTCCCAACTCGCTTTCTTCTATTTTCATGGCCACGATTACCACCGGAGTGGTTCTGCTTTGTCCGTATTCTTCTTTCTCCACTTTGGTTATCGTTATTACGATGATCGCTTATCTTTGGTATGATCACGGTTATGGTCCCTCGGTTGAACGCATTTCGTTATCTCGCTTCTAACAATCGAGCCCCATTTTACAACATCCGAATAGAGAAAATTTATGAGAAATGAGATATCTTGACGTATGCGGTTTCAAACCTCTCGAAACATCCGCGTCATACGTTCCTCATTCTCCACCAAATGAGGTGCAAACACGGATAACTCCGCAAACTTTGCCTCGTCTTTGGGACACCGTCATGTTATTACGCTCCAATCTAATAAACTCCACTTCCTTCATATTATGAATACTTTCGTGGAAGTACTTGTCATTGAATATTTTCGAAATGTCTCCATGACGTCTTTGAGTCTGTTGAATGGGTACGCTTACATGATTCCCACCGATGTCTGCCTCGCCACTGGAACATAAAAGTAGCGAATAGAACTTTTCGTTCCTTCGTGCATCCCAAGACATCGAATATCTTGGTAATTTGCTTGACCCATGTTTCCGCCATGATCGGATCCGCTTTCCCCTGCACTCGGTGGTCCCAACTCTTTGAACCTGCTGGCATTTGTGACCACCCGTGAATCGCTATCATCTCCTCCCGTATTTTGAACACGAGTCTCCTCGTCTCGATTTTGCATGAACTCGCAAAAAGCTTCTAAACATCCCCTCGTTCATCATCTTCTCGGTGGTGTTGTTCACAGGAGGTACATTGCCCACACTGTTACACGTTCTCCTCGTTGGTGAGTACAGAGCATCTCCACGGTCTCATTTACTCCTTTGTTAATATTCTCGATTCGACATTCTCAAATCTTGTCATAAAATAAGGGTTAATTAAGGAAATTAATCACCTAATATCCCTATATCTTGACCAACTAACAAATAAGCTTAGGTAGGACACACTTAGCGAAGGATTTACTAAATCTCTCCCCTCCTAGTTCTATTCCAGATCTCATGGAGATCATATCCCTAAGTTATGATATTAATGTTGTGGCGACCCCAAAATAGGTCCATTCCATCCAACCTATTCTCGAGTCGCCAAATACATGGTACGTAAACAACTACAACTTTATTATCACAACAATAAAGCTGTGAGTTTAAATACAAATATTATCTTCAGACAATATTTATACTCAAATAAATCCTCATCACATTTATTGATACATTATTTTACAATAATGGTGAGGACTACTAAACAACTCTCTCTAGAACCTTCATTCCATACCCCGACTAGTACTCGCTACATTCTCGCCTCCGAGAAGAAAAATGGAACAACAAGGAAAAGGGTGAGCTCAACTAGCCCGATAAAGAATGTTATGACTAAGATAATATACAACAAATTATCGTTAGTCTCCAACAGGAAAAAATCGATAGAATACAATAGACAACAAGTTTCGGATCAATATTCGCAGTGAAATAATAATTCATAGAAGAGTTACGTAGAGAATGAAATCTACTATAATCTATGAATTTAACGGTCCATCATCAATATTTTATCCTCGTAACATCAATCAATATTCATCTCAAATCAAATATTCATCTTTGCACTACTGAGCCAAAGATATTCATCAATCGGTCATGTTCATCTCAACACTGTTCATCTTTGCACTAAAGGCCAAAGATATTCATCGGTCGGTCATGTTCATTTAAACACTGTTCATCTTTGACTACTGAGCCAAAGATATTCTTCAGAAATCATTCATCTTTGCACTACTGCCAAAGATATTCTTCAGAAATCATTCATCTTGCACTACTGAGCCAAAGATATTCAATAATATCATCATTTAAGACCGAGGATGATGAAAAATATTTTTAAAGAAAGCGAATCCGGTGAAACAAAATGACAAGGATTAAGGATTCAGACTTGGTTTTATCCACGTCCAAAAATACCTCAAAAATAATCATAGTGGTGTAAAATTCAAGAATGATCAAAACATGGATACAATCAAAGCTAGTATCCGAATAGATATTTTGGGACGAAAAGAAGAAATTTTATTTTCCGATGAATAGTGCCAGTATACGTGAATAAGGTCAGATATCGTGAATAAAGTCAGATATCGTGAATAGTAACTCCGACACCAAAAGATAGAAATTCCACAAAAAAACATTTTCACGCTTCATGAATAGTACTCGTGAATAGTAACTCATGAATAGTAACCCCGACATGAAAAAGTTCCAAATTTGATAAAAAGTACCAACCAATATTTCAGCATAATGATATTGAAGAATTAATATCATTTGAGAAGAAAATAACATCCCTTACCTCAAAGAATCAAGATTGCCGGAAGGAAAGTTCAAGTGATCTTTGAATGAAACTTCAGATTGAACAAACAACTCTCAAAGTATCTAAATACTCACAAAATACGCTCAATAATATAGAGAGAAAGAGAGAAAACTTTGTTTACGGTGTGATTTTCAATTCTAACTTAGCCTCTATTTATAGGAAAATGTTAGCCGTAGCCAAGCAGACTTGACTTTCGCGCACACCGATGGCTTACCTCGCTACTATTGCCACCCACCACATTTGAAATAAAATTCAGCGTTTTTTTTTCACCAACCACAAGTGGGGCCCACTCAATTCTAGAATTTTCCACCAAAATCAATTATAAACCTAATTTACGAATCCGACACCTCTTAAAATTCACAACAAATCATTCGTGCATTTTAACGGTTCAAAATTTGTGGACATATACTCAACTTATGTATGTATAACATATCCAAAAATTACAACGATCCAACGGTCGGATTAAAAATTATAACCCCGCAATATATCTCAAAACCCCGATTTGATTTTTAATACCTCCAATCCGATAAAATATCGATAAAACACCTCAACATTAATTCCTTCATTAATAACCACATAAATAAATCCATCATTTATATTCATATAAAATAAATATTTCCTTATCATATGAATCAATAATTAATTATTCACAAATAATATTACGAATCACAATTATGATAAAACCAGTAGTTCCTCAGAAAGAGGGCTTTCAATAAGGATCTCTCCTTCTTGGCGCGCAATTAGGTGACCAAACCTCTCCTTAGAGAGAACTTTCTAGACATTGCCAATAATGTTATCTAATAATATTATTCAAATAATATGAATTATTGATCCGATAATGGGAAATCTTTGTGCGTGACAATTATCAAACGGTAATAATATAAAATACCAACGCAAAGAATTATTGAATCAATAAAATAAAATAATCGAGCGCATTAATTATCGTAACAATTATTGAGTAGTGCCTTTCACGTAAGGATCAATAATTCAACAATTCGCGTAATACTGGGTGTCATCTTTGTGCAACCACGCGTAGACATCGTATTTTAACCACCGGGTATTCCAACGATCTTAATTCAGTAATAACTACGCCTGTTATTTTTAACCAACTTATATTTGTCGTTTTCTTCATCCAATCGCTTTCAGTTATGGGGCCCACACACGGGCTTGCGTAGTAAATACGAATATTCCCACACGATGCGAATATTCCACGACCAAACGAATATTCCAAACAACAATGAATATTTAATAACCACTTGCTTATTTTGAAATATTTGCGTATTTAACCCTTAACTATCCACATTAATCAAATCAACCCTTACTATTTCAAGATAATAAATAAAGGAAATTCCTTTTTATTTAAAAAATTTGGGGTCTTACAACCTCCCTCCTTATGAAATTTCGTCCTCCTCGAAATGGACGACGTACACTGGTGTTTGAAAAGATGAGGATACCTCGCTTTCATTTCCATTTCCAATTCCCGGGTCATTTCCTCTATAAAGCATGATTCCTCCACAAAACTTTAACTTGTGGTATGATCTTTCTTGGCGTAGAACATGCCCTTCCTATCCAAAATCTTGATGTGTACCTCCTCATCACGTTAAGTCTTGGCTATCTCGTCCGATTCTAACTCAATGACGTAGATCGGTCGCGTCCACATATTTACGTAACATCGATACGTGAAAAGCGTTATGAACACGCGTCATACTTGGCGGCAGAAAGCGAGTCTATAGGCCACGGTTCCTATTCGATCGAGAATTTCAATTTGGATTAATAAATCGAAGGTTTGAGCTTTCCTCACCTCACCGATTCTCGCTTTTGAAATAACAACTTCTTGCACCTCCTTCTTCAAATTCATCGACTCGGTGTGTAGCTTGAATCGCTTTAACTTTATCGATTAAAGTCGATTATACTCGTATATCATCACGTACTCGTATATCATCACGTGGGTACCTAGAGTTTTCATCTCCATCTCTATTATTTGTATATTATACGAAATGAGTCTTTGATAATATTGTACTCGTACTTGTATACGATCTTCTACTCAACACGTCAGCTACCACGTTCGCTTTTCCAGGATGGCATGGTCAGAACATATGCTGAAATGAGTCTCCTCTTGAGTTCTTCGAAGCTCTTCCCACATTCCTTGCTCCATTTGACTTTTGTATCTCTATGAGTCAGCTACGTTAATGGAATAGCGATTCGAGAATATCCTTCAACGAATCTCCGATAATAACCAACTAAGCCTAGAAAGCTACGTATTTCGATTACCAACTTAGGTTGTTCTCAACTGTGACTCATATCACAACCTTGGATAGCACGTCACAATGACACCTATCAGTTTACTATCGCACGAATATGGCGCCCCTACAGAGAATCGCTTAGGTGAATTCCACAAAGGAAGTCACAAGATAAAGGCTCATGTACCAAATTTATAGTTGAATTTTTAACTCTCGAAGTTCAATAGAGCCATTTGATATGAGATTTTAGAAATGAGTTTTGTGTAGGGTTCAAAGTCGATACAAAATTTAATATCGATCTTTGGGAGTAAGCGATAAATTCTTCAGAAATACGTCGGGAAAAATCAATAACAACAAGAATATTATTCAAATCGACGTGTCTTTATCCAAATCCATAACATGGACTAAGAAAACTTGACATCCGTAATAAACGAATGACTTCATGGCTTGATATGAAAATGTTTGATTACAATGGTTTGATTGCTTGAATTCGAATAACAGGTTGCTTAGGAATATGAAAACTAACAACCTTACGAAAGTAATCAATTTCGGCATGATGAGTAGTTAACCTTAAAGTCACATCAAAAGCAAATATCTCTATAGAAATAAGGTTAACAGGTAATGTGATAGTGCCAACTTGAATTAAGCAAGATTTTTAAACAACGGATGTAATGAAAGTTTCTCCAATCTGAGTCTCCACAGATAGGTCAAAGTCTAATTTCTCCGTAGTCAAGTTCAAACTTTGAGCGCAAAGCAGAGAGATAAAAGAATGGGTAGAATCCCAGATCTAGTAAGGTATAAACTTCGCAAGAATTTATAATTAACTAACCGTGCTAACCGTTCGGGTTCCTCGCATTTTGAACCCAATTGGCCACGACAAACGCTCTTCCGAGAATCGTTGACTTTGACTTTTACGGGACATCCTTTTGAGTCACCGCCCCATTTGCACTAGGTTTCGATATCGTATAATCTCGAGCGATATGTCCTTCTTTTCCACAATTATAGCATACCTTAAACTGTTGTAGGCGGGCCAATGATATGTCCCTCTTTCCAAGATTTGTAACATATCGACCGATGGTCTTTCTCCTCCCTTGAACCGATTGCCACACCGGCGCCAGCGTCTTCACATGGTCATTGTTGAATCTCCTCTTTTTAAAATCTCCTCCCAACTCGCTTCTTCTATTTTCATGGCCACGATTACACCGAGTGGTTACCGCTTCTGTCCGTATTCTTCTTTCTCCACTTTGGTTATCGTTATTACGATGGATCTTTATCTTTGGTATGATCCTCGGTTATGGTCCCTCGGTTAACGTACTTTCGTTATCTCGCTCTAACAACCGAGCCCTGCTTACAACATCGAATAGAGAGAAAATTTATGAGAAATGAGATCTTCGACGTATCTTGGGTTTCAAACCTCTCGAAACATCCGCATCATACGTTCCTCATTCTCCACCAAATGAGGTGCAAACACGGATAACTCCGCAAACTTCGCCTCGTCTTTGGGACACCGCCATGTTATTCTCGCTCCAATCTAATAAACTCCACTTCCTTCATACGACGAATACTTTCGTGGAAGTACTTGTCATTGAACTGCTTCTGAAATGTCTCCCATGACATCTGCCGAGTGCGGTGAATGGGTATGCGCTTCATGATTCCCACCAAGAATGTCGCCTCGCCACGGAACATAAAAGTAGCGAATGGAACTTTCGTTCCTTCGTATCCCAAGACATCGAATATCTTGGTAATTTGCTTGACCCATGTTTCCGCCATGATCGGATCTGGCTTTCCCTGCACTCGGTGGTCCCAACTCTTTGAACCGCTTGTTGTGACCACCCGTGAATTCGCTATCATCTCCTCCTCAGTATTTTGAACACGAGTCTCCTAAATCCGATTTTGCATGAACTGCAAAAAGCTTCTAAACATCCCCTCGTTCATCATCTTCTCAGTGGTGTTGTTCACAGGAGGTACATTGCCAGCCTGTTACACGTTCTCCTCGTTGGTGAGTACAGGCATCTCCACGGTCTCATTTACTCCACTGTTAATATTCTCAGTCGACATTCTCAAATACTGTCATAAAATAAGGGTTAATTAAGGAAATTAATCACCTAATATCCCTATATACTGACCAACTAACAAATAAGCTTAGGTAGGACACACTAGCGAAGGATTTACTCGTCTCTCCCTCCTAGTTCTATTCCCCGATCTCCGCCTTGGAGATCATATCCTAAGCTCGATACCAACTGTGACGACCCCAAAATAGGTCCATTCCATCCAACCCATTCTCGAAGTCGCCAAATACATGGTACGTAAACAACTACAACTTTATTATCACAACATTAAAGCGTGAGTTTAAATACAAATATTATCTTCTGACAATATTTATACTCAAATAAATCCTCATCACATTTATTGATACATTATTTTACAATAATGGTGAGGACTACTAAACAACTCTCTCTAGAACCTTCATTCCATACCCCGACTAGTACTCATTACATTCTCGCCTCCCGAGAAGAAAAATGGAACAACAAGGAAAAGGGTGAGCTCAACTAGCCCGAAGAAGAATGTTATGACTAAGATAATATACAACAAATTATCGTTAGTCTCCAACAGGAAAAATCGATAGAATACAATAGACAACAAGTTTCGAGATCAATATTCGCGAATGAAATAATAATTCATAGAAGAGTTACGTAGAGAATGAAATCTACTATAATCTATGAATTTAATGATTCCATCATCAATATTTTATCCTGTAACATCAATCAATATTCATCTCAAATCAAATATTCATCTTTGCTTCTACAGCCAAAGATATTCATCAATCGGTCATGTTCATCTCAACACTGTTCATCTTTGCACTAAAGGCCAAAGATATTCATCGATCGGTCGTGTTCATTTAAACACTGCTCATCTTTGCACTATAAAGCCAAAGATATTCTTCAGAATCATTCATCTTTTGCACTACTGAGCCAAAGATATTCTTCAGAAATCATTCATCTTTGCACTGAGCCAAAGATATTCAATAATATCATCATTTAAGATCGAGGATGATGAAAAATATTTTTAAAGAAACGAATCCAATTGAAACAAAATGACAAGGATTAAGGATTCAGTACTTGGTTTTATCCACATTCAAAAATACCTCAAAAATAATCATAGTGGTGTAAAATTCAAGAATGATCAAAACATGGATACAATCAAAGCTAGTATCCGAATAGATATTTTAGACGAAAAGAAGAAATTTTATTTTCCGATGAATAGTCTTCAGTATACGTGAATAGTGTCAGATATCGTGAATAGTCTGCGATATCGTGAATAGTAACTCAAACACCAAAAGATAGAAATTCCAAAAAAAAATATTTTCACGCTTCATGAATAGTACTCGTGAATAGTAACTCGTGAATAAGTAACTCATGAATAGTAACTCCCGACATGAAAAAGTTCCAAATTTGATAAAAGTACCAACCAATATTTCAAAGATAATGATATTGAAGAATTAATATCATTTGAGAAGAAAATAACATCCCTTACCTCAAAGAATCAAGATTTCGGAAGGAAAGGTCGGGAAGTGATCTTTGAATGAAACTTGTCTGAACAAAGAACTCTCAAAGTATCTAAATACTCACAAAATACGCCAATAATATAGAGAGAAAGAGAGAAAACTTTGTTTCGGTGTGATTTTCAATTCTAACTTAGCCCTCTATTTATAGGAAAATGTTAGCCCTACCAAAGGCAGACTTGACCCGCTACACGATGGCTTTACTCGCTACTATTGCCACCCACCACATTTGAAATAAAATTCAGCACATTTTTCACCAACCACAAGTGGGGCCCACTCAATTCTAGAATTTTCCACCAAAATCAATTATAAACCTAATTTCTGAATCCGACACCTCTTAAAATTCACAACAAATCATTCGTGCATTTTTAACGGTTCAAAATTTGTGGACATATACTTAACTTATGTATGTATAACATATCCAAAAATTACAACGATCCAACGGTCGGATTAAAAATTATAACCCCCGCAATATATCTCAAAACCCCTGATTTGATTTTTAATACCTCCAATCCGATAAAATAATCGATAAAACACCTCAACATTAATTCCTTCATTAATAACCACATAAATAAATCCATCATTTATATTCATATAAAATAAATATTTCCTTATCATATGAATCAATAATTAATTATTCACAAATAATATTACAGAATCACAATTATTATAATGACCGGTAGTTCCTCAGAAATAGGGGCTTTCAATAAGGATCTCTCCATCTTGGCGGCGCAATTAGGTGACCAAACCTCTCCTTAGATGCAGAACTTTCTAGACATTGCCAATAATGTTATCTAATAATATTATTCAAATAATATGAATTATTGATCCGATAATGGGAAATCTTCATGCGATGACAATTATCAAAGCAGTAATAATATAAAATACCAACGCAAAGAATTATTGAATCAATAAAATAAAATCTCGATAATTAATTATCTGTAACAATTATTGAGTAGTGCCTTCTTACGTAAGGATCAATAATTCAACAATTTGCAATCTGTGTCTTTCTTGTGCAACCACGCCAGACATCGTATTTTAACCACGGGTATTCCAACGATCTTAACTTCAGTAATAACTAATAGTTATTTTTAACCAACTTATATTTGTCGTTTTCTTCATCTAATCGCTTTAGTTATGGGGCCACACATGGTCATTTACCGTCGCATACGAATATTCCCACAACGATTTAATATTCCACGACCAAACGAATATTCCCCGACAACAATGAATATTTAATAACCACTTGCTTATTTTGAAATATTTGCGTATTTAACCCTTAACTATCCACATTAATCAAATCAACCCTTACTATTTCAAGATAATAAATAAAGGAAATTCCTTTTTATTTAAAAAATTTCGGGGTCTTACACCTTACTTCTTACACAACATTACCTAATATTCTGTTGCTCATTTTGACACTCCAGGAATCATCATGTGTGGTACTTGCTACTATTCTATGTATAGAAACCGAATATAATTGGTTTTATAATTCCTGCAAAAAATGCCGGAAAAAAGTAAAACCAGACAGCGGAAAATATTGGTGTGATAAATGTTTTGACCATGTTAATTCTTTAACACCGAGGTATTGTGATACAATATTTTGTTATATGTTACTTTATTCAATTTTGTATTATTATCAAATTTTGAAAATATAACTTTTAATTGTAGATTTAAAGTACAAGTTAAAGTAATGGATAATACGTCCAGTGCATCTTTTGTTCTATTTGATCGTGAAGTGTAATAAGTCATAGGAAAGTCAGCTTATGAATTGAGGGAACAATTGATTAAGGTAAAATGAAAAAACTCTGCACTTAACCTGTTTGTTAACCTTGTGCACTTAACTGTTGTTAATTCAATTATTTTAAATGTGTTAGGATGGAGACTCTGATTGTTTTAGGATGCACTCAATATATTATTGCAAAAGAGGTTCCTTTTCAAAATACAGATATCATCTTACAATTTAAAGGCAAATTATGCGACATACACAGTTGCTATGATGACTAATGATGAAAAAATAATTGAATCCCACACGAGTATATGTGATGAGCCTCAGGTAATATCATTTGGTTGATGTTTATTCCTACAATAAATTTGTTCATACATATGATAAAATGATTGATTCTCACATTACTGCTGATCTATCTGAGGTGAGTCAATGCTCGATGTTGTCAACTGTGTCACACCTATAAGCAAAAGGCCTATACATTCAATCAGCGATGATGATGTACAAGAATCTCAAACAAATGATGTTGAAATGTCAACCAACATAATGCAAAAAAAGATCAAAATCAAGAAAGATGACAACTTCAGTGCTTCAAATTAATTTCATTAATTCATTATCTCATTTTAACTATTAGTAACTTCTAAATTTTGGATTTGGATTGTTTGGATTAAATTTCATTCATTAATTTTATTTGGATTATTTGGATTAAATTTTGGATTAACTCATGGAATTTCCTTATAAATGTTTTGTGTGACATGTATGTTATTTGTACAATACGTATTTAGTCTTGCTATGATAGAGGCAATAAAGGATGTTTGTGACAGAAATGAAAGTAAAAGTGAATAAGCATCAGGTATGTTGGAAAACTTTGGTGCAATAAGTAGGTGATATTCACAAAAATTATTGTTGTTTTTTCATATATTTTTTTTGATCAGTTTTCTCTTATTACTTCTAAAATTATATACTTTTTCATTTATTTGGCCTTAATGTGTTGATCAATTTTGCAGGATTCATAAGTCATTTGGCCTGACCGAAGGAAATCTTTGATAACCCTTCTAACGTTCAGATTCCAACTGTTTAATCGTATTGTAGTTTTGCCTGTTATATGTGCTCATTTCTTATCTGATAACCAATGTTCACTGGACATCAGTTGTTTGCTCAGGTGCTTGAAGATGGCGTCCTTGATTCGGAGACCACTGTGGTTTCCATATTCCCTTCTCCCATGCATTATGATGGTCTAACTGATGGCATGCAAAGGCTTGAATTAATGCAAGAAGATCAAGATGTTTGTTGGCAAGATAAAATTTTGAGCTTGCTTGTGACAGATGGTTCACTTTGTAAGCAGGATGAAAATGATGATAGAATGATGAAGAAAACGAACAGCAGTAGGACCAAATTCCTGAAGATTTTGTCTTTGATGCAGCTGGGGGTTTGGTAAATGATAAATTTCTCTTTTTTGCACAACAAGCACATAGACGCATATGCTTCCAAAAGTTAGTTCTATGTGCCCCTCGTCTCAGCATTAAATTTATTGAAAGAAAGGGGAAATATATTCTCTGCTAACCTGGGTGAAATTTTTTTTCCCTTAGTTGGAAGGTAGCATTGGAAAGTTAGTCCAGGGTCTCCTTTTGTTATATGATGTATGGAGTAATGACTCTTTATTGTTTCTTTTTCTTTTTGCTGTAATTTTCCAGGTCTGACATGACTAAGGATCAGATGGTGGTAGATCTCGCCTTCCGAACCAAAGTTCTACTGTGGAGTGGAGTTGTTCTTGGTTCTCTAGCAATAGGTGTGCTAGGTTATGCTGTTGTAAGGTACTGTGGAGTGGATAAAAGTGTGCACTCTTATAAAATTTTAGATATTGATTGTTATGCATTATATGTGTCTTCTTTGCATGTGTAGTTTTACTTATTACAAAAAAAAAAGAGTACCTTTTTTTTATGTGTAGTTTTAAATTATAACATCTTCCCAAGATATAAGGTGTGAAGAACAAAATCACATTTGATAATTACAGTGTGAAACCATAATATCTTTCCTAATTGTTTCAGGAATTGGAGTAGATGGAAAGAATGGAGGCAACTGAGGCGAATCCAACAAGAAAACATTGCTATTAGTACTGAGGCGGACACCCAGGTTGCAGCAGATGAGGAGACTGGGGATGTTCAAGATGGAGAGCTTTGTGTGATCTGCCTGATGAGTAGGCGAAGGTCTGCATTCATTCCGTGTGGGCATCTGGTTTGTTGCCAACGCTGTGCACTGTCAGTATAACGTGAGATAGCACCCAAGTGTCCTGTTTGTAGGCAATCAATCCAGACCTCGGTGAGGATATTTGATTCTTATGAATAATCTCAAGTAGCAAACAGTAGAAAAATTGAAGTCTGTTATAGGAAATAGTACAGTAGCATAACATGGAAGCAACTCTGACGTATATCTCTAGAGACCTATTTTTTAGTTGGGTTAAAGATTGAAAGGTGTGATAACAAGTTTTCTCGCTATGTTGAAGGAACAAGTTGAGATTTATTCTAATAGGGAACTTTGGTGTATATTTGTGTAGTCTATTGGACATATCCAGGAAGACTAAGGGAAATAATTGCAAGTAGTCGTTATGATTTTACCTATGTATGGAAAATATCTATAAGAAATGTTTGTTACACTTTTTCCTTGAAAGATCACATTGCCAAACTTCAATTTTCAATTTATTATAGGTGCTTGCAATTAATTTTGCATTATTGACTTATTTGATTGGTGTGACAGGTGCATATGTGTATTTTCAATTAATTATTTTTTTTGGCACTTCAACTCTACAATGTTTTTTGAGTCTACAAATGTTTATTTCCTTGTGTAACCGAAATTATGACTGAATCATGTCCTTCCAAGGGAAATTCTTGGAAAATCAATGTTCGAATTAGCTGTTTCGATGATGAAATGGTTGCCAATATAGCTTGTGGATAAAATACTAGGTATAGCAACGATGGTTCTTGGAAATATAGAGAAGTATGGTCTGCAAAGGCCATCAATGGGACCTTTACGGCTTAAGGACACTGAAGGGAAGACCCCTATCTTGGACATTGACGCGTTACAAAAAATTAGGTCCGGAGAGATTAAAATAGTACCTGGAATCAAGATTTTTTCAAGTGGTAGAGTTGAACTTGTGAATGGCAAAAATCTCGAGATAGATTCTGTTATTTTGGCAACTGGGTATCGCAGCAATGTTCCTGAATGGTTAAAGGTAAGAGATTGTTTTGTTTTTTGTTTGATTATGGTTTCAATCTTCTAGGTATTCTGAAATGGGCTAAAGTTGTTTGGAATTGCACCGACAGGAAAATGAATTTTTTTTCAAGCAAGTGGATTCCGGCAGCTCAATTTCCAAATGGATGGAAAGGAAAAGACGGGCTTTACGCAGTTGGTTTCACAAAGAAAGGTCTATCTGGTGCATCTTTAGATGCCATGAGAGTTGTACAAGACATTGGCAAAATCTGGAAAGAAGAAACAAATCATAAGAAGCATTCTGTAAAAGTGTCTGCTCATAGAGGAAGTAAATCACAGTTCTAATGTCCTGGAGTGGAGGGAGGACTCAATCAATAGTGCTACCTAATAATAGTGCTAGCTTTCTCTCTAATTTTGGGGAGCAAGAATCCAAGCAAAATACTAATGAAAATTGGGGGGGTCTTTTGTTTTTTGTTTATTTCTTTCGATTTGTACTTGTGTTCTGGTATTAGCAGTTGCCAGTTGATAGGATAAGCCAGCCAATCAGCAATAAGTTTGTGTAGAAATATTACAAGAAAAGAGATATAAAACTAGGAGCAGCCCTCTCCAGATTAAGCCCCAAGTCTTAGATGATTTTGGGAAATTGAAGATGAGGCTTTCTATTTTTCTGCTTTTAGATTTTGTATATTCAATAATCAAAGGTTCTCTACTATATACATGTATACATACAAAAATATACAGACCACTTGTCTAATCGGCTGGATAATTATTATGATTTTCCCGCGAAGGTATATCATGTTCATGTTATATATATTTCATTAAATATGTATCATGTGTATATTTATTTTGGATACATATATTTTGATTATATCACCTTAGTCATTAATAGTTAATACATATATTTTTTCGGTCTTCCTTCTTCCAAGGACCGATCATCGTAATTGAAGTTCTTATAATGCGATTTTTTGTACATTCATGATTGGTTGAAAAATTATCCTTTTTTGTCTTGAAACGTATGGAACAATTAAAACTGAATACATAGAAATCACAAATAAATATTGCATTTATTTTTAAATAAAAATTAAAAAATACATATTACTAATGAAAACAAAAAATAGTTACTTTAATTAAAAATATATATTACTAATAAAAATACATATTACTAATTAAAAATTATATCTTCAATTTTAAAACAAAAAATTATTACTTTTGTAAGTTAAACAAATTATATTAAATAAGTTAAAAAATGAAAAATATTTTAAAGCTTTATTATTAATTTAAAAAATGCCAAGTCAACCAAATTGATATAGATCATTAGATTTAGAGATGAGTTTGAAAGGAGTTCTTCAATGCCCAGTCATCTAATAATACCGAAGTCCTCGAAGTCTTGGTCGCGTTCTTCAATTTCCGGTCTTTACGTCCTTGCCAGTATAATTGCCCGCTTTCTGAAAAAAAATGAGAGAACGATGACCGTGTCGGAGCCTGATCTACTCGCTATCTGTCCGGCGTACTCGACTATTTCTCCCCTGAGGTACTAACTTTTGATTTCTTTCTTTTTCATTTTTGTTGCTTTATTTTTATAGATTAATTTGGCATATTGTTTAGGAATTGGGGGAAAAGAGTTTATATGCTTCGCATTGATTGGTTCTGAAATTTTTGATTTGTTTTAGTTTAAGTTAATTTGAATAACAGAGTTTGGGAAATATGTTTTGATTATCACAAATCTGCTATTTTGTTTTCTAACCGGATGGAGATTATTGATATAAATTTGGTAAAATCGTTATTTGATTTTAAAATTGATTCTGATTTTGATTTCTCCCAAGGAAAACATACTCTCATTTTGGGATTTTGGAATTTTGTTTTCCATTTTGGGTTGTTCTTAGCTCTTGCTAGATTGGCGATGGTAATGATAATTATGGATTGAAGTTCTACGTAATTTTAGTGAAATTTGGTATTTCAATTTTGAAATTGATTATTATTCTGCAATGTCAAAATGAGAATGTATACTCTCATTTTGGGACAATTTTTTCCCTGATATGACAATAAATGGAAATGTTTTAGCAGGTTCAAGGTGCATTATGTTAGCTCACTTAGTAACATGTTCTATGCAATTTAGTGCAATTAAACATATAGTGATTTTTCTATAATTTTAGTAAGTCGAGCCTATGGGGAATTTACAAGTTTTTGGCTGGCATTAGATTGTATTTTATTGGTAAACATTCTGCTACATTTGTTGAATCACTAGCAAATAAATCCATGTTAAGTGAACAGAAGATGTATTCAAAACAGTCCCTGCGTAAGTTATTACTTTCATGGGTACAAATTAAAAAGCTTATACTGCTTCTTAAATGTGTTGATATGGTATACATATATGTGTGTGTCTGTGTGATCAACTTCTTCTTAATTGTGGCAATACATTATATATAAATATGTGTTTGTGTGTGTCTATGTCTAAGGTGTCAAATACTTCACATTTGATCAAGACATGGCTTCTAAGTTTGTGTTTCATCATTTTCATTTAAATTTTTTCATTCATTCTATCCTTTCCCTTTTATTAGTTCTTTTAATTATCTAAGTTTTAGTCTGTATTCTATGTGTTATCATTGAACTAATATATTTAGCAGTTCCATATTTCTGCCAGAAGCACATTATTTTATAATTTTTTTATTAATTATTTGTTATACATGCTAATAAGTATGAATGACATATTATAAAAATTGCAAATCACATGATATCATTCGTGCTCCAAATTAAATAATGATATAGTTGTTGTTTGACGTTCAACCATTACGTACTTCAGCTTTGCGCAACTGAAATAGAGTGTTGCAATTCATTTGGATAGTATTAAGTGTGCTATAGTTATAGATTTAATAGATTTTAACCTACTTTAACTTATCATTATTTGACTGAAAAATTTCCTTTTGTATTTCTAGGAATTATTTGAATCCTCTATAGCACATATACGTTAAAGTTGACTTTATAAAACTGTATAAAGATCAACATAACGCAATTTTGAAATATCCACAGTAATTAATTTTAATTATTTTGTACTTATAGCCAGCTGAATATGAGAAATATATGAATTAATCAGCCTTTATGATGTAACTGCCATCAAGCATGATGATGGAATTGCATTCTTATATAGTTGGATAACATGACCGATATGATTATTGTGATGTGAAATTTATTCTCTAGATATATTTGTTCTAATCTGATGATTATCGGTTATATATGATTGTCATCCTAGATTTTATATATTTTTCTTCCGTATTCATTCATGTTCATAGTGAGAGCCATCTCTCAAAAGTACATCTTTCAGTAACTCCATATTTCATATATTATGAATTATTATTTAATATTTAATATTAGATTTTTTTTTTAAATATGTTGTTCAATACTTATAGCTTTGCATCTATATTATTGTATGTAGATTACAAGATTGAAGAGCATATTTCAAAAAAATATTCCAAAAATTGGAGAAATCAACCTTAATACATACATGTCAGAAAGCAAGGAAAAACATGTATTTACTGTCAACCATTGGAGTGGAACTCAGTCAAGGATGCGTAAAAGGATGAAAATGCTGGAAAACGGCAAAAAAAAACTGCAACGTATACTTTCTAATTAGTTAATCTTTAATTAAGTGTATAAAAATATTTTTTTTACGGCCAAACTATCCTATGCATACTGATTGTGTTTCCTATTTCATGTTAGAATCCAAAAACAAAATGAGCACAAGTACTACATCTGTGAGAGCAAGCAAAACTTCCAGAATGCATCTAAGTGACATTTCAAATGGTAATTATTTCATTAAATCTTTGTATTTATTTTACGTTCAATATAATTTCTTATCCTAATATCATATTAATTTTTTATGTAGTTTGTAAAAATCTCAATTCAGCTTTCGATGAAGTTGCTGGTAGTCGTACTGATTTAATACCAAATATACATTTACAAACAACAAAGCATTGTCAACATATAATTCAACAAGATTGTGTTCATCCAGTATGTGACGCCCCCAAAATAGGTATACATCACCTATTCTGAGTTGTCAATACATGGTACAGAAACAACTACAACTTTATTATTACAACGGTAAAACTGTGAGTTTGAATACAAATATTATCTTCTAGACAATATCTATACTCAAATAAATTCTCATCACATTTATTGATACATTATTTTACAAAAATGGTGAGGACTACTAAACAATCCTTTCTAAAACCTTCATTCCATACCTCCCGACTCGTTTCATCGCTATATTCTCGTCTCACGAGAAAAATGGAACAAAAAAGAAAAAGGTGAACTCAACTAGCTTCGAAGAAAGAATATTATGACTAAAATAATATACAACAAATTATCGTTAGTCTTCAACAGGGAAAAATCTATAGTAATACAATAGACAACAAATTTTAAATCAATATTCGCAATGAAATAATAATTCATTAGAAGAGTTAAGTAGAGAATGCAAACTACTATCTTCTATGTATGAATTTAAAAGTTCATCGTCTATCTTTTATCCCCTCGTAACATCAATCAATATACATCTCGAATCAAATATTCATCTTTCGCACTACAAAGCCAAAGATATTCATCATTGATTAGTCATGTTCATTTAAACACTGCTCATCTTCAGACTACGGGCCAAAGATATTCTTCAAAATCATTCATCTGCACTACGGACCAAAGATATTCTTAAGAAATCATTCATCTTTGCACTCTGTGCCAAAGATATTCCATAATATCATCATTTAAGACCGAGGATGATGAAAAATATATTTTTTTTTAAAGAAACGAATCCGGTGAAACAAAATGACAAGGATTAAGGATTAAGGATTCGTACTTGGTTTTATCCACGTCCAAAAAATACTCAAAAATAATCATAGTGGTGTAAAATTCAAGAATGATCAAAACATGGATACAATCGAGTTAGTATCCGGAATAGATGTTTTGGACTGACAAGAAGAAATTTTATTTTCTATGAATAAGATCAGATACGTGAATAAAGTCAGATATCGTGAATAGTGTCGTACACGTGAATAGTAACTCAGACACCAAAAGATAGAAATTCCAAAAAAACATCTTCACGCTTATTTAATAGTACTCGTGAATAGTAATTCTAGTGAATAAGTAACTCATGAATAAGAACTCGTGAATAGTAACCCCGATATGAAAAAGTTCCAAATTTGATAAAACTTCGGATCAATATTTCAAAGATAATGATATTGAAGAAATAATATCATTTGAGAAGAAAATAACATCCCTTACCTCGAAAGATCAAGTCTTCAAAAATTGAAACACAGGATATAAAGCTATGACTTGGACTTGACCGTATAGCAATACTCAAAGTATACTCAAAATACTCACAAGAATACGCCGATAATATAGAGAGAGAAAACAGATTTCGGTGTGATTTTCAATTCTAACCTAAGCACCTATTTATAGGAAAATGCTTAGAACACCAAAGCGTAAAATTTAATAAAATATATTATTATTAATAAATTTCCTACGCCTCTTTGGAAATCAGATCCCAACATTTCCCACATGCCAACCTTCTAGAAAGAAATGATAAAAACGCGTTTTTCATAAAATAAATAATTAAAACTTACAAAAATCAATTATTTTGTTTGAACTTCAATAATTCATAATAAATAGCCCTTTCATCGTAAAATTGAATCTCGCGTGTTTTTATAGGAAATTCAATTCTACAACTTTGCAGAAGAAAGTTTTTCCAAATTCCAAACAGAAATTGGACCAAATCCACAAACGAAGCGATTTTATAAAAGTATAATCAAATTTCGATCAATAAATGGGGTCCACCACATGTTTAACATGTTTTAAACATTTATTGCAACAAAAAATACTCTTCCTCCTCAGATACTCATATATCCCACATTCGTTGTAAAAATATCACCGTTAATATATTATTAAAATAATATATTTAAATGAATTATTTTATCGTAAAAAGATAAAATATTAATTTTCAACAATTTTCATTTTAAAATTTTCTCCATCTATATCCACATAAAATCAATATTTTCCTCATCATATAAATCAATAATTAATTATTCACAAATAATATTACAGAATCACAATATCGACAACCGTGCAGGTTCCAGAGAAAGAGGGGCTTTCAATAAGAATTTTTCTTCATCTTTGCGCGCAATTAGGTGACCAAACCTCTCCTGAAGCGTAACTTTCTAGACATTGCCAATAATGTTATCTAATAATATTATTCGGATAATATGAATTATTGCTTCGATAATGAAAAATCTTGTGTAATGACAATTATGAAACAACAAAGAATATAAAATATCAACGCAAAGAATTATTAACTTAATAAAATCTTCGAGCAAGAATTATCGTAACCATTATTGAGTAGTGCCTTCTTACGTAAGAATCAATAATTGGTGCAATACCGTGTATCTTCGCTCAATAATGCGATTAGTGTGTTTTAACCACCGGGTATTCCAACAAGATAATCTGTGAATAACTACTTACTAGTTATTTAAAAACAACTTATATTTGTCGCTTTCTTCATCCAATCGCTTTCAGTTATGGGGCCCACACACGGTCAGGTCGCCGCATTTAATATTCCCGACAAAGATTTAATATTCCACGACCAAACGAATATTCCCAAACAACAATGAATATTTTATAACCACTGCTTATTTTGAAATATTTGCGTATTTAACCCTTAACTATCCACATTAATCAAATCAACCCTTACTATTTCAAAATAATAAATAAAGGAAATTCCTTTTATTTAAAAAAAATTTGGTCTTACAACCTCCTCCTTATGAAATTTCGTCCTCGAAATTGACGACACGATACACTGGTGTTTCAAAAGGTGAGGATACCTCGCTTTCATTTCCGTTTCCAATTCCTGTGTCATTTCTCTATAGCATGATTCCTCCACAAAACTTTAACTTGTGGTATGACCTTTCAAGCGTAGGACATGCTCCTTCCTATCCAAGATCTTGACAGTACCTCCTCACACGTTAAGTCTTCACTATCTCGTCCTGGTTCTAACTCAATAACGTGGTTCGGGTCTTTCACATATATTTACGAAGTACGAGATATGTGAAACACATTATGAACACGAGACATATACGGAGGTAACGCAAGTCTATAGGCTACATTTCCTACTCTGGTCAAGAATTTGAAATGGACCAATAAATCGTGGATTGAGCTTTTCTCTCTTCCCAAATCTTGTAACTCCCTTCCATTGGAGCAACTCTCGCACAACAATACATGATCCCCTACATTAAATTCCACGCCCTTTCGATGAAGATCCGATAACTCTTTTGTCGATCTTGTCTTGCTTTTGTATACGTTGTCGAATCATTTGGATCTTTTCAGAGTCATACGCATCTAACTTCGGGTCCCAACAATGTTGCTTCACCCACCTCATCCCAACATATTGGAGAACGACATTTTCGCCCATATAATGCTTCAAATGGAGCCACACCTATACTTGCTCGATAAGCTGTTGTTGTAGGAGAATTCCACCAATGGTAAATACTTATCCCAACTACCTTGAAGTTCAGGACATGTAGTCTTAATAGATCTTCAAGAGTTTGAATAGTCCTCTCGATTGTCTCGTCCGTTTAGGGATGGTATCTTCGAACTAAATCGCAATCTGTGCCCATAGCTTTTTTGCAAGCTAACCCAAAATCTTGAAGTGAATCTTGGGTCACGATCCAGAAACTATGGATACAGGCATGCCATGCAACCTCACAATCTCATTCACGTACATACTAAAGAAGACGTTCGAGGAATAAGTCTCCGTGATCGGCAAGAAATGAGCAGACTTGGTTAATCTATCAACAATAACCCAAATAAAGATTGATGCCTTCGAGAAACCGTAGTAGGAAGACCCGTAATTGAAATCCATAGTAATGTGTTCCCACTTCCATTCCGAAATCTCAAGTGGTTGCAACGGACCCTTAGGTACAAGATGCTCACTTTACACGTTGGCAAGTTAAACACATCGAGATAAACTTTGCAATCTCTCTCTTCATATTGTTCCACCAAAATGTACGAAGATCACGATACATTTTAGTACTTCCAGGATGGATTGCAAATGGCGATTATTGTGCCTCCATCATAATCTCAGACTTCAAATCGTAGTCGTTAGGAACACAAAATCTAGAGTGGACTCAAGTATTCCTTCTTCATCAATTCTAGCTTACGGAATAGCTCCTTCAGACTTTCTTTCTTCATACGCATCACCCTTCCTATTGGGCTTCGAGCAACTTTAACTTTTTCTATTAAAGTTGGTTCTACGCGTATACTTGACATCATCGCACTCGTTCGTGATATGATCTTCTACTCAACGCCATTACTACCACGTTTGCTTTACCGGGATGGTATTGAATAGTGTGGTCGTAGTCTTTCAATAGCTCGAGCCAACGTCATTGCCGCGATGTTGAGTTCTTTTGAGTGAAGAAATATTTAAGGCTTTTATGGTGCGAATATATCTCCACTTTCTCCCCATATAGATAGTGCCTCCATATTTTAGCGAAAACGATGCGCACGCTAACTCTACAGATCATGAGTAGGATAATTCCTCTCATACTCTTTAAGTTGTCATGAGGCATAAAGCTATGACTTTCCCACGTTGCATGAGAACACATCCTAACCTTTTGCTCAAGCATCATGTAGATAACAAATCCATCCGAACCGGATGGTATTGTTAGAACAGTGCCAAATAAGTCTCCTCTTAAGCTCTTGGAAACTTTTCTCGCATTCTTCGCCTCCAAACGAATTTTGTATCCTTCCGAAGTTAGTTGAAGTTAATGGAGTAGCGATTCGAGAAAACCCTTCCACGAATCTCCGATAATAACCAATTTAAGCCCAAAAGCTACGACGACTTTAGTCACCGACTTGGTTGCTCCCAACTTTCAGATTGCTTCAATCTTCACGGATCAGCAGATACTCCATGTTTCGACACCACGCGTGCCCAAGGAATGCTACTTCCTCAAGCCGAACTCGCATTTCTTCAATTTGGCATATAGTTGGTTTTTCACGAAGCCTTTGGAGTACAAACTTTCAAATGGTGCTCATGATCTTCACGGCTTTTGGAATATATGAGGATGTCATCAATAAAGACAACAACGAATTGATCCAAATATTCACGAATACTCGGTTCATCATATCCATGAAAGCCGCAGGAGCATTAGTTAGTCCGAAAAGACATGACTAAGAATTCATAATGCCCATACCGAGTTCTCGAAGGCGTCTTTGGAATATCCTCGATTCTAATCTTCAATTGATGATATCCGTAAGCGAAGATCGATTTTGAAAAGAATTGTGCCCTTCAGAATTGGTCAAACAAGTCATCAATACGAGGTGAGGATACCTATTCTTGATGGTGACATGGTTCAATTCCGATAGTCAATACAAAGTCGCATACTCCCGTCTTTCTTCTTTACAAATAAAACAGAGCACCCAAGGAGATGTCTTGGGACGAATGAAACCGATGTCCAACAATTCCTCGTAGTTGGACCTTTAACTCTGAAGTTCAATAGAGCCATTCGATATGGGGTTTTAGAAATGGGCTTTGTACTGGGTTTAAGATCAATAAAGAATTCAACTTCACGTTACGGGGTAGGACCGGAAGTTCTTGAAATACGTCGGGAAAGTCAATAACAACAGAATATTATTCAAATTTGACGTGTCTTTATTCAAATCCATAACATGGGCCAGAAAGCTCGACATCCGTTTTTTAATAAAAGAATAGCTTTATGATTAGATATGGCGATGATCGATTTTAATGGTTTAGTTGCTTGAATTCGCATAACAAAGTTGGTTAGGAATATGAAAACTAACAACCTTACGAAAACAATCAATTTTGGCATGATGAGTAGTTAACCAATCAATCCCTAAAATCACATCAAAAGCAAGTATCTTTAAAGAGATAAGGTCAATGGTAAGGTAATGGTGCCAACTTGAATCAAACAAGATTTATAAGCGGTGGATGTGATGAAAGTTTCTCCTAACGGAGTTTCCACAGATAAAGTCAAAGTCTAATTTCTCCGAGTCGAGTTTAAGCGTTGAGCACGTGCAGGAGAGATAAATGAATGGGTAAATGCAGGTCAAGTAAGGTATAAACTTCAAGAATTTATAAATAGCTTACCCGTGATCACCTCGTTTGGGTTCCTCGCATTATGACCATACCACAACAAACGCTTCTTCTCGTAATCGTTGACTTTGACTTTTTTTGGGATGATCTTTTGAGTCACCGTCCTCATTGAACTAGGTTTATTCATTGATAATCTCGAAGCGATATGTCCTTCCTTTCCACAATTATAGCATACCTTGAATCTGTTGTGGGCGGTTTGACCGATATGTCCTCTTTTCGCATTTGTAAAGATACGATGGGTGGTCGTTCTCTCCTCCTTAGAACCCGATTGTTCTTTAAGACCTGTCATCTTCACATGGTCATTTGTTAAATCTCCTCTTTTAAAATCTCCTCCCGACTCGCTTCTTCTATTTTCATGGCTATGATTACCACCAGAGTGGTTACCATTTCTGTCGTCTGTTTCTTTTCTCCGCAGTTATCATTATTCATTGATCGCTATCTCTCGAGCACGATCCCCGGTTGTGGTCCTCTCGGTTGGCAGTACTCGTTATCTCGCTCTAATAATTGAGCCCACATTTTACAACATCCGAATAAAGAGAAAATTTATGAGAAATGAGATCTCGACGTATCTTGGGTTCAAACCTCTAAGAAACATCCGCGTCATCGTTCCTCATTCTCCACCAAATGAGGTGCAAACTGGATAACTCGCAAACTTTACCTCGTCATCGAGACACCGTCATGTTGTTTTGTTCCAATCGATGAACTCCACTTCCTTCATATACGACGAACACTTTCGGAAAGTATTTGTCATTAAATAGCTTCAAACGTCTCCCAAGACATCTTGAGTCTTGTTTGGATGGGTACGCTTCCTGATTCCCACCAGTGATTCCTTTCGCCACGGAACATAAAGGTGGCGAATGGAACCTTCATTCCTCCGCACCCCAAGACATCGAATATCTTGGTAATTTGCTTGACCCATGTTTCCGCCATGATCGGATCCGCTTTTCCTTAAATTCTGGTGGTCCCAACTCTTTGAATCGCTTGGTTGTGATAACCCGTGAATTATTATCATTTCCTCCTCGTATTTTGAACACGAGTCTCCTCGTCGATTTTGCATGAAGCGCAAAAACTTCTAAACATCCCTCGCTCATCATCTCGCTTCAATGGTGTTGTTCATGGGAGGAACATTGCCGACTGTCAGACGTTCTCCTCGTTGGTGAGTCTGCAGCATCTCCACGGTCTCATTTCCATTGTTAATATTCTCGGTCGACATTCTCAAACATCGTCATAAAACAAGGGTTAATTAAGGAAATCAATATATCACATAATATCCCTATATATCTTGACAACTAACAAATAAGCTTAGGTAGGACACACTAGTGAAGGATTTACCTGCCTCTCCCTCCTAGTTCTATTCCCCGATCTCCATGGAGATCATATCCTAAGCTCGATACAATCGTGGACGCCCCAAAATAGGTATACATCACTATTTCGAGTTGTCAATATACGTGGCATGCGAAACAACTACAACTTTATTATTACAACCAGAAATCTGTGAGTTTGAATACAAATATTATCTTCTGTATAATATCTATACTCAAATAAATCCTCATCACATTTATTGATACATTATTTTACAAAAATGGTGAGGACTACTAAACAATCCTTTCTAAAACCTTCATTCCATACCCCGACTGCAGACTTCGCTATATTCTCGCCTCCCGAGAAAAATGGAACAAAAGGAAAAGGGTGAGCTCAACTAGCTCAAGAAAGAATATTATGACTAAGATAATATACAACAAATTATCGTTAGTCTTCAACAGGGAAAATCTAATAGAATACAATAGACAACAAATTTTAAATCAATATTCGCAATGAAATAATAATTCATTAGAAGAGTTAAGTAGAGAATGCAAACTACTATCTTCTATGTATGAATTTAAAAGTTCATCGTCATCTTTTATCCTCGTAACATCAATCAATATACATCCTGAATCAAATATTCATCATTTGCACTATGTGCCAAAGATATTCATCACCGTCATGTTCATTTAAACACACATTCATCTTTGACTACGTCAAAGATATTCTTCAGAAATCATTCATCTTGCACTATGTGCCAAAGATATTCTTAAGAAATCATTCATCTTTGCACTCTGTGCCAAAGATATTCCATAATATCATCATTTAAGACCGAGGATGATGAAAATATTTTTTTTTTTTTTTAAAGAAACGAATCCAATTGAAACAAAATGACAAGGATTAAGGATTAAGGATTCGTACTTTGGTTTTATCCACGCCCAAAAAATACCTCAAAAATAATCATAGTGGTGTAAAATTCAAGAATGATCAAAACATGGATACAATCGAGTTAGTATCCGTAATAGATGTTTTGGACGAAAAGAAGAAATTTTATTTTTCTATTGAATAAGACCGATATCGTGAATAGTGTCAGATATCACGTGAATAGTCTTCAATATACGTGAATAGTAACTCAGACACCAAAAGATAGAAATTCCACAAAACATCTTCACGCTTCGCTTGAATAGTACTCGTGAATAAGTAACTCGTGAATAGTAACTCATGAATAAGAACTCGTGAATAGTAACTCCGACATGAAAAAGTTTCAAATTTGATAAAAACTTCGGATCAACATTTCAAAGATAATGATATGAAGAAATAATATCATTCGAGAAGAAAATAACATCCCTTACCTCGAAAGATCAAGACTTTCTAAATTTAAACACAGGATATAAAGCTATGACTTGGACTGCACCAGATAAAGCAATACTCAAAGTATACTCAAAATACTCACAAGAATACGCTCGATAATATAGAGAGAAAACTTCAGTTCGGTGTGATTTTCAATTCTAACCTAAGACCCTATTTATAGAAAATGCTTAGAACACCAAAAAGTAAAAATTTAATAAAATATATTATTATTAATAAATTTCCTCGCCTCTTTGGAAATCAGATCCCAACATTTCCTACATGCCAACCTTCTAGAAAGAAATGATAAAAACGTTTTTCATAAAATAAATAATTAAAACTTACAAAAATCAATTATTTTGAGCTTCGTAACTTCAATAATTCATAATAAATAGCCCTTTCATCGTAAAATTGAATCTCGCGTGTTTTTATAGGAAATTCAATTCTCTACAACTTTGCAGTAAGAAAGTTTTTCCAAATTCCAAATGAAATTGACCCAAATCCACAAAGCAAGGCGATTTTACAAAGTTATAATCAAATTCGGTCAATAAATGGGGTCCACCGACATGTTTAACATGTTTTAAACATTTATTGCAACAAAAATACTCTTCCTCCTCAGATACTCATATATCCCACATTCGTTGTAAAAAATATCACCAATTAATATATTATTAAAATAATATATTTAAATGAATTATTTTATCGAGAAAAAGATAAAATATTAATTTTCAACAATTGTCATTTTAAAAATTTTCTCCATCTATATCCACATAAAATCAATATTTTCTCATCATATAAATCAATAATTAATTATTCACAAATAATATTACAGAATCACAATATCGACAACCGAGGCGGTTCAGAGAAGAGGGGCTTTCAATAAGAATTTCTTCTTCTTGGCGCATGATTAGGTAACCAAACCTCTCCTTGATGTAACTTTCTAGACATCGCTAATAATGTTATCTAATAATATTATTTAGATAATATGAATTATCGCTTTCGATAATGAAAAATCTAATCGTAATGACAATTATTGAAACAACAATGAATATATAAAATATCAACGCAAACAATTATTAACTCAATAAAATAATTGAATAGTAATTATCGTAACCATTATTGAGTAGTGCCTTCACGTAAGAATCAATAATTGGTGCAATCTGGTGTCTATCGTTCAACAACGCGTATTAAGTGTGTTTTAACCAAGGGTATTCCAACAAAGATAACTGTGAATAACTACGTAGTTATTTAAAAACAACTTATATTTGTCGTTTTCTTCATCCAATCGCTTTTCGTTATGGGGCCCACATACGGTTGCTGGCCGCATTTAATATTCCCGACAAAGATTTAATATTCCACGACCAAACGTAATATTCTCAAACAACAATGAATATTTTATAACCACTTGCTTATTTTGAAATATTTGCGTATTTAACCCTTAACTATCCACATTAATCAAATCAACCCTTACTATTTTAAAATAATAAATAAAGGAAATTCTTTTTTATTTAAAAATTTCGGGGTCTTACACAGTAACTAATGATGGTATTTATATATTCAATTTCTTTATGTTTGAGCTTTGAAATTCAAATTAATTTCATGAAATCTAATTTTTTTTAATCATGACACACAAGTTATTCAAGGAAAGGAAAACACTCTGGTTAGCAAAGACAAATGCGTTCATCTTTCGGATAATGGTATTTAATTTTCACATTTTAATTTTCTTTGCTTTAATAAATTGAAAATGTTATAATAATTCAACAAATGTGGGATGTCAGATTTATATATGTTCGTGTATTTGTTATGATATTCTAGGTACCTATCTAATGAACCTTTCTACTATTTCTACTTTATTGCTCAAATCATCCAATACACCCACTGGAAGAGATTTGCTTAATAGGAAACATAACAAGTCAATAATGTCGATGTCCGACATTTCAAACGGTAATAAACGTCTACTATTTTGCTTACTAGATGTGTTAAACTATGATTATTCATCATAACCATAAATTTTTTATTTTGTACAGTTTGTACAGATCTTAGTACAACCTTTAATGAAGTAGATGTCAATCATACTAAATCATGTTCTACTGAATCGATGCAAACATCAAGGTTTAATCAACAATACCCTCCGCATTCCAACATACATGTTACTCGGAATATGAACAGAAAAGCATCTCAACCAGAATCGGTACATATTGCGGATCATGTTAATTCCACTATGAATGAACAAGTACTTTATGCCGACACATTTCATAATTCAGGAGTTTCTATTGATCCCCCTGACAATGGTATGATCATATCTTATTATACTAATAAACACCATGCATATTTAAATTGATAATATTTTAAAAATATTCTTATTTATCTAAAAAAATATATTAAGCATTAGTATGTTTAAATACTATTTATAAATACTATTTGGTATTTATTTATAAATTGTAAATAGAATTTTTTCCCATTTTTTTTTAATTTTTTGTTTTTACAATAATTGTTCTTATAATACATTTATTAATAAATTATTATAGTTGAAATGGTTTCTAATGTTCATTTCGCTAATGATGGTATATTTTTCAACTTGATTATCATTTAGCATGATTCATTATTTTTAATGTTTAATTACAATTGTACTTTAATTATGATATATCCACTTAAATTTATTAAATTCAGATTACTGGGACATCGGTGACCCGAACTGGGAATGTTCATCATGTAATGCGTTGATGTGGTATCACGAAAGAATAAACAAGAATCAAAAAAGCAAAAATCCAGAATTCTCAATGTGTTGTGCTGGAGGAAAAGTTCAATCGCCTCTCTCTTGAAAGAACCACCCCATATTCAAAGCTCTTCTTAATGGTTTCGATCACGTAGCGGTCATTTCATTGACAACATTCGTGCATACAATATGATGTTTTCTTTCACATCAATGGGTGGGAAGATTGATTCATCACTTAACAATGGAAAAGGTCCAGCTATTTTTAGATTACATGGCCAAAATTGTCACAAAATTGGAAGTTTGATACCAAATATAGGATCCCCTCCAAAGTTTGCTCAACTATACATATATGATACAGAAAATGAAATTACAAATAGAATCGGTGCCCTCAGGTTTGTATTACTCTTTTCTATATAATCTTTAAAATTTAATGATTATTATATAGTACTAACTAAGTTTTCCTTTTGTTATTTTATTAAACAGTTCAGCAAATAATTCTAAAACATTTGAATCATCGATTGTAGCAGATTTAAAAAAGATGCTTGATGATAACAATGTTGTGGCTCAATCATTCAGGATGGCTAGGGATAGATTTGATTATAGAGATTTCAAAGATGTTAAATTGAGGCTTATTGGAAAAAAAGGCTGTGATGGACGAAGGTATAATCTCCCTCTTTTTGAAGTTCTTTGGTTTAATTGTTGGTGATATTGGAAGCTCAAATAATGATAGGGATATCATAGTCGAGACTCGTAATGGTTTATTAAAACGAATAAGCGAGTCAGACCCTTTCTTACCTTGCAATGCAGTACCCGTTGCTTTTCCCATATGGTGAAGATGGATTTAGACATGATATTCTTCTAACTGAAAAATCAAAAGGAAAGAGGGGAAGAGTAAGCATGAGACAATTTTTTGTCTTTAGGATACAAGAAAGGAAAAATGAATCAACGACACTTTTACATTCAAGGAAATTGTTTCAACAATTTTTGGTCAATTCTTACACTATGATTGAGGCAGATAGGTTGTGTTTTGTTCGTACTAATCAAAAGAATCTAAGAGCAGATATGTACAAAGGTCTAACTGAAGCTTTGTTGAAAGGAGAAACTGATCCATCATCACGAGGGAAGCGAATTATATTACCTTCTTCATATGTTGGTGGTGCACGATACATGATCCAAAATTATCAAGATGTAATGGCGATTTGTAGGTGGGCTGGATACCCTGACCTTTTTATTACATTCACGTGCAATTCGAAGTGGCAAGAGATACAGAGGTTTGTTCATCAAAGAGGCATTAGACCCGAAGATAGAGCTGATATAATTTGTAGAGTCTTCAAACTAAAACTAGATCAGTTAGTTATAGATTTGAAACACAAACAAGTTTTTGGAAGGGTAAAGGCAGGTATGCTTAATTTTACTAATTTTTTATAATTTAATTAGTTCATCAAATTCTATTTTAATTATTTTTTATCTCTTGCAGTTTTGTATACAGTTGAATTCCAAAAACGTGGCTTGCCTCACGCTCATATTCTACTGTTCTTGCATCCAGAAGACAAGTATCCTACTGGTGATGATATTGACAAAATAATTTCAGCGGAAATACCGGATCAAGAAATTAATCCAAAGATATATGAAGTTGTGAAAAACTTCATGATACATGGGTCGTGCGGTGTTTCTAACAAAAATTCGCCATGTATGAAAGATGGCAAATGTTCAAAACACTTTCCTAAAAGATTCAATGATCAAACCACTGTAGATGGTGATGGTTATCCCGTATACAGACGAAGAGATGATGGTAGAACTGTGGAAAAGAATGGAGTTGTACTTGACAATAGGTTTGTTGTTCCTTATAATCCACAACTGTTGCTGAAATATCAGGCTCATATTAATGTTGAGTGGTGCAATCAATCGAGGTCAATAAAGTATTTGTTCAAATATATAAACAAAGGTCATGATCGGATCATTGCTGCTTTTTATCAGAATAATGACAATACAAAAGAACATGAAGGCCTTGATGAAATCAAAATGTATTACGATTGTAGATATGTTTCTCCATGTGAGGCAGCCTGGAGAATCTTTGGTTTTGGAATTAATTACAGGGATCCGGCTGTGGAGAGGTTAAGCTTCCATCTTCCAGAAGAGCAGACAGTGGTATTTGAAGATGATGATCCAATTGACTCAGTATTGAACAAGTGTATGAATAATCAGTCAATGTTCTTACAGTGGATGCAGGCTAACAAGGATTACCCAGAGGCTAGAGAACTTACCTATGCTCAATTTCCATCAAAATTTGTATGGAAGGAGCAAATTGAAAGTGATGGAGTTACAAAGAAGAAAAAATGGTGTCCAAGAAAGCAACGAGTAAGTGTTGGTAGAATATTCTACGTTCCTCCAGGGATTGGAGAATTATATTACTTGAGGGTTTTGCTAAACACAATCAAAGGTGCAACATGTTATGATGATATCAAGACTGTGAGTGGGGTTTTATATCCTTCATTCAAAGAAACATGTTATGCATTAGGTTTATTGGATGATGATAAGGAATATATAGATGGAATATCAGAAGCATCATTTTGGGGTTCAGGTCATTATCTACAGAGTCTTTTGTGACTTTGCTATTTTCAAATTGTATTTCAAGGCCTGAAGTAGTTTGGGAAAAGACATGGAATCTTCTTGCAGAAGACATTCTTCATAAACAAAAAAATATTCTGCAATATAAAGGTATGTTTAGCAATACTATAAAAACATTCTTATTTTTTTAGGCAAACGTTCATTACACAAGATATATAAACTAAATCTTCCTCTTTTATCAAGGTTTTGTTTTGAATTTCATAAATAATATTATTTTTCATTGCGTTTTATTTTGAATTACACAAGATAGATAAGCTTGAACCAATATTATATTTCATAATATTTTTGTACATTTGCTTTATATATATATATTCTTCATTATGTTAGCTTTTTAGTTTTTTCTTGACAAATTTTAAAACAATAATTTTCTATATTGATAGTAAATTATATTAATTGGTCGTTCATTGTTTAATAATGATTTTTTTTCTCAAAAATATAGTGGATCCTATGCTTAAATAAACATAAACTTAAAAAAGAAAAACCATACTATTCATTTGATACACCCATGATATAGTAGGGCTTTACTCCAATCAATATCCATGATATCAGTTACCTTTACATAAATTATCACCTAATACCATCCATATGGGTAGTTATAGGTGGAGTTGTACATGTTTATATTATAATTAATGTTTTTTAAGAATATACTACTTTTAAAATTATATAATTTTTCCCAATTATCTATTTAACTTTAAACTTGGAATTCTTAAATTTAATATTTTTCTTTCTTAATGAGCAGATTTGGAATTGAGTGATGAACAATTGAAGAGTTATACTCTTTGTCGAAATTGAAAAGCTATCGCAAAGCAATGGGAAAACTTTATGAGATTACCCTACTACCTTTTCCAAATTCGATAATTATCAAGAGGGCAAAATAGATTTATTCAAGATGAGCTTTGTTATGATAGGATAAACTTGGCAAGGGATCATAAAACTCTTCTTGGCAGTTTAAATAATGAGCAAAGAAACATTTATCAAACCATCATGGATGCGGTCTTAAGGGATGAAGGAGGTGTTTTCTTTGTTTATGGATATGGGGGAACTGGGAAGACTTTTATATGGAAAACTTTGTCTTCTGCATTACGATCAACTGGAGAAATAATACTAACTGTTGCCTCAAGTGGAATAGCTTCTCTTCTTATCCCTGGAGGTAGAACAGCTCATTCTAGATTTTGTATCCCATTAGTTGTTACTGAGGATTCAACTTGCAACATTAAACAAGGAAGTCAATTGGCTGAATTGCTTAGAAAAACTCGACTTATTATATGGGATGAAGCTCCAATGGTACATAAACATTGTTTTGAAGCTTTGGATAAAACATTAAGAGATGTCCTAAGATTTAGTAAGTTGAATAGTATAGATCAACCTTTTGGTGGAAAAGTAATTGTATTTGGTGGAGATTTTAGACAGATATTACCTGTTATTCCCAAGGCCAGTAGACAAGACGTTGTTTTGGCAACTCTGAATTCTTCATATTTGTGGGGTTTTTGCAAGGTTTTGACTTTAACAAAGAACATGAGACTTCAATCTCAAAATTCAAATTCTGATATAGAGGAGTTGAGAGAATTTTCTGAATGGATATTGAAGGTTGGAGATGGCACAATTGGCGAACCTAATGATGGTGAAGCAGATGTAGAAATCCCTGATGATATTCTTATAAAAGATCCGATCAATCCCCTTGCAGCAATTGTTGATAGCACATATCCTAATTTAATGGAAAAATTTGACGATGGCTCTTATTTCCAAAACCGAGCCATCCTTGCTCCTACACTTGATGCTGTAAATAAGGTGAACGAATATGTGATGTCTTTATGGCCAGGTGATGAAGTAACATATCTAAGCTCGGACAGTGTATGTAAGGTTGATGAAAACTCAAACGGCTCTGAAGGCGTTTACACACCAGAATTTTTGAATAGCATTACATCTTCTGGAATGCCCAACCACAAGCTAAAGTTGAAGATTGGGGTTCCTGTAATGTTGCTCCGAAATATAGATCAGTGTTCTGGTTTGTGCAATGGCACGAGATTAATAGTAACTCAATTGGGAAAACATGTGATAGAAGCAAGAGTAATTTCAGTCGGCAATTTTGGGCACAGGGTTTTCATACCTCGATTGGTCTTAACACCTTCAGACATTAGATTACCTTTTAAATTCCAACGAAGACAATTTCCTTTGGTTGTTTGCTTTTCCATGACAATTAATAAGAGTCAGGGGCAATCTCTCTCACATGTTGGATGTTATCTTCACGTCCGATTTTTTAGCCATGGCCAATTTTATGTAGCAGTATCACGAGTTACAAGCAAGAGTGGATTGAAAATATTAATTTGTGACAAGGATGGAAAAACATACAATACTACAAAGAATGTAGTTTTCAAGGAAGTTTTTCACAATTTAATGTAGAAAGGTTTGACATCTTCTAGCTATTATATTTTTGCTGCTCATTATTATTGTATGGAAACCCCTTTCTTTTTTCTGTGCATAAAGGTGTGCTAAAGTCTGATTGCTCAATTGTTTTCTTGGCGGTGATAAAGTGAACTTCTCTTTTGGTTGTTGTGGTCTCGATGAGATCCGGATGTGTTTAAAGCTTGGGCTGCTGCTGAAGGCCTTGAGGTAAACTCATCTTAAACCTCACAAACTTAAAGTTGTTAACTTCACAAACTTAAAGTTGTTAAAGTACATCAACTCTTTTAACCATCTTGACAAAATTTTAGTCTGATCTTTTTTTTTCTATTGAGTTTATATTGTAAATTTCATATCTACTGTCCTTTACATTTCAATATCACTATTTTGGCTTCTGTTTCTCAATGCTATAGTCCATTTCAAAATATTTAAAGGTTCACTCTGCTTTGTGATTAAGCATATTTATGTATTTCAATTTGCGATAGTGGAGGTTAGCGAGCTTCAACTTGAAATTCCAAACAAGTACTACTCCCCGTCAATAAGTGAAATTTTGAAGTTTTGTTCATCGCTTTCTATTAAAATCATTTGTATACCCAATTTTTAATATTGTATATTATTGTAATGAAGAATATGAGAGAAGAAAGGAAGAACATAAAGGCCTTACGTTGAGATGAAAACGTTTATGGAGAGAATCTAAAAGGAAGAACATAAAGGCCTTACGTTGTAATGAAACACGTTAAATTATAGGACAACATGCACATCTAAAATAACTTTTGTAACAATCTTATTCATTTATTAATAAAAAGTATTAAACTAAAGCTTTTAATTATCTATTTCCTTTGTATATATGTGATAAACATATGTTAAATGCTTAGTGAATCCTAAGGATAGATTGAGTACATCGTTAAAATCATTGGATTTCAAATTGGATGATGGGATGATTGATCTCGTTGGATGATCATTGATTGTGTGGAGAGACACTAAAAAGCAAGTATGTAGGTGCTTATTAGAGAATAAGTTCATCGAACGTGGCTCGCTAAGGAATACCTAATAGAGTTTTACTTGCTGTCAATAGGAATTCTGTAGTGATAGTAGTCTAGTGATCCTTGGACTTGAGATCATCATAGTATCTTGTGTATGATGAGTTATACTTTGACTTATTCCTTAAGACCCTTAGGGTATATCAAAGGGTATGCTTGGGTATAATAAGTTGTACGTGGAGATAATGTATGATCAATAAAGAATCTATCACTTCTAATAAAAGAGAAAAATGTCTATGTGATTCGATAAATGACAACCCATGAGTCCTTGGTTAAGGAGAATGAAATTAGAAAGGAGTTTTAATTTGCATTATTTGGAGTTGTGCATTTAAGAGTCGAAATACATATAATTAAATAAAATAAGACTTGTGATAATTCCAATGTCTTATATTTAATTGGGACATTGTATGGTGGAAGGATTGAATTGTATGGTAACTATTTACTCAAAGGTTCTTTTATGATTAATGTTGAAATCTATATTATCCGGGAAAGTCGTTGATCATTAGGAGGCTTATCCCTATTGTAGAATAAATATTATTTATTTAAATAAATTAATTGTTTAATTTATTTATTTAAATAAGATTAGAATTATTCTAATTGATTTATTCACAACCTGGGTTTAATATGGAGAACCTAAAGGGTCACACCATAAAAGGAAGAATAATTATTTAAGAAGTTAATGGCATAATCGTAATAATATGTTATGTATATTTAATTTAATCTATGGTGATAGAATAAATTAAATAGCTTAATATTTATTATTTAATATTTTTGAAATATTAAATATAAATTAATAAGAGGAGTCTTATTAATATTATTACAATTATTATTATTTTAATTTCTAAAAGAGTTTAGGAATTAATTTAATATAAGTATTCTCATTTATTCCTAATTGGATTAGGAAGGAAAATTAGTTAAAGGAGTTTAATTAATTATCCCTAATAAGATTAGGGAGCTTAATTAATTAAATTAATCCCAATTCCTTAATTGTTAAGGTGGGTTGCCCACATCTATAAATAAGAGGAGTCTTATTATGGGTGGGGGTGGTTGACTTTTTACAACATACGTCATAATTCCAATTGGTCAAGAAAGACGCGTTCTTTACATAGAGATAGAAAACTAGGGTTTGAGCCAATACCCTTCTTCTTGAAAATTCTTTTCCTTGGTGGATCACCTCAGAGGCCAAACACATGGGTGGCTAACGTTGATCAAAGGAAGGAACCAAACCCGGTGGATTCAAGGAGATCGAGAAGTAGGAGGTGAACTCGTGCACTGAGGAAGCTCGTTTACAAGGGTATGATTTCATAATTTCTTATTCTTCGTTTAATTGATAATTGTGCATAAAGGGTGATCCGGGTATATGGTTTGTAAAAATTTCAAAACTCTGATTTTACACGTTTTCGCAATTTTTTTGCAATTTGATTGCGCACATGAATATTACAAACCTAACAAAATGTTGCGATCTAATTCCTATTTATTTTGGATGGTTTTGAGGTCTCAATATATTGGTTTTTATACTTCAATAGTTGCTTTCTACATATTATAGCCATTTGTCAATCTTTCCCATGAATTCAGTATAACTAAAATAAGCACATTGAAATGAATACCGAGAATTTGGTGGGCAAGCAAATTACTGATTTTTATTGACTTGTGGTTGAAGCAGTCTGATAAATCTGAATGTGCTAATGGAACTTTTTTCAATATACCGAGATCAAGCGGGAGGAGAAGTCTCGAGAATATTAGTAAAAGACAGTTTGCTTTTGCTTTGGAAAGCGATAGTGTATGCATATAGAAAACTTTCCTATGGTCAAAGTTTGTTTTTAATGTATCTAATAAAGAATAATGTGGAAGACATTTTTGCACGTTTTGGGATGGTGCGAGAAAGAATCGATCATGTCCTCATTGTATCAAGCAAGTTTGGTGCTGAAGAACTTTGCTTGTGGGAGCTCTTGCACACTTGATAGAGATGGAAAATGTCTAATTATTGGTTGGAAGAGAACACCAGTTCATTCCCTTACTACTTGAAATTTCTTATAGGTTGAAATGATTGAAGCAATTTGAACTAGGTTTGAAGTCTTCTATCTAATTATACTTTTTTTGAAATTTATAATGACATCTATTGATCTCCATAGATGTTTAGTTATTCATGTCCATTTTGATAATGAATATGATATTGGAGACTATTTGATGGCCTTCCATTGTAAATCCTTTCAAATTATACTTTCGTTTGTCATGTAGAATGGTTGGTTCTCGCCTAATATTTGCCATCTCATGCCCATTTGTAACTTTATAGTACTTCTTTTCAGAACAGTAGTGTATCTGAGATGTTTTGGAAAGATCTGCATTCATGTCTAAAATGTAAAATAGACAATTTTATTAGTGCAGCTTTTGTAATTATCTTACTTTTAAGAAATTTGAATAGTTTCGTATTTTGAGCTGAGTGGATGCTCCATTTTGCATGTTTTATTTAAAATTGCTACCAATAACAGTCAAATATGTGTGTGTATAATATCATGTAAGGAAAATGGAATCTAAGACATACTGAAAAGGGAATCTAAGGCTTAGCCAAAGCTCAAGCTAAAGCATCTCACATTTCATCAAGTGCGGTTGTTTTTCTTTCACCATGTTTGTACTGATTTGGTATATTCATTTTTTTGTCGTTGTTCAGTTTTTATAGAACAGAGAATTCTAGGATTTTTTTAATATAATATTTTCTTATTATATTTTAATTTATTAATTATACGTACATATTTATTATTAAAAAATTGAATAATCCCGCCGCAACGTGCGGGTTTGTATCTAGTATTATATATATCAAAGATTGTATAAGCAATGTAGGCATTCCAAATTGTAACACAATTATTTCAAATCCCAATTTTCCTCTTCTTTCTTCTTATGTTTTTCTTTCTTCTCTCCTTCAAGCTTCTTCTTCTTGTCCACAATTTTGCTAAAAAATTTAATAAAAGAGCCAACCTTTTTCGACAAGCTCTCTTCGGCCGGCGAATTCATCGGCCGGAATTCTCCCGATGATGGTGCAGCTGAATGCCTTCTTGAGGATTCAAAAAATGGAAAAGCCATTGTATGCCTATCAATTTGATTACTAATTGCAACCACTTCATAAAGATCGTACAATGGGCTTTCATTACCCCCTTTTGGCATATCTTCATGCTCTTCCTTTTGATCCATATGGGCTGCTAGCTGCTGTTGATTTTTTCCTACTAGTTTTCTCAGACCAGATATATAGAGCTAGACATTTTCTTTACAAAGTTGGCAAACTATAGGTTTTATATATAGGAAAAATTTCGCCAACCAACAAATAAAACGAACCGGTTATAAATATGGTTCGAACCGCCGCCTTCGATATATGTGATTATAGCGACGATTTTCTATGTTATAGCGACGAAAAAACCTATCGCTAAGCAACTTATTTTCGTCTACGACTTGTTTGTTATACAGCGTTCAGACCTCAATTTATTTGATGCATTTAAAAATCCATATGTACTTATTATTTTTGATAAGATGGGTTTAGATTTAAGCACATCATTTATGAGGTAAATAAGTTGCAACAAAGAGACACAATAACTTCAATTTCTTTTTCTTTTCCCTTTTACTCAACTTTGATATGTTATACTCTTTCAAAGTCTAAACAAGGGCTTGCTACTGTTTCCCCTTTCTATAAGCCTTTGGCCCAGTAACAAGACTAGAAGACCAGTATGGATAAAAACCTACTTAAATACGGAGTATCATAGATTACGGGTTAAATCTTTCCCGCATAAATCAAACATCTTATAGGTTGTTTACAATTTGGAGTTCTTAAAGCTTTTTTTTCTTACGGTAATTCATGGAAGCTTTAATTTCTTAACACTCCGTTACAAAAACCGTTAAGCCAAAGTTGACTTAATGAAATGATGGCGTGGCGGTGACTTGTCTTAAAAAAAACGCATGTGGCGAGTTAGCATCTGGCGTGGCGGTGATGATATGGATTTAGATGATAATTTTGATGAAAAATGGAAAAAATATTTTAAAGTATAATAAAAATTATAAAAATCAGCAAAAATAAGAAAATAAATAAATAAAAATAATTATTTTTAATAAAATTAAAAAAAACAGTTTTTTTTCAATTTTATTAAAAAAAATTAATTTTTTTAATAAAAACAATTGGTTTTTTTATTTTTTTAAGAAAAGTAAAACACAATTTTTTAAAAAAAATGAAGTTTTTTTTAATAAAATTATTTTTTTTATAAAATGCAGTTTTTTAATAAAAATAAAAAAATGCTATTTTTAAATTGTTTTTTTAAAATAATGCGGTTTTTTTATTAAAATAAAATGCTGTTTTTTAAAAGTAAAACACAATTTTTAAAAAAATGCAGTTTTTTAATAAAATTATTTTTTTTATAAAATGCAGTTTTTTTAATAAAAATACAAAAATGCTGTTTTTAAACTTTTTTTTTTAAAATAATGCGGTTTTTTTATTAAAATAAAAATGCTGTTTTTTAAAAAGCATTATTTTAATTAAAAACCGCATTATTTTTAAAAAATAGTTTAAAAGCAGCATTTTTTATTTTTATTAAAAAACTGCATTTTTAAAAAAATAATAATTTTATTAAAAAACTGCATTTTTTAAAAAAATTGTGTTTTACTTTTAAAAAAAACAGCATTTTATTTTAATAAAAACCGCATTATTTTTAAAAAAAAACAGTTTAAAAAAGCATTTTTTATTTTTATTAAAAAACTACATTTTATAAAAATAATAATTTTATTAAAAAACTGCATTTTTTTTAAAAATTGTGTTTTACTTTTTCTTTAAAAAAAAAAAAAAAACCAATTATTTTATTAAAAAATGCTTTTTAATTTTTTTTAATAAAATTAAAAAACAACTGTTTTTTTAAATTTTTATTAAAAATAATTATTTTATTTATTTATTTTCTTATTTTTTGCTGATTTTTATAATTTTTATTATACTTTAAAATATTTTTTTCCATTTTTTCATCAAAAATTTCATCTAAATCCACATCATCATCGCTACCGCATGCTAACTCGCCACATAGGTTTTTTTTTTAAGACAAGTCACCGCCACGTTATCATTTCAAGTAAGTCAACTTTGACTTAACGGTTTTTGTAACGAGTTGTTAAGAAATTAAAGTTTCAAATGAAATGACTGTAAAAAAAAGTTTTTAATGACCCAAATTGAAGTTTCAACCCATATAAGATGTCGACAAGGAAAGATTTAACCCCATAGATTACTTCCACTAGGTATATAGTAATTTATATTCTATTTTCCAAAACAATAACAATTGCAATGTTATAACCAGGAAACTAATTTTGTGGCCAATATTTATCAAAAGTGTTGTCCAACCAACTCCCACTAATCCATAAAAACATATTTTAGTATATTGGATGTCTTCATCCTAAAACTATTTTTGAAATAAAACATAGAAAATGTTATTATAAAATATTACAAGACAAAGGTATGATGTTGTATGCCCCCCTTACCCCCACCCCCACCCCCACCCCCAATATCCACTTTGGAGCTAAATGTTGTCTCATTCTCCAAAGTAGTGGAAGTCCATTATCTCACTTATTATATATGTGTGTGTGTGAGAGAGAGAGAGAAATTAATCCCCATTATAGGTGAGTCAGTTTTGAGAATGTAGATAATTGACAGAGAGAAAAGCTATGAATTTATATGTACCATTTGAAGTAGTTTTGACAATGTAGGAATAAACAGACACTGAAAAAGCTCAAACTCCAATGCTTATAGTAACTAGTTCAATCAAAAGCAGTACTAAAGTAGCACTTGACAACATTGTTGCATAGTATCTGCAACAGTGTGTTATTATTGGGTCCGACGCATCGAGGAGTTTTGAATTGGCTTACAGAGCCACCCAATCCTACAAAATGATCAAGAATCTCATGAAAAGTTCCCCTCCTCAAGACTCGGAGCTCGAGTGGTCCTATGGCATTGACCTTTCGGGAGCTCGTATAGCCTGCATCCACAAATGATTTGTCCAAACAATTGCAGCATTCCTTCAGAACCTCGTCATTTGCTTCGCCATTTATTTCCCAGAAGATGACATAATGACCGGGATCTGTGGATAAATCCACACGGCTTGTGAAATCCACAACTTCAAGTTTTTCTGCAGCTGCTGCTGCTTCAACCGATAGCTGTAAATCTTTCTCCGTGTTCTTATCAATGTTGATGGTGAGCAGAAGATTTCTCCTACAAACAAATTGGAGTTCCGGGGTCGAGTTGTGAAATCCCATAACCTTAACCACATCTCCTAATCTATACCTGTACAGCCCTGCAAAGAAACACTAGTTTGTTCAATATATTCACCTTATCCTAGATTGTCTTTCACCCATACAACTCTGTTCCCGTTCAACGCACAAACGCAACCAGAAAACATGCACTTCCTCATTGAGGCACAAATAATTATTAGTTTCACTGCAACTCTTTCAAAATAAACTTCAAGGCCAGTATATATATGATTTTCAATAACTTGGCTCTACTGAAAATCCTTAAATAATACATAAAGATGGAGAAACATGCAGAGAAATATTTCATAAAAGTACAAGTAATACTATTATTCATATAAACATGAAATAAAAAAAGAGAATATCTTGCAGTATATTCATAAGTTGTTGTGTATGCATGTAGAACCATGAAGCATGGTAAGTAGTAAGCACCAATACATAATACAGATAAACAAAGAAACAGGACATATTTTCTTTCTTCGTTTATTATATATATACATACAGAATGGAAAAACTTTTATTTCTAGTAGTATAATTCTTGTATAGGTAACATAAAAGATGATATCAACTCCAATTGGATTCTTTTATCCAGTATCTCATATTCAGAAGTCAACCAATTAAGTGTGAACTAGTGAATTCTTGGAAGGAGTGAGAATCTGAATTAGGATAATATAGTTGTTCACCCAATAGCAAGCACTGGTTATAAAGAGCATCTGAAAGAAGTTAGGTAGGGGATTTTCATCCTATTTAATTGATGCTAGCACTTTAAAGGGACCAAGTTCAAATAACAACAGGTTCAGTGGATTAATTAATTGTTGGATATATATACTCCTACTATTTAGATAAATGAACTATGGGTTATGGGTAAAAGATGCATCAATATTGTAACTTTTTAGTATATGTTTTAGTTTAGGGAGTAAACAATTATGCAAAAGCAGGGGTATTAATTATTTAAAGTGCATTTCCACTATACAAAATCATGTGTACCTGCGAAATTGGTGACAATGATCTCGTATTCTTCGCCAACCTTGACTTCAGTCATACTCACTGGCTTGGGCTCTAAAAAGTGGAAAGTGGAATCATTTTTATCTTGAGCCAGGAAGTCCAGATTCTCCCTCAGGGGTATAAATTCGAAATACCCAATATTAGGAAGCACAGCAAAAGTTGCAGACTCCGGGGGCAATTTCGGGTTAACATTTGCCCCAATCCACCCTTCAGAAGACCCATAATCAGCACTCAGTAGCGGTAGGTCTGCTGCATAGTGCCTCAATTTTTTTAAATAAGGTTCCATTGACCCTGTCATGATACCATATATGTACTTAGCATTGGGAAATAGCTCTGGTATTAATCCATACCAATTACTTAACCCACAACACTTTTCATAAACCATGTCAGCCAAATCAGGATTAGGCTTGAGCAGTTTCGCCATAGCTGTTCGGATGGATGGAACAGTAACTCGACTGCTCAAGACTCCTTCTCGGATGTCAGTACAGAGTTCTTCACAGACTTGTTCAAAAGTCTTGAAGGCATAAACAATGCTGTGGGCAAATGTAGAGGACACAACTTGTATGTCATCCCCGAAAATAAGTCCACATAGGAGATGGCAGTACAAGGACTGGTGGTAATCAGGACCAAATATCACTTCATCCGGGCTACAACTCAAGGCATGCATTACCTTCATTGTTTTCTTGAATTGTGAACTACGAAACACATTTGTAGTAGCCGTTCCTGCTGGCAGTCCCCCTTTTGTTTTGAACTGCTTGCTGCTATAGATAAACTGCAAGGCCTTTCCATTTTGGATAGGAAATTCTCTGCAGAAAGGAAATCCTTCACATCAGCTGATAGATAAATATAAATAATACCTGGCCAAGTTAACCAAACTGAATAACCTCTCGTAAAAAGAAAGAACCGTTTACTAATGAAAATGCAAAGAAGAATTTTTTTTGAAAAAAGTTATTCAGAGTGAGGTCGCGCTTCAAGTTCTGAGAAATAATTTAATTGTTCAAGAATTCAAGTACTCTCTAATGCCAAAACCAAGCAACATGAATTTGTAAACAAAAATATAGTGATAATACCTTTTTTAGCAAATAGGAAGTTTGAGAATTACCTGTTTCTAAAGGCAAAAGATGTCTTAAATATCTGCATAGTGGACTCCACTAATTCATCATTGAAAGGTACAAACTTGGGCTTACCCTGAGTAGTGCCAGAACTGCAAGAAATAATTGATTAAATTTCCAGTAAAAAAAATACTCTTTACAATCAGTAAAATGAGACTTAAAAGACTGCACTAAGCACCTTAATGAGATGGTTTTGATGGGCTTTCCGGTGAGAATTGGGGAAACATCACCATCCACGATCCTTTGAATGTAAGGTTCCAAATCACTGTGAGTGGCAAGAGGCACACATTCTGCAAAACTCTCGGGATCAGTTTTTCCATCAAGACCCCATTTCTGTAAATACTCTGTTCTACCATTTTCTTCCAATATTTTCCTCAAGGTATCCTTTTGAACTCTCCCGGCATCCTTCGTCAGAGCCTCAAATTCTTCGATAAATTCTTTGGGGTCAAAAATATTCTCCATAGTTTCCAACATTGAACAACTTAATAAATCCAAATGAATCGGATAAGTTCGGAAAAAATGCAGAAAAGACCAAAAGCAGCAACTTTATCCTTAGTTCTACACTTCTACCTGCTTTACGTATAAAAAAACAAAGATCATAAACACCTTTTGTTGACCAAAAAATGAAAACATATGTACCAATCTATCCGAATTCACTGATCCCTTTTAGTAATCTAACGATTGGGCACATAGTACAATACTATAGCGGGACTATAAATAGTATATTCAACTAACCAAATAAATGATCAAAAGTCTCTCTCCTTTATAAATTAAAACTAAAACTAACTTGTGAAATGAAGAAGACTAGAATGGTTTATACGGCGTAGACACAATATTTATCAAAAATCCATCTAATATTTAGTTCTTTAACTGTGAGATTTAGCTTCCACAAATATTTATTATAGGGTGATATTAGAGAGTAAATTTTTCATTCATTACTCCATAGACTTAATCATCTAAATACTTAATTTTAATTTATTTATGGAGTAGAACACATTCATATATGAATTCATTTCAAATAATTAATGAAACTCATTTCAATTTTTGCTCAAATTCTACCATCAAATACAATGAATTGGTCAATCATAAAACAATTACTTTTCTAAATTTATACTTTTCCTTCTGGGTTTATAAAATTATATGCACTTAAAAGTGAGAACACGAGAATCATACCTATTATAAAGGTAGATAACTAATAAAAGTATCACAAACCGAAAGAGATTATAAACAAAACTTTTAAATTTCAAAAAAAAAAAGAAAAAGAAAAGCATGAAGTATCAAAAAGATGCAACGAAATACTGTATAATTATTTAATCCAGAACTCAAAATCCTGGAATTAACTCAATCAAAAGCAGAGGGTGGTATTTTTTCAGCAAAACAGTAAACACAGTTTGTACAGTAAATAAACAGCAGTAAACAGAGTCTGACAGTTAAATACATACGTACATATATATATGTAAATACTTTTAGAGAGAGAATTTGAGAGTTTACAATGGAGAAGAAGATGTAGCTTTCCGCGAGTTTTTCTATAAAACAGTTGAAGAAACTGCTGCTGCTGTTCTGGATCTCTAAATAACGCTATAAAGAGGGATTGAATTTGATTTCTGAGCTCGATGGTGGTGATGATGATGATGATGATGATGATGATGATGATGCAGGACTCGGTTAAACCAAAGAGGATGAGACAAGACTTGGGGCTTTAATTCCCTCTGCCTCTCCCTATATATTACTATTATCTCTACATAGACTTTTAGAGAGAGAAAGTGTGTGTATTGCTGTTTCTCTCTCTTCCTGTTGTTTGGGTTAGTAAGATTAGTGATTGAAGATTCTTTATTTCTCGTTATTCTGCATTTATATATATATATATATATATATATATATATATTGATTCGGATCAGTGTCATATGCTTTTATCTTACTTCATCCGCTATTTTTTTAGCGACAATTTCGGTTATACAACCGTCGTTTATATTTTTAAAGACGGACAACATATATATAGCGTCATTAAAAGTATAAACGATTTAACAGATAATCGAAATCGTCGCTTAAAAGGAGTGTAAAAGCGGATGAATAAAATAAAAAGCCAGATGACTGATCATTTCTATATATATATATATATATTGTTACGAGTTGCGGGAATTATAGTCGAGCAGTGAACTGAAAACGCCGTCCATTGTGTGAGTTTCCATATTTGGACATTGTACATGGACACAATTACGGAGTAGGTACTTTGACTAAAGTACGGGCAAGTCATTACTTGAAGATACCAAGTTTGTCCATCGTGATTTGATACAATTACGAGTTACCCGCCTTAATTTATCAAACAAAATTATATATTCACAAACGAAATTTATATTTCCACATATAAAGGCCCATATATTAACTTATTTGACTAATATGCGAGCCAAATGTGTGAAAATATCAAAAAATAATGTGTAAATATCAGTTTCCTTTCACAAATAACAATATTTTATCTAACCTAACTATTTAGGTAAAAAAGTTTGTGGAACAATTATTTTTATTTGTAAAAATATTAATTTTAGTTATCAATAGTTTTATTTACATATTTTTTTTTGTTTTTTCGAATTTAATGGCTAGCTAGGATTAAATTTGTTGGAAGGAAATAAATAGCAAGTCTATATATTTTTTGATCTGCAAATTTCCAAAAAATAATACATCTTATGTATGTGACAAATCCATAAGGAGTGTACAAGGTCACATTTAAAACTTGATACATTAAGAATAATTGCAAATTAACTTCTTGAAATTCCTTTTTAGAGAAAACCAACCGAATATCAAATTTTCATATAATTTCACTATCTAAACAGATATTCAAAATTAATATTGTCCGAATAACCAAAAATTAAAAACCGAATTATACTATTCGATTATTTGGTATATAACTGAAATGAACTTATTTATACTAAATAATTCGGTTAAAAAAATCAATTTGATTCTATAATTTGATTTTTATCCCATTTTTGCTCAACCCTACCTAATTAAGGCCTTCATGCATATACCTCCATCTTTTCACACTTTTTTTCTTTTTTCTTTGTTTCCCATTGTTTTTTCTATATACATAAGGACTAAAAATATATTGACCTAGACTTTTAAATCAAAATTTAAGTTTAAAAATATATTTCAAGTTGAAGTATGTAAACTTAATGTTTTTAAAATTAAATAAATCACATCAATTTAAATTTAAGAATATCTATTGTTTATTGTGAAAAAAATTGAATTTTATATTTCAAACAAAGAGAGAATATAAAAGGGTTATAAATATTTAAAATACAATATACTAAAACCAAAATATGATAGACTAATAGTGTTAGAAGCAGTTAACCGACGTTACATGGACGAGCTTTTCTATGCGAACATATATGATAATTGAATATGAGTATATTATAATTTTTTTATTTATATTTTGATCTTTAATTGAGGTAAAAATATAAATATATAAAATTATAAAACAATTATATTTAATTTTCATGCCCAATTATCGTATCTAGCTCCATAGAATTTTTCTACATGAATTGTACATTGTCTCACTAAATCTATTCCTGTTGGTATAGATAGATATGATTCTCTCTCCTTTGGGGTTAAAATTAATTTCTACTTTTCTAATGAAACTTTGTCCTACTTTTAACTTAACTTTTAAATATATCAATATTTGTTAATTTTTTGATTTTTTGATAATTTTTCTATTTATATAGAAGTTTAATTTTATAATCCTTCCATTCTAATATTATAGAAACATTGTAAAACAACGACTTTTTAAGAATAATTTTATGTTTCTCGAATATTGCATGAGTATTTGTTATAAATTCAAATGTGGTGGTTTGATATTAAAAGTTATAGTAAAAAAAAAGAGCTGCTTTATAGTTTTAAAATAAAATCATATTTCTCTAATTTTGGAACAAACTAAAAAAATGCATTTTCTAATTTTAGAACAGAAAGAATATTTGTAAAAAAAATAGTGAAAAACTTATTTACAATAAATATTATATGCATCAAAAATTAAGTTCAACTCAAACCCAACCCTAATTTTTGAACAGGGTATATACTTACATTACCCTTTCTCTTTTCTTCTCAATGTTCATGTGTTTTTTTATAAAAAAATATTATAACTAAGGTCCATGTGATTGGTTTGGTCTATCGATCTTAATCTAGTATTGGTTGGTATAGTAGATCGTGTTTTGGTTCCTCTTATGAATGTTACTAGAAATATGTGCACACTACACGTGACAAATTGTTTTCACATTTGCATTCATTTATAATTTTGATTATTGTACATATATAATTTAATTTTTCATGAAGGTCGGTGCATGGAATGGGCGATTAGAGACATTATTTCACGTGTGATATATGTGACGCCTTGCAAAATTGGAGATATCTTGTAAATCTCAATTTATTATTAATGAAATTTAATTTTTCTATTTATTATTTTGAAATAGTAAGGGTTGATTTGATTAATGTGGATAGTTAGGGGTTAAATACATAAATATTTAAAAAAAATAAAGCAAGTGGTTATAAAATATTCATTGTTGTCGGGGAATATTCGTTTGGTCGTGGAATATTTCTTGATCGGGGGAATATTTAGATTGACTATACAACCATGTATAGCCCCATAACTTGAAAGCGATTGGATGAAAAAAACGATAAATATAAGTTGGTTAAAAATAACGGCGTATGTGAGACCCAGATTTTATCAATAAAGATTTAAATTTTGTTGAAATAATTTTTAATATTATGGTGTGAATTTAAGATAATATTATAGTTGTGGGTAGTATTTATAAATTTTGCAAAAGTATCAAGTGGTTATATTATATTTGATTGGTGGGAGAATATTCGGTTTAGCGAGGGAATATTAAATCATAACTACTCAATCATTGGTGGACCCTACAATGTAATTATTATCGGATTGAGAAAGCGACAAAAATATTTTATTGAAATAACGGCGGAAGTTTTACTACCGTGGTTATTGTTGAACTACTTAGTAGTAAAAATACGATGTCGTGTGGTTGCATAGTAGCCACACGGTATTGATTATTGATGTTTATGTGAGAAGTCACTTTCGGTTTGATTCCATTATTGTCGATTAATAATATGAATTATTATAGTGATAATAACGTTTTGTTTTATTCAGTATTATTAGCGTAATAAAAGCGAAACATCTTTATATAAAATAGAATACTTTATTAAAGTTATTACTATAAATAGAATATATTATATTTTATTATGCATAGTGTTGCGTAGTGTTTTGCGTAGTGTTTTGCAGTAGTATTGCGTAGTGTTTGCATAGTAAAATGTTTTTATATAAATAGAATATATTATATTTTATTTAAAAGATTTTTCTTTAAATATGGACCGTCAGATTAAAGTAAATCAACTGGACCGTTTCATGGATTAATTCTTATGCATTCTATTTTCCTATAAATAGAAGCTCATTCCTTCATTATTTTCTTACGAATTCATTGAAACTACAGAGAGAAATTATAGAGAGAAGTTTATAGAGAAAATTATAGAAAGAAGAAGAGTGATTCGCTTACTTCACTACTTCTATATTAGGTTCTTTTTACGGTAAGGGGTGTTATTCTTTTCTTCTTGAAGAGAACTTACATTATTCCATTCATTATTATTACATTGGAATAACTTTGTAAAAGTGGCATACCTATACATATAACTTGTATCATGTGGATACCTATACTTGGTGAAATCCTTATGTTATTCCATTGCTTATTATTACATTGGAATAACTTTTTGTATCTGTGATTTACCTATACTTGGTGACATTCTTCTATTATTACATTGGAACATCACATGCGTGTGTTTTACAGGACTGGTTCCGATTTTATTATTACTGTTGGAACATCACATGCGTGTGTTTTACAGGACTGGTTAAAATCTTTATCATTCTGTTGGAATATCCTGTATACATGTGTTTTACAGGATCTGGTTCCATCTTTATTATACATTGGAACATCCGCCATCGGTGTGAATTTCACGACTGGTTCCGTTATTATTATTTACATTGGAATAACTTTTATCATCTGAATCAACTGCATGCGTGGTGATTTCTTTTGTTATTCCATTCTTTATTATACCCGGTTGGTTAAAACTTTGACTTCTATACTCCATGAAATTAGTAGAATATCCTTGATATTTGCGTTTCATCCGATATCTTTTCACGAAAATATTCTTACGATCATTCTTGAATTTTACTTCTCTGAAAGCGATATCATGTTGACAATTTGGGACGTTAATAATTCATGGATTAAATAATTCTTGAACTTGTTTTATTGAATTATTATGTCATTGTCATCATCCTCATGTTATATTATGTTATCTTTGGCTTACGTGCGTAGATGAACTTAGTATGATTATGACGAGGAGGATCATTCGGTATAATCGTGACTTGATATAAATGATGTGACAAAAGTCCTCGGTGGCACATAATGCGATGATGGATAGTTTTGGTATGATTATGACCGAGGGGGTGATTCGGTATAGTCGTGACCATTGATAACTTGATGAAAATCCTTGGTAGTAGTACGGGGATGATTAGATGTGGTGGTTTATTTATTAAAAGTGAGTCTCAAATGATAAAAATTGATGAAAACCTTTTAAAACCTAAAAGATAGTAGACTTTATTCTCTACTTGACTCTTTTAATGGATTGCTTATTCATTGCGATTAAACTTGTTGTCTATTGTATTTTATCGGTTTAACATTGTTGAAGGCTAATGATAATTTATTACGCATTATCTTAGTCATAATATTTCTTCTTGGGCTAGTTGAGCTCACCCTTTCTTTCATTTATTCTCTTGAAATGAGAACATAGCATTTGGAGACGAGTCGGGGAGCGAAGTAATGGTCGAGAGGATAGCATTAGTAGTCCTCACTATTACGTGAAATAGTGTGATAATAGTTGTAATGAGGACTCTTTTTGAGTTTGTATAATATCTAGTAGACAAAATTTGTATTCAAACTCACGGTTTATGTCGTATTGTACTACGCAGTTATATTAGTAAGTTGTATTTGAATTTATGTACCATGTAAGTGGCGACCCAAGATGGGTGGCGTATACCTAATTTTAGGCGTCGCGGTTGGTATCGAGCTTAGGATATGATCACAGCTAAGATGCTGAGATAAGAACTAGGAGGAGAGGCGAGAATTTCTTCGCTAGTATGACCTACTAAGTTTATTTGGTATTTGATTGGGTCGGTCGAGAATATAGGGATAATTTGTTAAATGTCAATTAACCCTTGTTTTGTGACAGTGTTTGAGAATGACATCTGAAAATGCTAAGATAAGCAATGAAGCACATGAGAGTGTTGATTCAGTTCAAACAAAAGTTAACGACCAACAACACGATAATAATCATCTTGGTGGCAAGCGGCTATCGAACAATGATAACCATCGGGGAAATTATCATGCTAAGAATGGTAACCACCGATTGGTAATCATGGCAAAGATAATAGAAGTGGAAATTTCAAGAAGAAGGTCATTTAGCTCAATTTTGTCGTATAGTGAAGTCGAGTCCATTTGGGATAGTGGTGGCAAAAAGGCGGATCTGGACAAAACAAAATCGATGGTTTCAGGAAGAGCGTTTTTGTGACTTCTCAAAAAGTGGGTAACCCGAACGAAGTTAGCACGGGTTAGTTAATTATAAATTCTTATGAAGTCTATACCTTATTAGATCTGGGTTCTACCCATTCTTTTATCTCTCTTGCTTGCGTTCAACGTTTAAATTTGACTCAGGAGAAATTAGACTTTGATTTATCTATTGAAACTTCGTTGGGAGAAACCTTCGTTACCTCCAACATTTATTAATCTTGTTGTTTCAAATAAACACTTTCACGTTACTGTCTCATCTTATCTCTTTGAAAATACTTGCCTTTGAGGTAATTTTTGAAAGCGATTGATTAACTACTCATTATTCTTTTTGTAAGGTTGTTAGCTTTTCATATTCTAACCAACTTTTATTATCTAATTCAAAGTAACCAAATCCTAAAGTTAATCCTTTGTTATATCAAGCCATAAGTAAAGAGCCCGATCCTTTCTTTGTTGACTTCCTTGTGTGGAATGCCGAAGCGGACTTTTACGTAGGCGACGTCATGAATGAAGATGGCAAGTTGATAGGTATCATTGTGAGGTCTTTATCCAGTTAAGGGATAGAAGTCACATTGGTATTAATGTGACGTCTTATCCAAGTCTTGGACAAAATGTGATTTTGAATGATATTTCTATCATTAATAAATTTCTTGGCGTATTCTTGAAGACTTCTAGCCTACCCTAGAGCGTGAAATCGAAATTTTGTATTGACCCCAAAGATAAAAAACCCATTTCTTAAACCCTCAAATATTTCTTCAACTAAAAGGATCATTTACGTGGATTATGATGAAAGTCATAATAAAAGTATAGAACTAATAAAAATCATGGGTATATGAAGTATTAGTAAGTTTTATGATGAGTTATGTTGGTTAGTATGTAAAAAACATGAAAGTTTCTTAGAAATCACAAAGAGTTGAAAATCAGATTTTAGTGAAAAGCGTAACATGAAATTCAATTGACCATATCTCCTATTATATTTTGAATTTTTGAATGTGGTCAAGTCCTAAAGTTAGATCTATGAGTTACCTAACTAATCCAAGTGGAATTACTGGAAAAGGTGTTGTGGATTTTTGTGTGGACTGATTTTTAGCAAAGGAGGCCAAAGCTGTAAATTTGAAAAATGCTACTGCCCAGAAACTTTAAGGGACTGTTTCGGCCACTTAAATTATGAGAAAAATTCTGGGTTTTTGGGACATGAAAGTATATGGTATAAAGTACCTCCTGTCCAAAAATGAGCTCATTTCGACTTAAAATGAGCAAGTTATGACTATTTCAATATTTAGGTTTTTAAGCGAAAAATGCTATAACCGGAGTTCTATAACTCCGATGACCATGAAATTTAAACTAGAAGCTCACGTTAACATGTGTAAGATCCTGCCAAGATTTGGGAATTTTTGGAGTTAAACTTGAGGTAGCAAATTTCTTAAGAAATTAATTAGAAATTGATTTTTGAAAAATAGTAAATGAATTTTAAAATTCGAGAAAAATATATTTTCATTATGGGACTATATTATGCTAAATCCCAGAAAAGAAATATTTTTGGGACTAATTTGGTATTTTTCATGAAAATAGTTTAATTCTGAACATATGAGTTAAATATGTTATGTGAAGTAACAAAGTTGAAAATATGATTTTATGGCTAGAGAATCCTATATATAGAATATATGCATATTTTTTGATGAGGATTTGATAATTGGTGATGATATTTTATGAGTATGGCATTTTGAATGATTAAATGCATTATATGGTAAAGCGTAAACAATTGAGATAATTTATTTATAAATTTAAGAAGTGATTAAAATATTATTATAATATTAATGTTATTAGATTATGAGATTATTAAGTGATTGATAACATGGGGATATTCTTGAATCTGGATAAATTATATTATAAATGTTTAATATTTATCCTTTATCTCATTTGATTGATTCTTTATATCATTATCCTCGTGTTTATATTATGTTGAAAGTAAATACGTGGGCTTTTGTAGTGCATAGATGGACTTGGTATGATTATGACCGAGGATTGTTCGGTATAATCATGCTGTAGTAATTGAAAACACAATTATCTTTGGTAGTAGTACATGGATAATTTGTGGTCGTGATCTTAATGAATACACAATTATCTTTGGTAGTAGTGCATGGATAATTTGTGGTCGTGATCTTAATGAATACACAATTATCTTTGGTAGTAGTGCATGGATAATTTGTGGTCGCGTGATACTAATGAATACACAATTATCTTTGGTAGTAGTGGATAATGGATAATTTGTGGTCGTGATATCTTAATGAATACACAATTATCTTTGGTAGTAGTGCATGGATAATTTGTGGTCGTGTAATCTTAATGAATACACAATTATCTTTGGTAGTAGTGCATGGATAATTTGTGGTCGTGATATCTTAATGAATACACAATTATCTTTGGTAGTAGTGCATGGATAATTTGTGGTCGTGATACTTAATGAATACACAATTATTTTTGGTAGTAGTGCATGGATAATTTGTGGTCGTGATCTTAATGAATACACAATTATCTTTGGTAGTAGTGCATGGATAATTTGTGGTCGTGATCTTAATGAATACACAATTATCTTTGGTAGTAGTGCATGGATAATTTGTGGTCGTGATCTTAATGAATACACAATTATCTTTGGTAGTAGTGCATGGATAATTTGTGGTCGTGATCTTAATGAATACACAATTATCTTTGGTAGTAGTGCATGGATAATTTGTGGTCGTGATATCTTAATGAATGCGACGATTATCTTTGGCGTAGTAGTGCATGAATAATTCGTGGTCGTGATATCTTAATGAATATCCTTGCTTTTGTAGTGCGGGGATGATTCGATGATATGGATTAATTATTGGTGAGTCTCGTGAATGAAATATTAATTCATGGATGTGGTAAAAAATCATCTTTAGTAGTAGTGCATTGATAGACTTGGTATGATTATGACCACGGATTATTCGGTATAATCGTGGCCAGTAATTGAAAAAACACGAATATCCTTAGCGATTAGTGCATGGATAATTCATGGTTGTGATCTTATTAAGTTGAGTCTCGGTATTATTGGTTTCTGAGTTATATATCTTTGGCGTATAGTGCAAAGATGAATTATTAATAAATATCTTTGGCTGTAGTGCAAAGATGAATTGTTAATGAATATCTTTGGTAGGATTGCGAAGATGAATTTAATATTTTTAACGATAAAGGTATTCAAGGTATCCTCATCTCTTTATCATATCAGTCGTACCCTAATTTCGAGGTGAAATTCCATAAGGAGGGAGATTGTGAGACCCCAGATTTTATCAATAAAGATTTAAATTTTGTTGAAATAATTTTTTAATATTATGGTGTGAATTTAAGATAATATTTAGTTGTGGGTAGTATTTATAAATTTTGCAAAAGTATGCAAGTGGTTATATTATATTCGATTGGTGGGGAATATTAGGTTTAGCGAGGGAATATTAAATACAATGACTCAATCATTGGTGGACCCTAAGCGAAATTATTGTCGGATTGAAAGCGACAAAAATATTTTATTGAAATAACGGCGGAAGTTTTACAAGTGGTTCTTGTTGAACTACTTTCGGTAGTAAAAGTACGATGTCATGTGTGTGGTTGCATAGTAGCACTGCGGTATTGATTATTGATGTTTATGTGAGAAGTCACTCGGTTTGATTCCATTATTGTCGATTAATAATATGAATTATTATAGCGATAATAACGTTTTGTTTTATTCAGTATTATTAACGTAATAAAAGCGAAACATCTTTATATAAAATAGAATACTTTATTAAAGTTATTACATAAATAGAATATATTATATTTTATTATGCATAGTGTTGCATAGTGTTTTGCATAGTTTTTTGCATAGTATTGCATAGTGTTTGCATAGTAAAATGTTTTTATATAAATAGAATATATTATATTTTATTTAAAAGATTTTTCTTTAAATATGGACCGTCAGATTAAAGTAAATCAATACGGGATAGTTCATGGATTAATTCTTATGCATTCCATTTTCCTATAAATAGAAGCTCATTCCTTCATTATTTTCTTACGAATTCATTGAAACTCTACAGAGAGAAATTATAGAGAGAAGCTATAGAGAGAAAATTATAGAAAGAAGAAGAGTATTATTCGCTTTACTTCTTACTTCTATATTAGGTTCTTTTTTACGGTGGGGTGTTATTCTTTTTCTTCTTGAAGAGAACTTACATTATTCCATTCATTATTATTACATTGGAATAACTTTGTAAAAGTGGCATACCCTATACATAACTTTGTATCTGTGGCATACCCTATACTTGGTGAAATCCTTATGTTATTCCATTGCTTATTATTACATTGGAATAACTTTGTATCTGGATTTTACCCTATACTTGGTGACATTCTTCTATTATTACATTGGAACATCACATGCATGTGTTTTACAGGACACAGTTCCGATTTTATTATACATTGGAACATCACATGCGTGTGTTTTTTACAGGACTGGTTAAAATCTTTATCATTACATTGGAATATCTATCGTGTGTTTTACCGGATGCGGTTCCATCTTTATTATTACTGTTGGAACATCACATCGGATTGTGAATTTCACGACTGGTTAGTTATTATTATCTACATTGGAATAACACATCATCTGCAATCTGCGCATGCATGGTGATTTCTTTTGTTATTCCATTCTTTATTATACCCGGTTGGTTAAAACTTTGACTTCTATACTCCATGAAATTAGTAGAATATCCTTGATATTTGCGTTTCATCGATATCTTTTCATGAAAATATTCTTACGATCATTCTTGAATTTTACTCTCTGAAAAGCGATATCATGTTGACAATTTGGGCGTTAATAATTCATGGATTAAATAATTCTTGAACTTGTTTTATTGAATTATTATGTCATTGTCATCATCCTCATGTTATATTATGTTATCTTTGGCTTACGTGCATAGATGAACTTAGTATGATTATGACGAGGATCATTCGGTATAATCATGACTTGATATAAATGATGTGACAAAAGTCCTCGGTGGCACGTAATGCGGTGATGGATAGTTTTGGTATGATTATGACCGGGGGTGATTCGGTATAGTCATGACCATTGATAATTTGATGAAAATCCTTGGCAGTGTAGTGCGGGGATGATTAGATGTGGTGGTTTATTTATTAGTGAGTCTCGTGATAAAAATTGATGAAAACCTTTTAAAACCTAAAAGATAGTAGACTTTATTCTCTACTTGACTCTTTTAATGGATTGCTTATTCATTGCTATGATTAAACTTGTTGTCTATTGTATTTTATCGGTTTAACAACATGTTGAAGGCTAATGATAATTTATTACGCATTATCTTAGTCATAATATTTCTTCTTTGGGCTAGTTGAGCTCACCCTTTCTTTCTTTATTCTCTTGAGGAAATGAGAACATATTTGGGGACGAGTCGGGGAGCGAAGTAATGGTCGAGAGGATAGCATTAGTAGTCCTCACTATTACGTGAAATAGTGTGATAATAGTTGTAATGAGGACTCCTTTTGAGTTTGTATAATATCTAGTAGACAAAATTTGTATTCAAACTCACGATTTATGTCGTATTGTACCACGTGCAGTTATATTAGTAAGTTGTATTTGAATTTATGTACCATGTAAGTGGCGACCCAAGATGGGTGACGTATACCTAATTTTGGGGGTGTCACAGTTGGTATCAGAGCTTAGGGATATGATCCCTGGCTAAGATGCGAGATAAGAACTAGGAGGGGAGAGACGGGGAATTTCTTCGCTAGTATGACCTACCTAAGTTTATTTGGTATTTGATTGGTCGGTCAGAATATAGGGATAATTTGTTAAATGTCAATTAACCCTTGTTTTGTGACAGTGTTTGAGAATGACATCTGAAAATGCTAAGATAAGCAATGAAGCACATGAGAGTGTTGATTCAGTTCAAACAAAAGGTAACGACCAACAACACGATAATAATCATCTTTGGTGGCAAGCGGCTATCGAACAATGATAACCATCGTGGGGAAATTATCATGCTAAGAATGGTAACCGCCGGTGGTAATCATGGCAAAGATAATAGAAGTGGAAATTTCAAGAAAGAAGGTCATTTAGCTCAATTTTGTTGTATAGTGAAGTCAAGTCCATTTGGGATAGTGGCACCAAAGGCGGATCTGGACAAAAACAAAATCGATGGTTTTAGGAAGGCGTTTTTCGTGACTTCTCAAAAGTGGGTAACCGAACGAAGTTAGCACGGGTTAGTTAATTATAAATTCTTCTTGAAGTCTATACCTTATTAGATCTGGGTTCTACCCATTCTTTTTATCTCTCTTGCTTTGCGTTCAACGTTTAAATTTGACTCGGAGAAATTAGACTTTGATTTATCTATTGAAACTTCGTTGGGAGAAACCTTCGTTACCTCCATTGTTTATTAATCTTGTTGTTTCAAATAAACACTTTCACGTTACTGTCTATCTTATCTCTTTGAAAATACTTGCCTTTGAGGTAATTTTTGAAAAGCGATTGATTAACTACTCATTATTCTTTTTGTAAGGTTGTTAGCTTTCATATTCCTAACAACAACTGTTATCTGAATTCAAAGTAACCAAATCCTAAAGTTAATCCTTTGTTATATCAAGCCATAAGTAAAGAGCCCGATCCTTTCGTTGTTGACTTCCTTGTGTGGAATGCAGAAGCGGACTTTACGTGGGCGACGTCATATTTGAAGATGGCAAGTTGATAGGTATCATTGTGAGGTCTTTATCAGTTAAGGGATAGAAGTCACAGTTGGTATTAATGTGACGTCTTATCCAAGTCTTGGACAAAATGTATGATTTTGAATGATATTTCTATCATTAATAAATTTCTTGGCGTATTCTTGAAGACTTCCTAGCCTACCCTAGAGCGTGAAATCGAATTTTTGTATTGACCCCAAAGATAAAAACCCATTTCTTAAACCCTCAAATATTTCTTCAACTAAAAGGATGCATTTACGTGGATTATGATGAAAGTCATAATAAAAGTATAGAACTAATAAAAATCATGGGTATATGAAGTATTAGTAAGTTTTATGATGAGTTATGTTGGTTAGTATGTAAAAACATGAAAGTTTCTTAGAAATCACAAAGAGTTGAAAATCAGATTTTAGTGAAAAGCGTAACATGAAATTCAATTGACCATATCTCCTATTATATTTTGAATTTTTGAATGTGGTCAAGTCCTAGAGTTAGATCTATGAGTTACCTAACTAATCCAAGTGGAATTACTGGAAAAGGTGTTGTGGATTTTTTGTGTGGACTGATTTTAGCAAAGGAGGCCAAAGCTGTAAATTTCGAAAATGCTACTGCCCAGAAACTTTAAGGGACTGTTTCGGCCACTTAAATTATGAGAAAAATTCTGGGTTTTGGGACATGAAAGTATATGGTATAAAGTACCTCCTGTCCAAAAATGAGCTCATTTCGACTTAAAATGAGCAAGTTATGACTATTTCAATATTTAGGTTTTTAGGCGAAAAAACGCTATAACCGGAGTTCTATAACTCCGATGACCATGAAATTTAAACTAGAAGCTCACGTTAACATGTGTAAGATCCTGCCAAGATTTGGGAATTTTGGAGTTAAACTTGAGGTAGCAAATTTCTTAAGAAATTAATTAGAAATTGATTTTTGAAAAATAGTAAATGAATTTTAAAATTCGAGAAAAATATATTTTCATTATGGGACTATATTATGCTAAATCCCAGAAAAGAAATATTTTTGGGACTAATTTGGTATTTTTCATGAAAATAGTTTAATTCTGAACATATGAGTTAAATATGTTATGTGAAGTAACAAAGTTGAAAATATGATTTTATGGCTAGAGAATCCTATATAGAATATATGCATATTTTTTTGATGAGGATTTGATAATTGGTGATGATATTTTATGAGTATGGCATTTTGAATGATTAAATGCATTATATGGTAAAAGCGTAAACAATTGAGATAATTTATTTATAAATTTAAGAAGTGATTAAAATATTATTATAATATTAATGTTATTAGATTATGAGATTATTAAGTGATTGATAACATGGGGATATTCTTGAATCTGGATAAATTATATTATAAATGTTTAATATTTATCCTTTATCTCATTTGATTGATTCTTTATATCATTATCCTCACGTTTATATTATGTTGAAAGTCATACGTGGCTTGTGTAGTGCATAGATGGACTTGGTATGATTATGACCGAGGATTATTCGGTATAATCATAATAGTAATTGAAAACACAATTATTATCTTTGGTAGTAGTACATGGATAATTTGTGGTCGTGATCTTAATGAATACACAATTATCTTTGGTAGTAGTGCATGGATAATTTGTGGTCGCGATAATCTTAATGAATACACAATTATCTTTGGTAGTAGTGCATGGATAATTTGTGGTCGTGATACTAATGAATACACAATTATCTTTTAGTAGTAGTGCATGGATAATTTGTGGTCGTGATATCTTAATGAATACACAATTATCTTTGGTAGTAGTGCATGGATAATTTGTGGTCGTGATCTTAATGAATACACAATTATCTTTGGTAGTAGTGCATGGATAATTTGTGGTGATAAGTGATCTTAATGAATACACAATTATCTTTGGTAGTAGTGCATGGATAATTTGTGGTCGTGATATCTTAATGAATACACAATTATTTTTGGTAGTAGTGCATGGATAATTTGTGGTCGATCTTAATGAATACACAATTATCTTTGGTAGTAGTGCATGGATAATTTGTGGTCGTGATCTTAATGAATACACAATTATCTTTGGTAGTAGTGCATGGATAATTTGTGGTGGTAATCTTAATGAATACACAATTATCTTTGGTAGTAGTGCATGGATAATTTGTGGTCGTGATCTTAATGAATACACAATTATCTTTGGTCGTAGTGCATGGATAATTTGTGGTCGTGATATCTTAATGAATACACGATTATCTTTGGTAGTAGTGCATGAATAATTCGTGGTCATTGATATCTTAATGAATATCCTTGGCACGTAGTGCGGGGATGATTCGATGATATGGATTAATTATTGAAAGTGAGTCTCGTGAATGAAATATTAATTCATGGATGTGGTAAAAGTCATCTTTGGTCGTAGTGCATTGATAGACTTGGTATGATTATGACCACGGATTATTCGGTATAATCATGACCGTAATTGAAAACACGAATATCCTTAGCCAGTAGTGCATGGATAATTCATGGTTGTGATACTATTAAGCTGAGTCTCAGTATTATTGGTTTTACAGTTATATATCTTTGGCCTGTAGTGCAAAGATGAATTATTAATAAATATCTTTGGCCTGTAGTGCAAAGATGAATTGTTAATGAATATCTTTGGCCGGATTGCGAAGATGAATTTAATATTTTTAACGATAAAGGTATTCAAGGTATCCTCATCTCTTTATCATATCAGGTACGTACCCTAATTTCGAGGGCGAAATTCCATAAGGAGGGGAGATTGTGAGACCCCAGATTTTATCAATAAAGATTTAAATTTTGTTGAAATAATTTTTTAATATTATGGTGTGAATTTAAGATAATATTATAGTTGTGGGTAGTATTTATAAATTTTGCAAAGTATGCAAGTGGTTATATTATATTCGATTGGTCGGGGAATATTCGGTTTAGCAGGGAATATTAAGTACAACTACTCAATCATTTGGTGGACCCACAACGAAATTATTATCGGATTGAGAAAAACGACAAAAATATTTTATTGAAATAACGGCGGAAGTTTTACCGTGGTTATTGTTGAACTACTCGGTAGTAAAAATACGATGAATGTCGTGTGGTTGCATAGTAGCACCTGCGGTATTGATTATTGATGTTTATGTGAGAAGTCACTCGGTTTGATTCCATTATTGTCGATTAATAATATGAATTATTATAGCGATAATAACGTTTTGTTTTATTCAGTATTATTAACGTAATAAAAGCGAAACATCTTTTATATAAAATAGAATACTTTATTAAAGTTATTCTATAAATAGAATATATTATATTTTATTATGCATAGTGTTGCATAGTGTTTTGCATAGTGTTTTGCATAGTATTGCATAGTGTTTGCATAGTAAAATGTTTTTATATAAATAGAATATATTATATTTTATTTAAAAGATTTTTCTTTAAATATGGAATAGTCGATTAAAGTAAATCAATACGGGATAGTTCATGGATTAATTCTTATGCATTCCATTTTCCTATAAATAGAAGCTCATTCCTTCATTATTTTCTTACGAATTCATTGAAACTACAGAGAGAAATTATAGAGAGAAGCTATAGAGAGAAAATTATAGAAAGAAAGAAGAGTATCTCGCTACTTCTTCACTACTTCTATATTAGGTTCTTTTTACGGTAAAGGGTGTTATTCTTTCTTCTTGAAGAGAACTTACATTATTCCATTCATTATTATTACATTGGAATAACTTTGTAAAAGTGGCATACCCTATACATAACTTTGTATCTGTGGCATACCCTATACTTGGTGAAATCCTTATGTTATTCCATTGCTTATTATTACATTGGAATAACTTTTGTATCTGTGGTTTACCCTATACTTGGTGACATTCTTCTATTATTACATTTGGAACATCACATACATGTGTTTTACCGGACTGGTTCCGATTTTATTATACTGTTGGAACATCACATGCATGTGTTTTTACGGGGACTGGTTAAAATCTTTATCATTACATTGGAATATCCTATCGTGTGTTTTACACGGATCTGGTTCCATCTTTATTATTCATTGGAACATCACCGCTCGGTGTGAATTTCACGACTGGTTCCGTTATTATTATTACATTGGAATAACTTTGTCATACATCTGAAATCTGCATGCGTGGTGATTTCTTTTGTTATTCCATTCTTTATTATACCAGTTGGTTAAAACTTTGACTTCTATACTCCATGAAATTAGTAGAATATCCTTGATATTTGCGTTTCATCCGATATCTTTTCACGGAAATATTCTTACGATCATTCTTGAATTTTACTCTACGAAAGCGATGATCATGTTGACAATTTGGGCGTTAATAATTCATGGATTAAATAATTCTTGAACTTGTTTTATTGAATTATTATGTCATTGTCATCATCCTCATGTTATATTATGTTATCTTTGGCTTACGTGCGTAGATGAACTTAGTATGATTATGACCGAGGATCATTCGGTATAATCATGACTTGATATAAATGATGTGACAAAAGTCCTCGGTGGGTTTGTAATGCGATGATGGATAGTTTTTGGTATGATTATGACCGAGGGGTGATTCGGTATAGTCATGACCATTGATAACTTGATGAAAATCCTTGGCCAAGTAGTACGAGGATGATTAGATGTGGTGGTTTATTTATTAAAAGTTGAGTCTCGTGATAAAATTGATGAAAACCTTTTAAAACCTAAAAGATAGTAGACTTTATTCTCTACTTGACTCTTTTAATGGATTGCTTATTACATTGCAGATTAAACTTGTTGTCTATTGTATTTTATCGGTTTAACATTGTTGAAGGCTAATGATAATTTATTACGCATTATCTTAGTCATAATATTTCTTCTTGGGCTAGTTGAGCTCACCCTTTCTTTTCTTTATTCTCTTCTTGAAATGAGAACATATTTGGGATGAGTCGGGAAGCAAGTAATGGTCAGAGGATAGCATTAGTAGTCCTCACTATTACGTGAAATAGTGTGATAATAGTTGTAATGAGGACTCTTTTTGAGTTTGTATAATATCTAGTAGACAAAATTTGTATTCAAACTCACGGTTTATGTCGTATTGTGTACCAGCAGTTATATTAGTAAGTTGTATTTGAATTTATGTACCATGTAAGTGGCGACCCAAGATGGGTGGCGTATACCTAATTTTGGGGGCGTCACAAACAGTAGTTTATTCTGATAAGATCATTGGAATACCTTTGTGTGGTTAAAATACGAGAATCTGGCGTGGTTGCACAAGAAGATAGCCAGACGGTATGACAGTGATTGTTGAATTATTGATCCTTACGTAAGAAGACACTACTCAATAATTTTCACGATGAGTTCTTTGCTCAATATTTTATTTTATTGATTGATAATTCTTTGCGTTGATATTTTATATTATTGTTGTTCAATAATTGTCACCGCACATTATCTCCATTATCGGATCAATAATTCATATTATTTAAATAATATTATTAGATAGCATTATTGGCAATGTCTAGAAAGTTACATCGAGGAGAGGTTTGGTCACCTAATTGCATTATTGGGCCAAGAAGGAGAAATCCTTATCGGAAAGCCCCCCTCTCTCTGAGGAGCGGCTTTGGTTGTCATAATTGTGATTCTGTAATATTATTTGTGAATAATTAATTATTGATTTATATGATAAGAAAATATTTATAAATGATGGATTTATTTGTTTTATGTGGTTATAATTGAATGATTTAATGTTGAGGTGTTTTATCAGTAATTTTGTCGGAATGGAGGTATTAAAAATCAAATCAGTATTTTTTACGATATATTGCGTGAGTTATAATTTTTAATCCGACCGTTGGATCGTTGTAATTTTTGGATATGTTATACATACATAAGTTGAGTATTTGTCCACAAATTTTGAACCGTTAAAAATGAACGAATGATTTGTTATGAATTTTAAGAGGTGGCTGATTCGGAAATTAGGTTTATAATTGATTTTGGTGGAAAATTCTAGAATTGAGTGGGCCCCACTTGTGGTTGGTGAAGAAATGTGCTGAATTTTATTTCAAATGTGGTGGGTGGGAATAGTAGCGAAGTAAAGCCATCGGAGTTGCGGAGTTAATGCCGCTTGACGTCTTTAACATTTTCCTATAAATAGAGGGCTAAGTTAGAATTGAAAATCACACCGTAAACAAGTTTTCTCTCTTTCTCTCTATATTATCGAAGCGTATTCTTGTGAGTATTTTGAGTATACGTTGAGTATTGTTAGCGGTGCAAGTTCCTTCAAAGACTATATCCAGGTGTTTCAACTAAAGCACTTGCTTTTCGAGGTAAGGGATGTTATTTTCTTCTCGGATGATATTATTTCTTCAATATCATTATCTTTGAAATATTGGTTGGAACTTTTTATCAAATTTGGAACTTTTTCATGCTGGGGTTACTATTCATGAGTTACTATTCACGAGTTCTTATTCATGAGTTACTATTCACGAGTTCTTATTCACGAGTACTATTCATTAAGCGTGAGAGATGTTTTTTGTGGAATTTCTATCTTTTGTGTGTGAGAGTTCTTATTCACGATACTTAAGACTATTCATTATTAAAAATGAAAATTTTTTCTTTTCGTCTAAAATATCTATTCGGATACTAGCTTTGATTGTATCCATGTGTTGATCATTCTTGAATTTTACACCACTATGATTATTTTGAGGTATTTTGGACGTGGATAAAACCAAGTACTTAATCCTTAATCCTTGTCATTTTGTTTCCTTTGGATTCGTTTCTTTAAAAATATTTTCATCATCCTCGGTCTTAAATGATGATATTATTGAATATCTTTGGCCTGTAGTGCAAAGATGAATGATTTGAAGAATATCTTTGGCTCAGTAGTGCAAAGATGAGCAGTGTTTAAATGAATACGACCGATCGATGAATATCTTTGGCCTTTAGTGCAAAGATGAGCAGTGTTGAGATGAACATGATCGATCGATGAATATCTTTGGCTTCAGTGCAAAGATGAATATTTGATTTGAGATGAATATTGATTGATGTTGAGGATAAAATATTGATGATGGATTTGTTAAATTCATAGATTATAGTAGATTTCATTCTCTACGTAACTCTTCATGAATTATTATTTCACATGCGAATATTGATCCGAAACTTGTTGTCTATTGTATTCTATCAAATTTTTTCCTGTTGAAGACTAACGATAATTTGTTCTATATTATCTTAGTCATAACATTCTTTACTGGGCTAGTTGAGCTCACCCTTTTCCTTTTTGTTCCATTTTTCTTCTCAGGAAGCGAGATTATAGCAGGAACTAGTCGGGGTGTGGAGTGATGGTTCTAGATAGCTGTTTTAGTAGTCCTCACTATTCTGTAAAATACTGTATCAATAATGAGGATTTATTATAGTGTGGATATTGTCTAGAAGACAATATTTGTATTTAAACTCACAGTTTTTGTGTTGTCGTATTTTGCACGACAAATGTATTAATAAAGTTGTAGTTGTTTCTGTACCATGTTTTTGGCGACTCAGAATGGGTTGGATGGAATGGACCTATTTTGGGGGCGTCACAGTTGGTATCAGAGCTTAGGGATATGATCTCTGGCGGAGAATCGGGGAATAGAACTAGGAGGGAGAGGCGAGTAAATCCTTTTTGCTAGTGTGCCCTACCTAAGCTTATTTGTTAGTTAGTCGGTATATAGGGATATTATGTGATATATTGATTTCCTTAATTAACCCTTGTTTTATGGCGATATTTGAGAATGTCTAATGAGAATATTAATGATGGAGTAAATGAGACCGTGGAGATGCCTCTGTCTTTTGCCAACGAGAGAGCGTGCAACAGTGGCAATGTTCCTCATGAAACAACAACACCATTGAAGCGAGATGATGAAGCGAGGGATGTTTAGAAGCTTTTTTGCGATTCATGCAAAAATAAGGCGAGGAGACTCGTGTTCAAAATACGAGGAGAAATGATAGCAATTCACGGGTTGTCACAAACAAGCAGCTTCAAAGAATTGGGACCACCGAATTTAAGGGAAAGCGAGATCCGATCGTGGCGGAAACATGGTTCAAGCAAATTACCAAGATATTCGATGTCTTGGGATGCACGGAGGAATGAAGGTTCCATTCGCTACTTTTATGTTCAGTGATGCGAGGCGGATCATCTGGTAGAAGTCGTGAAGCGTACCCATCGATCGACTCAAAGGCGTATCGTGGGAGACATTTCAGAAATAGTTCAATGACAAGTACTTCCACGAAAGTATTCGTCTATATGAAGGAAGTGGAGTTTATTAGACTGGAGCGAGTAACAATAGCGGTGTCTCGAAGACGAGGCAAAGTTTGCGAGTTATCGTGTTTGCACCTCATTTGGTGGAGAATGAGGAGCGATGACGCGGATGTTTCGAGAGGTTTGAAACCCGGCATACGTCGATATCTCATTTCTCATAAATTTTGTCTCTATTCGGATGTTGTCAGCGAGGCTCGGTTGTTAGAAGCGAGATAACGAAATACGTTCAACCAAGGACCATAACCGAGGATCATACCTAGAAGATAGCGGTCATCGAATAACGATAACCAAAGAGAGAAAGAAGAATACTGATAAAAAGCGGTAACCATTCGGTGGTAATCGTGGCCATGAAAATAGAAGAAGCGAGTCGGGAGGAGATTTTAAAAAGGAGATTCAACAACGACCATTTGAAGGCGTCGGCCTTGATGAAGCAACTAGTTCGAGGAGGAGAAAGACCATCGATTCGTATGTTACAAATGCGGGAAGAGGGATATATCGCCCCAAACCGCGCCCAGCAGTTTAAGGTATGCTATAATTGTGGAAAAGAAGGACATATCGCTCGAGATTAGACGATATCGAAACCAGATCCAGTGAGCGGGAATGGTGACTCAAAAGGATGTCCGGAAAAGTCAAAGTCAAGCGGTTCTTGGAAGAGTGTTTATCGCGACCGGTCAAAAAATCGAGGAACCCGAACGAAGTTAGCACGGGTTAGTTAATTATAAATTCTTGCGAAGTTTATACCTTACTAGATCTGGATTCTACCCATTCTTTTTATCTCTCTTGCTTACGCTCAGCGTTTGAACTTGACTACGGAGAAATTAGACTTTGACCTATTTATGGAGACTCGTTAGGAGAAACTTTCATTACATCCATTGTTTAGAAATCTTGCTTGATTCGAAGTTGGCACTATCACATTTACGTTAACCTTATTTCTATAGAGATATTTGCTTTTGATGTGATTTTAAGGTTAACTACTCATCATTAAATTGATTGCTTTCGTAAGGTTGTTAGTTTTCATATTCTAAGCAACCTATTATTGAATTCGAGCAATCAAACCATTGTAATCAAACATTTTCATATCAAGCCATGAAGTCATTCGTTTATTACGGATGTCAAGTTTTCTTAGTCCATGTTATGGATTTGAATAAAGACACGTCGATTTGAATAATATTCTTGTTGTTATTGATTTTTCCGGCGTATTTTTTCAAGAAGAATTTCTTGGCTTACTTCCAAAGCTTCGATATTAAATTTTGTATCGACTTTGAACCCGGTACAAAACTCATTTCTAAAATCTCATATCGAATGGCTCTATTGAACTTCGAGGAGTTAAAAATTCAATTATAGAATTTGGTACCGAGCCTTTATCTTGTGACTTCCTTTGTGTGGAATTCACTAAGCCGAACTCTCTGTAGGGACGTCATATTCGATGCGATAGTAAAATCGATAGGTGTCATTGTGACGTGCTATCCAAGATTGGGATATGAGTCACGATTGAGAGCAACCTAAGTCGAGAATCGAAATCGTAGCTTTCAGAAGCTTAGTTGGTTATTATCGGAGATTCGTTGAAGGATATTCTCGAATCGCTATTCCATTAACGTGGTGACTCGTAGAGATACAAAATTTGAATGGAGCAAGGAATGTGGGAAGAGCTTGAAGAACTCAAGAGGAGACTCATTTCAAAGACATGTTACGACCATGCCATCCTGGAAAAGCTTAAGCGTAGTAGGTGGCGTGTTGAGTAGAAGATCGTATACAAATCTGAGTACGATATTGTCAAAGACTCATTTCAGTATAATTTACAAATAATAGAGATGGAGATGAAAACTCTAGGTACCCACGTGATGATATCACAGTATAATCGACTTTAATCGATAAAGTTAAAGGTATTCAAGCTACACAACGGGAGTGATGAATTTGAAGAAGGAGGTGCAAGAAGTTGTTATTTCAAAAGCGAGAATCGGTGAGGTGAGGAAAGCTCAAACCTTCGATTTATTAATCCATTTGAAATTCTCGATCGAATAGGAGGCGTGGCCTATAGACTCGTTTTATCGCCAAGTATGATGGCGTGTTTATAACGTTTTTTCACGTATCGATGTTACGTAAATATGTGAAACGACCGAACCACGTCATTGAGTTAGAACCGAAGACGAGATGACGAAGACTTAACACGAGGAGGTACTGTCAAGATCTTGTAGAGAAATAACATGTCCCATATCGAGGTTATACCACAAGTTAAAGTTTTGTGGAGGAATCATGCTATAGAGAAATGACACGGGAATTGGAAACGGAAATGAAAGCGAGGTATCCTCATCTTTTCAAACACGAGTACGTCACGTCAATTTCGAGGACGAAATTTCATAAGGAGGGAGGTTGTAAGACCCCAACTTATTATTAATGAAATTTAATTTTTTCTATTTATTATTTTGAAATAGTAAGGGTTGATTTGATTAATGTGGATAGTTAGGGGTTAAATACTAAATATTTCAAAATAAGCAAGTGGTTATAAAATATTCATTGTTGTTGTGGGGAATATTCGTTTTGGTCGTGGAATATTAAATCTTTGTCGGGAATATTCGTACGACTGCATGCGACCATGTGTGTGGGCCCATAACTGAAAGCGATTGGATGAAGAAACAGCATAAATATAAGTTGGTTAAAAATAATGGCGTAGTTATTACCAATTAAGATCATTGGAATACCCGGTGGTTAAAATACAAGAATACGCATTGGTTGGTTACAAGAAGACATTACGGTATTGCATAAAGATATTGAATTATTGATCCTTACATAAGAAGGCACTACTCAATAATTTTCACGGTAATTCTTATTCAATATTTTATTTTATTGATTCAATAATTCTTTGCGTTGATATTTTATATTATTGTTGTTCAATAATTGTCACCGCACATTATCTCCATTATCGGATCAATAATTCATATTATTTAAATAATATTATTAGATAGCATTATTGGCAATATCTAGAAAGTTACATCGAGGAGGTTTGGTCACCTAATTGCTGCGCGCAGATGAGGAGAAATCCTTATCTGAAAGCCCCTCTTCACAGGAGCTACTGGTTGTCATAATTGTGATTACGTAATATTATTTGTGAATAATTAATTATTGATTTATATGATAAGAAAATATTTATAAATGATGGATTTATTTGTTTTATGTGGTTATAATTGAATGATTTAATGTTGAGGTGTTTTATCGGTAATTTTGCCGGAATGGAGGTATTAAAAATCAAATCGATATTTTTACGATATATATTAGCGTGAGTTATAATTTTTAATCCGACCGTTGGATCGTTGTAATTTTGGATATGTTATACATACATAAGTTGAGTATTTGTCCACAAATTTTGAACCGTTAAAAATGAGCGAATGATTTGTTATGAATTTTAAGAGGTGGTGATTCGGAAATTAGGTTTATAATTGATTTTGGTGGAAAATTCTAGAATTGAGTGGGCCCCACTTGTGGTTGGTGAAGAAATGTGCTGAATTTTATTTCAAATGTGGTGGGTGGGAATAGTAGCAGTAAAGCCATCGAGGTTGCGAGAGTTAAATCGCTTTGACGTCTTAACATTTTCCTATAAATAGAAATTTAAGTTAGAATTGAAAATCACACCGTAAACAAGTTTTTCTCTTTTCTCTCTATATTATCGAGCGTATTCTTGTGAGTATTTTGAGTATACTTTGAGTATTGTTAGGCGGTGCAAGTTTCCTTGAGACTATATATAATTGTTTCAATTTAGAAATCTTGTCTTTCGAGGTAAGGGATGTTATTTTCTTCTCGGATGATATTATTTCTTCAATATCATTATCTTTGAAATATTGGTTGGAACTTTTTTATCAAATTTGGAACTTTTTTCATGTCGGGGTTACTTATTCATGAGTTCTTATTCACGAGTTACTATTCATGAGTTACTTATTCACGAGTTCTTATTCACGAAAGTACTATTCATGTAAGCGTGAAGATGTTTTTTTGTGGAATTTCTATCTTTTGGTGTGAGAGTTACTTATTCACGATACTGGCACTATTCACGCGAATCTAAGACTTATTCACCTAAAAATGAAAATTTTTCTTTTCGTCTAAAATATCTATTACGGATACTAGCTTTGATTGTATCCCATGTTGTTGATCATTTGAATTTTACACCACTATGATTATTTTTGAGGTATTTTTGGACGTGGATAAAACCAAGTACGTAATCCTTAATCCTTGTCATTTTGTTTCACTTTGGATTCGTTTCTTTAAAATATTTTCATCATCCTCGGTCTTAAATGATGATATTATTGAATATCTTTGGCCCAGTAGTGCAAAGATGAATGATTTCTGAAGAATATCTTTGGCCCGTAGTGCAAAGATGAGCAGTGTTTAAATGAATATGACCGAGTGATGAATATCTTTGGCCTTTAGTGCAAAAGATGAGCAGTGTTGAGATGAACATGACCGATCGATGAATATCTTTGGCTGTAGTGCAAAGATGAATATTTGATTTGAGATGAATATTGATTGATGTTCTGGGGATAAAATATTGATGATGGACTGTTAAATTCATAGATTATAGTAGATTTCATTTCTACGTAACTCTTCTATGAATTATTATTTACCGCTATGAATATTGATCGAAACTTGTTATCTCATTGTATTCTATCGATTTTTCCCTGTTGAAGACTAACGATAATTTGTTTATATTATCTTAGTCATAACATTCTTCTTTGGGCTAGTTGAGCTCACCCTTTTCCTTTTGTTCCATTTTTCTTCTCGAGGCGAGATTATAGCGAGGAACTAGTCTGAGGTGTGGAGTGATGGTTCTAGATAGGCATGTTTTAGTAGTCCTCACTATTCGTAAAATATTGTATCAATAATGAGGATTTATTTGAGTGTGGATATTGTCTAGAAGACAATATTTGTATTTAAACTCACAGTTTTTGTGTTGTCGTATTTTACACAACAAATGTATTAATAAAGTTGTAGTTGTTTCTGTACCATGTTTTTGGCGAATCAGAATGGGTTGGATGGAATGGACCTATTTTGGGGGCGTCACATATACGTCATCCATCTTGGGTCGCCACTTACATGGTACATAAATTCAAATAAAACTTACTAATATAAGCTGTTGTATGCAATACGACATATAAGCTCATGAGTTTGAATACAAATATTGTCTACTAGATATTATACAAACTCAAAAGGAGTCCTCATTACTACTATTATCACACTATTTCACGAATAGTGAGGACTACTAATGCTATCCTCCGGACCATTACTCCGCTCCTCGACTGTCGTCAAATTTATGTTCTCATTTCAAGAGAACGATGAAAGAAAGGGTGAGCTCAACTAGCCCAAGAAGAAAAATATTATGACTAAGATAATGCGTAATAATTTATCATTAGCCTTCAACAAAGTGTTAAACCGATAAAATACAATAGACAACAAGTTTAACTTCTGAATGGAATAAGCAATCCATTAAAAGAGTCAAGTAGAGAATAAAGTCTACTATCTTTTAGGTTTTAAAAGGTTTTCATCATTTGTTATAAATTTGAGACTCACTTTTAAAAATAATCCACATCATCGAATCACCCCCGCACTACGGCCAAGGATATTCATCAAATTATCAATGGTCATGACTATAGAATCACCCCTGGTCATAATCATACCAAAAACTATCCATCATTTGCATTACTGTGCCACCGAGGACTTTTATCACATCATTTATAACAAGCCATGATTATCTTAGAATGATCCTCGGTCATAATCATACTAAGTTCATCTATACACGTAAGTAAGAAGATAACATAGTATAACATGAGGATGATGACAATGACATAATAATTCAATAAAACAAGTTCAAGAATTATTTTATCCGAGGAATTATTAACGTCCAAATTGTCAAAATGATCTTTGTTTTGTAGAGTAAAATTCAAGAATGATCGGAAAAATATTTTCATGAAAAGATCTTTGGATGAAACGCAAATATCAAGGATATTCTACTAATTTCATGGAGTATAAGTCAAAGTTTTAACCAATTTGGGTATAATAAAGAATGGAATAACAAAAGAAATCACCATGCATGCGGTACTTGCATAGATGAGGTTATTCCAACAGAATAATAATAACGGAACCGAGTTAGGTGAAATTCACACCCAAGCGGGATGATCCAAATGAATAATAAATCTTTGAATAATAAACAATGGAACCGTGTCAGAGTAAAACACACACATGAGGATATTCCAATGAGAATAATAAATGCGAATAATAAACAATGGAACCGAGTAGGTGTAAACACACAGCATGGATATTCCAATGAATAATAAAGAATGGAATAATGAAGGAGATCACCAAGTATAGGGATTCAGCGTATCTGAGTTATTCCAATGAATAAATCTGAATGGAATAATATAAGGATTTCACCAAGTATAGGGTATCTGGCGTATCTGAGGTTATGTATAGGGTATGCCACTTTTTACGAGTTATTCAATGAATAATAATGAATGGAATAATGAAGTTCTCTTCATGAATAAGAAAGAATAACACCCCTTACGGTACAACAAATAATATCCCTTACCTTAGAAGAATGAATATTGGCGAAGGTGAAGTAGCGAGAATACTTTTCTTCTTTCTCTATAGTTTCTCTCTCAGAGTTTCGATTGAATTCGTGAAAAATAATGAAGCACTAGGCCTCTATTTATAGAAGATTTCTAGCTTAGCTTTTGCCGTGTGAAAAGGCAAGTGGCTCGGACATTTGGTGATGTGAAAAAAAAAGTGGTTTGGCCTTTTCAGAATGTGAAACGACAAGTGGTTCGGCCTCAGTAATGTGAAACGACAAGTGGTTCGACGCCTTTAATGTGAAACGGCAAGTGGTTCGACGCCTGGTAAAGGTAATTACTATTGACGAAGGTAATTACTATTCACAAAGGTAATTACTATTGAAGAAGGTAATTACTATTGACGAAGATAATTACTATTCACAAAGGTAATTACTATTGACGAAGGTAATTACTATTCACAAAGGTAATTACTATTGACGAAGGTAATTACTATTGACGAAGATAATTACTTATTCACAAAGGTAATTACTATCGATTAAAAGTAATTACTATATGACGAAGAGACTCTTAGATGATGACATATGCCATTTTATAAAATAATCAAACTTACCACAAATGTCTCATAATGTAATTTTATATACATCGAGGATTGAATAAATATTACCACAAATCATTTTATTTTTAATCAACACATATTTAATCTTTCAACAATTATTAATCATTTATAACTTGTCGCCTCAATTATTGATTTAATACTATAACATATTATCTGAGATGATCTTTGTGACAATAATTGAATCAATAATATAAGAGATATGATGCGTGAATTACTATATAGAATAATTGAGCATAGGTGAGTGACTTCTCACGTAAGCATCAATAATCAATATCGTGTCTTCTTATACAACTACGCGTAGACATCGTACTTTTACTACCTAGGGTAGTTCAAGCGCTTTTAACAGAATACCTCTGCCAGTTATTTTTATAGAAAGATAATTTTGTGCGTTTTAACTACGATAATACTTCCGATTAATGGGGTCCATTAATGATGGAAATAGTCGTCACGAATATTCCCTAATAAAAAGAATATTCTAACCAAACGAATATTTTATAACAACTTGCATACTTTGCAAAATTTATAAATACTACCCACAACTATAATATTATCTTAAATTCACACCATAATATTAAAAAAATTATTTCGACAAAATTTAAATCTTTATTGATAAAATCTGGGGTCTCACAATATATATATATAGTTCGTTTTTGGTGCATATCCTTTTATCTTACATACCCTGCTCACCATCTTTAGCAACGGACTGAGCGACGATTTCGTCTGTCGCTATAAAACAAATATACGATTTATATGTTATGACGACGGTTCGATGTGTATTCATTAAAAATTTAAGGCAGCGATTCTACAATATACGTGTGAACCAAACCGTCGCTAAAGATGATAATCACCACCACTACATGTTGTGGCGGTAGAATAACAATGTCTAGTGGCTTTTATTTTAATAATAGGGCCCCACCTGGTCAAACCTTACTTAAATGGGTCCCACCCTGTCAAATTTTATTAAAAAATGATTTTTTTTTTAAATATACTAACCGCTATACGACATGTAGCGGCTAGGCCTTAATTTTTTTTTAAACTCCCACCGCTACAACATGTAGTGGCTAACCAATCTGTATTAATTTATTATTAAGCAAGATATATTCAATATGTGAACTTTCAATATGTTCTATGTTATGAGTCACAAGTTTCAACAAGATGGAATGAACAGTAAGAAGATAAATATATCATATATAGTTGTATTTTTCCTTTCTTCATTTTTATATTCTGCTTGTGACATTTGTCCAACGTTTTTCGCATGTCATTCATTACTCGTAAAATTTTGACAAACACGTATATGCCTGGGCAGTTATTTAATTAAGAACGTAACTATCCAAACTATGTATCAATTTTGTCTCCTGTTGTATTATTTCTTAATTCGATATTATTTAGTGTTAGACTAAATATAATGGTATCATGTCTAGCTAGCAAATAATTGCAGACAAAATATGTCTAGTAAATAAGTACTAATTTTATATATAAAAGAATTCATTGTGTCTAATCAGTTAAATATATATGTTTTTATTGGAAAATATACGATTTAATTCTAAGCTTAATTATTGTGTCATTGAATTGAATCTCAATCGTCAATATTTTTTTATTGTCAAAATTTGAAATTATGAGAGAGCACATATTCACTCTTATTTTTAGACTTCCAATCTCTATTGTTGTTATTGATTTGACCATCGGAGATGGATTCAGAGGCAAAATGATACAAAACAGCTTTTTGCACTTATCACATACAAACCTTACTCTCTTTGACCCACCGTGAAAAATTAACTACCCAAGGAGAGAGACTAATGCCTATATCAACCCATATCAAGTTTCATTTGTAACCCATATGGGTCTAGTATGGAGTTCACAAAATCTCTGCCTATATATTTCTTCTTTTTCAGGTATTTCGAAACACCCAAATCTAGCTACCAAATCTGTATTCAAAACGTGCTCCCAACTGGACGAAATTAGAAGAGGCAAACATATTGTTGAAGAATAGAACATACATCTAATATCTTTTTCCCTTTGTTTTGTATTGTATTGTATTGTTTTTTTTTTTGGTTATTTGGACCACTTTGGCTGTTTCTATCAAATTACAAATACCAGAAAAATATTTTAAAAATTCTTTTTGTTTAAAAAAAAAATCTTGGCATGTGGTTAATTTTATGCAATATTAAAGAATCAGATTATATATATATATATATATATATATATATATATATATATATATCTTGATCCTGTCTGTTATATATATATAATAAATGATCTTATCTTGTCTTGGAGGAAGAAGGAAGAAAATTACTCTTAATACATATCCACTAAAAATGAATATGGATCAAATGTGTGATTAGACTATGTGATGTGTACATTTATTTATTGAGTAATGCTATAGACACAAGTTAGCTATTCTACAAATATTTTATAAACTGTTGATGTGATATATGTAATCCAACTCAGTATATTGATCAACAAATTGCTTCAATATTGTAGTCTTTGGCCTCACATAAAAAGCTGAGGTGATATGCTACATCAACAGTTTGTAAAATATTTATAGAATAGTTTTTGTCTGTATCATTAATTATTCTTATTTATTAATCAATCTCTACAAAATCAAGTGACATATATGACAATCTAAAATGGTGATATCATGTTATTTACTTTGATTTAAACTTGTGACTTGTTTAAAACAACAATGACACTATCACATAAAAAAGCTCACATAATACTCACATTCATACACATACACATCTATATTGTGAGTCTCCGCCCGACATGTGGGATCCACAAATATGCATGTGTGTATTATGTGAGCCACCATTAATATGGTAGCATTATTTTGTGGGATAACTTAACTCACCCACCATCCTCGTGATATTATTGAATTTTTTTAGCTTTTGTGCCATGATTTTGGTCGAGTAATATTGGGCATCTCATTTTGTGACCTAGTGAATTTTATTATTCTTTTGAACATTGAGGAGTGAAATTTCAAATTCCACAATTTTGTAAGGATCACTACGTTGTTGAAATTAGTCGTTGGCTCGACAGAACCACAAAAGACCACGAACATGCAAGGATTAATTAGTTATATGACTTACTCCCCTTGTGCTATATTTAAATATTGCAGGTGAGATTAATAAAATAATTTATTTTTATAAAATAAAAAAAATTATATTTAATTGTTCCATTGAAATGGAATGAATCATTCTTATTCCTATTAAATTTGTGAATTTTATTATTGGACGACATCAAATGTTGTGTAATACTACCGCCGCAAATACTAGCAATCCAAGAAATAGTAGCAGATAAATTTGATAGAAAACAAGGGTCTCACATTTAAGTGAATTTCATTTATTATTCATGTGAGAAGTTTTATAAAAATATTAATTTTTATTCATATATATATATATATATATATAATTATAATGAATCGGCAATTTACTTAAAAATAAATTTTATGCTAACTACTTTCATAATCTACGGTACGGTATATTAGTGAGTCCAACAGTTATAATCAATCAGAATCATATTGTATAAGCATAATATTATTTCAAATTATTTTAAATATGTGTGCCCTCTCTTCGCGCGCATCTGAAATAAAAACCCTAATTCAAGTGGGTGAGCTTTCTGGTGGGGAAGTGATCGATCGATCATGGCGACAAGTGTTTCACAGCTTAAGGCAGGTCCCGTGATCATGTCATCCAACCATCATACTTTATATTAAGCTCCATCTTAATTCGTATCCAACAAAACGATTTTCGTCTAGTACAGTTTCTTCGTACTGAAGAAGAAATTCTTCTACGATAATTAACAATGCTAAAAAATTTCCCAAATATTTTTCCTCCTCCCGTGCTGGAAAAGCTCCCCAGAAAATTTGCGTCATTGTTATTATCAGGGTTTTGACGATGATGATCTCGGCAGCATTGGCATGCATGCAGCTTAATGGTCGAATGGACGGACTTATATATATCGAATTCTCGTTCTTTTGCGTCCTACTCGATCGTATCGAGATCGCCGTCGTTGCTCTCCATATGTTAGCGAACAGGAAAGATACAGCTGTATCAACATTATGCTAGCTGTTGATCATATTAATTTGTATGGGGATATATATATATATATATATATATATATATATATATATATATATATAATTGCAGGATGAGTGTACGTCTGAAGTGTAATTCTCATGGTTGAGGTTTGGTAGAATTTGAGTAGTTTTTCCGATACAATCTTGAAATTGAGAATATTGATTGATTGATATCCTACTGTTTTGAATATTTTTTTATTTTATTTTTTTGTTGTACTGATCAGGTTGGAATTTTGGACAAGAACCGAGAATTGGTAAGGATCGAAGCTTAATAAAATTGCTCAAACTGGTAATTAATATATCCAGCCTGGCCTTGCTGTTTGATCGATATATTGCATGGTACACTTTGTAATGCTTTTTATTTTCCAAGCTGGTTTGCAATGTTTTCGTGAAGATTTCCCACTTTTGAAACGTTACAAAAGAAAAGGCCATTAATTAGAATGTTAATGTTTGTATATATATATATATATTAACATTATAAGTAGTAGGTTTTTGTTTTTTTTTTCATTTTCGTAAATAATTTTATTTTGGTTGTCAAGTTTGTCATTTACCACCACTATTCTTTTGTGTTACAAACCCAATAAATTAACGCAAAAAGATGAAACATGCAATTACGTGAAAACCCAAAAAGTACAAGAGAAAGAGAGAGTTATGAAAATTCTTAGAATGTTTTTAAATGTCTCATCTCCAAAATCCTAGCACCTATATTTATAGGCCATAGGAAAATTCATAATCAAATAAAATTAAAAATACTAAATTAAGTATGGTTAGAAAAGATAATTTTTTTAAACAAAAACAAAAACAGATTCTAAGTAATACCTAAATCCAAATCCAATAATACCCAACATTTTGCATGAGTGACTAGTAGGTTTTAATAAGAAGTATGGATTACTAAATTTATTTTGGCTCCAAGTACGTCCTAAAAGAGAGTGGATCAAGAAAATAACTGTCAAATGACCTTTGTGTGTGTTAATTTTATCATTTTATTTTATCGGAAAAAAGAATGTATCAATTTAACTAATCTCATAGTCCAGGTGATGTACAGGCCCGCCGGCCCAACTAGCTAATAATTCAGCCGGTCGAAGCATACACCCAGCAGCCGCGGGGACACGATAAGAATTATGAAATGGATCAATTGGTGATTGAGGCCAAGTGGTGTGGGCTGTTGACAGCCACGCCCATGTGATTGTGCCCATCCTTCCTCACACGTGCAATTGTCTCTTCTCTCGCGTGCCATCTCAGTCCTATTTCTATAGACAATAATATCCTCCACCTTCAAAATAAATTAAATTCACATATTATAAAAAATGTAATTTTTTCTCTCCCCATTTCCATGTTTGCAAGAAATCCGGTAATTCTTGTCAACAGAATACATGCATAAATAGTGGACTATATATTTATAATAACAAATCTACTTATATAAAAATCTACACTAACCATATACAGTTATATATATATATATATATATATATATATATATATATATATATTAGGATAATAATTTATAATTAAGTCTAATTTTATTTATACATAGGCATTGATTAATTTAGTCAACGAAATCACCTCATCAATTTATAAGGTCACATGTTAAATTGAAGCGAAAATAAAAAATTAATAATTTAATAATTTGATTAAAAAATTAAAAGGTTAATTATCAAAATAAAATTTTTTTTAATATAGTTATTTATATTTAACATTTACTATTATTAGCTATTGATTGATATTTATCTATTTATGTGATTGTAGCAAGATATTTGCTCTCTCTCTCAACTAAATTTCTTTCACCTCTCTCTTCTAGATGCATATGAACTTCTGGGTTTAAGTGGGGTCGCTAATACTTGAAAATTTGTAAGGATTCTCTCTCTATGTTTTACTTATTTGGGGTTTAAGTCGGAATGGATGTCATTTGGGAATGGTGTTTGATGCAATGTTTCTTTGCTTGTGGGCATTCATGATATGGTATATTCATTTGTTTTTTGATTTTGATTTTGATTTTGATTTTGATTTTGATTTTTACATAGACAATAGCATCATTTATTTGCTTTTGAACATGATTTAATGTTTAGCTTTGACATAACGATCAATTGCATAGTATCTGATCAACTATTTTTCATAACCAGTAATGATAACTTGGATTTTTGTTTGTCACAATAAGCAATACAGTTATTTCTCTTTCTCGTGGTGTTTTTATTTGAAAAATTGTAGTTTATTGTAATTAAAGCATTAAAAGATTCATCTTTTAGGCGTGCAGGGACTGGAAATAAACAAATTGGTTATTTTGTTTCTGTTTCATGCTTAAGAAAATTTGCTATTGACTACTGTTCATCTGATTAAAATGGTAATCTATGAGATGTTTTCTAAATTAACAATGACAGATAAATATCTCTGGATGTCTAATTTTTCTACACAATTTATTGCTCCCCTTTCTAGTAATGGTATTGAAATTATGATATTGACAGGTCGGAGACGTGTTTGATAGGATGAGTAATGATATTGACCGTGCTCAGAAGGAAATGCCTTCGGCTGAAAATGATATAGTAAGGGATGCAAAGCTCAAGAGGAAAGATTGTGATCTTCCCTTTAATCAAGAAATATGTGCCAGTGGCATCTCTATTGGGAGTTCAAATCTTGTTTATAGAGATTCCGATGGTGATAGTGTAAGCAGATGCAAAATTTCTGTGGCTGGATCTGGAGTTCCTTCTACGAGTCCTTATAGCACAAGTGATGCTGGAAATGTAGCTGAAGTGAGAAATTATAAAATTCCCAATTCAAATTTGGGTAATAGCTCAATCACTATGGAAGGTTTGAATTATTGGCGGGGCCAGCGGCATCAATTGTATCAATTGTCAGATGGGTCTACAAGTAGGAACCCCCAATGTGGATTGAGTGACAAGGAGCATATGGTATTAAGTTCAGAGGAAGAGTTGCGAAGAATGCCATTTGACCTTCAAGATGGTAAGCGTTTGCTGACCGAGCAACAAAATCGAGATCAAGATGAAGTATCTGCCAATTACAATAAGAACCTCCAAAGTAATATACGGCCTCTTGGTGATAATCAGTCAAATGTTTCACCCAACTTTCCTCAGTTTCTTGCTAAACAATATTTGAAGGGAAAGGGGGTTCAATCAAACAGCAACAAAACAGAAGTTAGTATTGCAGATATAAGTCAGAATGAGGATCAACAGGCTTCCCTAGGTAAGGTAGCATTTGCTGCACCATTGAGATCAAGTGCCGAATTAGAGAAATGCTCTGATATAGGAGATCTTGATTCATATCTTGATGGGGTTAGCTTGAGGGAGTGGCTAAAAGTTGGGAATTTTGAAATCAATAAAGTTGAGAGGTTACATTTGTTTAGGCAGATTGTGCAGTTAGTGGATTTTGCACACTTGCGAGGAGTTGCCTTGCAAGACTTGCGCCTTTCCTGTTTTCGTTTATTACCATTCAAGAGAGTCATATACTCTGGTAGACTAACCCAAATAGAAATGAGTGTTATAAATCAGAATATACAGAGGAAAAGGTCATTGGAACAAGAAATATGTCTGCAAAATAAATTGGGTATTAAACAACAAAAATTTGAGGTGGACATGAAATTTGTAAGGCACCAATCTCAGCTCTCCTCTAGATGTGGCATCAGTACTGTAGCTGAGAATGAGATTGATAGTAGCATGACTAGTGTACACAATTTTGATGATACTGAATGCAAGGCTCAAAACAATTTTTTTAGTTGCCAAAAGACATCCTTTCAGGCAGGGTTTGGGCCCAATTATGTGACTGTTCAATTAGAAAAGAAATGGTATGCTTGTCCTGAGAAGTTTAACGAGAGAGGCCTGTTACCATCCAATGTCTACAGTCTTGGTGTGCTCTTATTTGAGGTACCGTGTTTAAACTGTTTATGCATTTATTTTTTATTGAATTTTCCAGTCAGACACCATCCCTTGCTATTTGGCTCCAAACCACATTTTTGTTAAACTTTTTTTTAGGTTTATAAAATATACACGTCTTGATTAATTAATAATCAAGAGTATGCAGCCTTCAATTCCCGCAAGACCTTCTCAAAGCTTGTTTTTCCTCCTGGTTTGGTATATCCTTTTTACAGTAGAATCTATCTAACATTTAGACTCTTGAGGATTCTATCCCTTTAAACAACACTGCAGCTACTACCAGCTACCTAACAGAAGATCTTTGTCTTATATAATATTGGGAAAGTAATTTGATGCCAGATTTGGAAAAATATAGTTCTCCCATATTGATAGATCATTGAGACGTCAGGCTAGTGAATGTGAGACGTCAGGCTCATGTCCTTGACCTTGTCGGAATGGTAATGATACCATTCAGTAATATCCCAAAGATGTTACTTTGAGAAAGTACATCTCAATTGAATCATTAGTTATCTTTGCTTATATATGGACCTTTTACTTGATGATAGAATGCGACAGTTTTATTGCATACTTTCCCTTGGTTCTTGATCTTCATGGGCTCTTAGAATAGATTTAGGCATATACTGTGCATATGTTAATATTTTTTTTAAATAAACTTGTGCTTGTCTAGAAGCAATTATGATTTGAGATACTGATAAAATTTATAATTATGTCTTCTTACCTTCTTTTAGTTGGTGGTTTATTCTCTCATGTCTATTCCATTTAATGAGGTTTTGCTAATTGTATCTGATTTATTTTTGCATTTGAAAAGCTATACCAGCATTCGCTGGAACCTTGTCTTGTTCAATTTTAATTTTTGGTATTTCAGTGGAGTTCTTTTTCTTATTCCCTAAATAGATTTGATCATACCAGTGAGGAAGAATTTTTATTCATTTATACTAATACAAGTTATTCTAATCAGTTGCTATGCAGTTTTGACTCATTTGAGGTGCATTCTGAAGCAATGCTGGATTTGCGTCGTCAGATCCTTCCATCAAAATTTCTTTCAGAAAATTCAAAAGAAGCTGGTGTCTGTCTTTTTCTTCTGCATCCTGAACCTTCTTCTCGTCCAACAACAAGGTATTTCTATGTCAACATTTCATCCATCTGGCATCTACTACCTTCTATTGTAACTCTGAAAGTGTAAAAAAAAAGTTATCTTAAAATGGTAACCTTAGGTGTATACTTTCTGAGGCACTGTAATGATGCTAGTAATATGCAATTAGAGATATTTTTATTAAACTGAACTGATTGTTGCTAGTATTCGAATGTTAATAGCCAGTCATAATGCTAGTCGAAAGTAGCTTGTACCGATTATTATTTGAATATTAAAATTTAAATTTTAGTAAGCCACCAACTGAGATAAAGTAAGTAGCATAGCCACCCAGGAGACAAAGCACTGTAAAAGACTTAAGGGTTCGTAGCCTTCCACTTGGAGTGCAACTTAGGATCATGCCAGCACTATTCTTTTTTTTTTGTATCTTTCATTTAACAAGCATCCATATATGTGTATATATACGGGGAGTGATCCATAGCCAAAGTTGGTTATGGAGTGTTTAGTAATCAACCCATTTTGTACTGTCCATTATAAGATTAAACGGACACGATTTTCACAAAAAGTCCCTCCATACGCACCATTATGGTGCATAGAGAAAATTTCAAAAAAGAGTTTCACAGGGTTGTCACTATTGTTGCCTTCCTAGTTGGTTGACTTTTTACCCGTAAAATAATTACTGCTGGTTCTATATGTATTTGCATACAAATACTGCCTTTACCAGCTTGTACCTGTCAAACTTCTTTTGTTTCAGTGGTTTCACCAAGTATATGAACATATCACTAGCTCAGAATATAAACTCATTTATTACTTGGTAGTCTTAAGTCTTGTTCTTTTGGAAGAAAATTCATGTGTCTTTTTGGTTCAGAATTGTACTTTTGCTGTATGATGTGAAACAATCAGAAGTATTTTTTCATGTTTAACAGAGAAATCTTACAGTCTGAAATGATTTGTGGATCTGAAGAATTTTCCTTGGAAGACAACTTGTCGCCATGGACTGACAAGGATGATGACGCTGAGTCTGAGCTCCTACTGCTCTTTCTAAATTCTCTGGAGGAACAAAAGAAGAAGGAAACTTCTAGTTTACAAGAAAACATAGCATGCGTAGAAGCAGACATCAAGGAGTTTGAGGGAAGGTATGTATCGAACAAACCCTCAGATTGGACGGGCAACGTCTGTGCGATCAATCCTAGAAATAATACAAATTCATGTGATGTCTCCAGATCATTCTCTATGTCGAACAACCCTGCAGGGATATTGATGAAAAATCTCAGTCAGCTTCAAAATGCTTACTTCTATATGAGATCCCAAATCCAACATCCTGAAACTGCTGCCATGTCACGGCCAGATAAGAATGTCCTAATAAATCATGACAGGTCATCTCGCGTTAAAATTGAAAACGAGCAGTCCAGCATGGAAGGGAAACCTGTTAATTGCTTTAGTGCCTTTTTTGAAGGCATATGCAAGTTTGCTCGCTATAAGAAGTTTGATGTGTGTGGGACCTTGAGAAATGGCGATCTTCTCAATTCTGCAAATATGATTTGCTCTTTGAGTTTTGACCGTGAGGAGGATTACATTGCAACTGCTGGGATCTCGAAGAAAATTAAAGTTTTTGAGTTTGCTTCGCTTATAGATGACTCTGTTGATATTCATTATCCGGTGGTTGAGATGTCGAACAAATCTAAGCTTAGCTGTGTTTGCTGGAACAAATACATTAAGAACTATTTGGTTTCAACTGATTATGATGGTGTGGTTCAGGTGTGCATTCCTCGCGCAATGAGATATTTCTGAAATATAAACTTTTACAGCAGCATGGCCATATTTTATATTCTTTGGCTTATATAAAATTGACAGCTTTCGTTTTCTTCTTTGATGTGGTAGACACAGCATGAAAATATATTTATCTTTCATAAAATTTTGCAATGTCGTGAACTTCTCTAGAACTTAATTCAGAAACAATTATCTTTTTAATGATTCATAAAGTTACCATGGATTCTCTTTCTTTCTTAAAGCTGCCTATTGTATTCTTTTTGTTTTAGCATTTGCTGTAAATCTTATAAATGTCCTATCTGTTTTTAAAGGGAGCATGAAAATGCCAAGTTGCTTTCATTTGTCTCCTTACAGTTTCTATGCAAGCTATTTATTCAGCTATTATGTTACTTCTGTTAATTAATTATTTTCACGCTTTCCTTTTTCATCAAACTGTTTGTGCAAATTGATCAGATGTGGGATGCAAGCACTGGTCAAGGATTTTCTCAATACACAGAACACCAAAATAGGGCTTGGTCTGTTGATTTTTCTCAAGTGGATCCAATGAAATTTGCTAGTGGAAGTGATGATTGTTCCATCAAATTGTGGAGCATTAATGAGGTATGCTCTCTTTTGCTATTATTATAAACATCTTTAAATAAGCAATCCAGCCATACTTATACAGATTGTAATTGAAATTTGGCAAGTTTTATTTTCCACTTCTTGTTCCGGGTTTGTCGACAAAGCTAACTGTAAATTATAAACAAATGAAAGAAGAGAAGATGTGCTGAAAAATCTGGTAATTCCCTCTGCATTATGATACTAAGATATAGATGTAATTATGTGCACACACGCACTGACTCAGAGACTGAAAGAAGAGGACTGATAAATGCTATTTAGCAAATTGTAGTAGTCTCCTTGTCTATGAAAACATGATACAAACAATGTAATATTCTGAATCCTTATAATACTTGTAATGTTACTTATATGATTAATATAGGATGTTTTTGTGATTGAAATTGTAATACCCGGTTAAAAAAAATAAAATAATAATAAATAAATATAATAACAAAATAAAAAAAAAAAATTATAATTAGATAATAACTATTTATATATATCTTATATAAGTTATTCAAGTTGAACAATCTTTTAATTTTAAAAGGACTCTTTTACCTGGTAACCTATTTTGTAAAAGAATTTAATATATATAATTGGATCGCCGTTTACTGCATAAATCAGTGTAGCGGGTTTGCTGTAACCGAGAGAGAGAGAAAGGAATTGTTCCGATTTACGGTTGTGAAAGACATTAATTACAGAAGAAAGAAAACTAAAGCCAGTTTTGTCTTAATTATTTTTGTTTTCCTTTCTTGTATACTGGTATTGCTTATAGGGCCTTTCTCAATCTAGTTCTCCATTGGGTGTATGAATATAAGTATAATATTATATATGAATTTTGATGATTGATTTATAATTGTACATGTACAGTCATCTCTGGCAGCTATATAGCTCTAATAATAAAGGCCATGTTGTTTTATCTTTTAATAATAAAATATAGAATTTGCCATTATGAACAAGTATACATATACATGATTCTCTGGTATTAAATATACGATGTGTACTATATAAATATGCATATATATTAAGCCCAAATTTGTCAAAATTGAAGAATGATAAGAGACTTTGTGAAGGATCCGAGAATTAATTAAAATTTATTTTGACTTATATTGTGAACCAAATTTATTGCTATAAATTATATAATTTTTGGTATTCAAAAGTTACGTGTATATATATATATATATATATATATATATATAGTAATTTATATGTATATGTATCGGTTTTCTACTTGCCAAATGGTTATGCAGGTATATTAATTTATAGGTATAACAAAATGAATTCTAAAACAGAAAATACTTGTTTTAATTTTAAAGTTATAATTTCAATACCTATGTTATTATAATTTCAAGTTTATTAACTAAATACAAATTGAATTAAAAATAAATAAATATTAAGTATCAATGTGTGTAAGATGAATTAAAATACGTTTGAGTTAGGATATTTTATCCTAATGATTTCTATTTGTTCTGAATTTATATTTAGGATTTGTTCGGCTAATATTTTCGTATTTCACTATATCGAGTTAAGTGGCTTTCCGAACTATTTAGTGATTTTAAAATTATCGTTATTTATATGTATGTTTTAGTAATTACTCGGATGCCTAAATGTATGATTTCAAAATTCGTTGTATTTTATTTAAGGCTTCCATTTAAATTAAAATGTTATGTTCGTTTATTCAAAACTTCGGATCAAGTATTTATTTTTGAATTGTGAAATGAGATTATACGATTTTGAACTGTGAAAAAATATCGTTTAGAATATCGATAATAGAGAAAATGTTTTGAAATTCTCAATCTGGCCATGTATAGAACCCGTTATTGATTACATTTAGTTTCGAAGCTAATTTAGGATCAACTAAGGCTCACACCTTTTAGATGCTCTTCGGAGAGCGTGTAGATTCCTTAGTAGGGTGCGTGATCATTGACGTTATCGAACTTTTGGGCCGTGTTACAAGGCTATTGTAACCTTAGTCGCTAAGGCTGTGGATTAAAAGATATATGATATACATTGAAATCATTTTTGAATGTGGAATTTGTTTTTTTATTATCTGCTTTGAAAAGTATATTTACTATTGTTATCGAACAAAAAGAATTTCGAAAAAAAAGGTTTTTTGCAAATTATATCTGATTCGGCTAAATAGGAAAGATTGCTACTTGTTGGGCTTCATCGCTCACCCCCTTACAGATTTTTACAGGTCCCATCGTTGATAGTTGAGCACTTGTTTGATATGCTTTGGATGATTGGAGTTAATTTAAGATGTTACCTCTTTTGTCGTTGATTTTGACAAAACTCTTCGTTTCGAGGAGCTACGTTTCCGTTATTTAAATGTGGTATTTATTGGTATTTCATTTGGATTGAGTTAAAATATATTTATTGTTGGGTTTTAAGCTAAGATGTGACGCTCCCAAAATTAGGTATACATCACCCATTATGAGTCGCCAGATACATGGTACAAAATTCAAATATAACTTCATTTATCTAATTGTTGAGCGTCAGTATAGAATCGACCACGATTAATTGTGAGTTTTAATACAAATGTATGTACTCTCTCGTGGTGCTTCGACCACAACCTTTACAATGGTACTTTACATAAAAGTATAGTCAAAAAGCTGTTTTAGAAATTAAAATCTTTGGGAAGTGCTCAAGAAAACCTTCGTACATGGGAGGCCGTGCGTACAGGTTATAATAGATATCATATGTCCACGAAATTATCCTTGGTTGACCTAATATAAAAGAAAAGCGAGAAGATTACTATCATCTTCTTTCTAATAGTGAGTCTTTTCTTGACATATAACTATCTCCGGCTGTCTCCAAGTGCATATTATATTTCAAATAAACTCAAGATCATATAGGTAGTGCCTAGTAGATATACTCAAAGCAAGTGGATCGCACAACCACATCTTATGATAACATGAGGTTGTATATATAATAGACTTCTTGTATGATAGTGGCAAAACACCCTTCCAAAGTTGGGTTCGCCTCACCTATTTGATTCACCAAATATAACTACTAAATGATGTATAGAATCTGACACACTTTTCTATCTTTGTTTAGGGAGAACCTCCATAGCTAGAGACCAGATTCTATTCCCCTGTTATCCCCATTTCGACCGTGACACTCTTACGGCAACACTCTTTATTACGAAAGGAATTGTGAAGCGCGAAAGGGTGAGCACAACTAGCCCGATAAAGAATATCATGACTAAAGATAATTAAATTATCAATAGCTTTCATCGATAATAAATCGGAGATTTAGAACATATGGTAGATGATAAAACTTTTCAACCATAGTTGCGGTAGACGAAACAATCCATTAGAAGAGTCGAATAGACCATAAGGTCTATTATCTTCTATGTTAAAAGTCCACCAATAATGTTTTATCCATGTAAAATAAATCAACAGTTCCTGTCCAAAATCATATGAATAACTCATAATCATAATTGTGGTTCTAAATTCCTCTTCGCAACCAAGACGAAGATAATTTTCATCACCTATCTTCACGAAACATCAAAATCATGGTTATACCAAATCGAATTCTTGCTTTCATAATCATACTAATAAATTCGATCTTTGCACTACTGACCCAAAGATATTCATTAACAATTCATCTTTGCACTACATGCGAAAGACATACATTTATATTTTAGAAGAGTCAAGTAGAGCATGATATCTACTATCTTCTACAATTAAAAGTGTATAATAAATATTTTATCATTTGAGACTCGACAATAAATAATCCACATCATCGAATCACCCGTGAATTTAATCACTATGGCGAGGATATTCGTTAATATCACATCCATGAATTTATATTTCATCGGCCGAGACTCATTTCGATAATCAATCCATATCCTTTGAATTATCCATGCACTACTACGGCTAAGGATATTCGTTAATATCACGACCACGAATTATCCATACACTACAAATTTAAAGATAATCAAGTTTTCATCAACTGATCGTGATCATGCCATAAAACAATTCATCTTTGCACCTTTGGTAGAAGAGAATCCATAGCCATAATCATACCAAAAAGCGTCCATCAATGCACTACGGGCTAATGAGGACTTTTTCCACATCATTTGTAACATTACTACCATGATTATACTTAGAATAATCTCGGTCATAATCATACCAAGTCCATCTATGCATCTACTGAAAGATGACTTTCAACACTGATATAAGCATGAGGATGATGTGATGATATAAGAATCAATCGAATGAAATAAATGATAAATATTAAACATTTATAATACAATTTATCCGCGTTTGATAATAACCAAATGTTATCAATCACTTAATAATCTCATAATTTAATATCATTAATATTATAACAATATTTTAATCATTTCTTAAACTTATAAACAATTTATTTCAATTGTTTACACTTTATCAAATAATGCATTTAATCATTCAAAAATGCCATGCGATAAGATTTCATCATCGATGATCAAATCCTCATCAAAAATCTGATATACCCCTATATAGGATTCTTAAACTATAAAATCTATTTTCCAATTTTATTACTTCACATAACATATTTAATTCATTTACTCATAACTAGTTCATTTTCATGAAAAATACCAAATCGGTCCCAAAATGTTTTTTTTTAAGGATTTAGCGAATATAGTCTCATCTTGAACATATATTTTCTCGAATTTTAAAATTCATTTACTATTTTTCATATGGCTAAAAGCTGCCGAATATTTAGTCATTTATCATAAATTGTATTTTGTCCAAAAATTCAAATTTTCTGAGGTATACTCTCTGTTATATACATATACTCCCATAAAAATTTCACCAATTTTGGAGTTAACCACGAGGAGTTATAAGGGTTTAATTTTAAAATAATCTTTTCCCATAAAATCCATAACTCTTAATCTATACATCCAAAAATCGCCATTTTTGGACACAATCTAGAAAACTCATCAAATTATTGAGGGTCAGGAAAATTACGAAACTACCCCTGGCAGAAACCCCTTTTTAATGAAAATAAACTATTCGTATGAATACGAATGATCATTTACCATGCATGCGGTAATCTACATAGACATGTTATTTTAATGAATGAATAATAAAGAATGGAACCGGTCGTGCCAGAACGCACGAGATGAGGATATTAAGCGCGAATAATAAAGAATGGAATAATAAAAGAATTCACCGGGCATGCGATGAATCGCATGCTGACGAGTTATTCCAGCGAGAATACTAAATAACGAGAACCGAGGTCGAGCGTGATCATGCCAAGCGGTGATATTCCAACAGAATAATAAATAACGGAACCCGGTCCCGTAAAAACGCATGATATACATGATATTCAATGAGAATAATAGAGAATGGAATAATAGAAAAATTTCACCATGTATGCGATACTTGGCATGAGCAAAGTTATTCAACATAATAATAAAGAATGGAATAATAGAAGAATTTCACCATGTATACGGTAGTCTGTGTATATAGGTTATTCCAACAGAATAATGAAGAATGGAATAACAGAAGTTCTCTTCATGAATACGAACGAAATAATACCCCTCACTATAATAATAATAATAATATCCTTTACAAGTACGACAATTATATTTCCTACCTTAAAAAAAAAGTATTCCGACTGTTAGGGCGGGAATATACTTGATGAAAACTTGCACTACGCTCAAAGCTTTCTTAAACTCTAAAGAAATACGCTCAAGATTATAGAAGAAGAACTCTCTCTATAGTTTCTCTCTACAGAGTTTCAACTAATTAAGTAAGAAATAATGAAGGAATGAGCTTTATTTATAGAAAAATGGATTTGCATAGTAACTAACTCATAAGCGGTCCAGATTGATTTACTTTAATCTGACGGTCCATATTTAAAGCAAAATTTTTAAATAAATTATAATATATTCTATTTATAATCTAATAAAGCGAATAACTTTATAAAAGATTTTATTATCTGCAAACACTACTATAGAGCACTTATGCAAACACTTATGCATAATAAAATATAATATATTTTAATTATTGTCTAATAAAGCAGATAACTTTATAAAAGTATTACATTTTATATAAAAAGATTTTACTATTAGCCTAATAAAGCGAATAACTTTATAAAAGTATTCTATTTTATATAAAAAGCTTTTTACTTTTTTATTACATTAATAATACCAATAAAACAAAAGCGAGTAACTTATCACATAAGCATCGATAATCAATCTGGTGTGCTCTTATACAACCACCACAGCGTATTCTTTGTACTTTCTAACACCGGGTGTTTCAAGCGGTTAGCGGTAAAACTTCCGCCGTTATTTTCATAAGAATATTTTTTCGTTTTCTCAATCAAAACAATAATTCCGTTGTGGGATCCACTGATGATTGTACCGTAAATACGGATATTCCCCGACAAAAAGAATATTCCCTACTAATCGAATATTCCCCGACACAACGAATATTTTATATCAACTTGCTTACTTTGAAAAAAAAAAATCACATATTACCCTTAACTTTAAACTTTTATCAATTTAACTATTTACCAAAATAGAAAAATTGAACTTTTATTTCATAAAATTCGGGGTATTGTTGAGTTGTTTAGTTTGGGCTGCACGTTATTAATGTTGTTGCCTTGCAGGCCTTTGGGCTTGCGACGTGTAGCACTTCGGGCCTGTATCGGGTTCGGGGTGTTACAAAAATTATGTGTTATGTGATTGAATGTGTATGGTTTCATTATAAGTTTAAGTATACAAATTTGTTGTAAAACTAGTTAGAAATCACTATTCATAAAAACGCTAAAGTCCTTTAGGAAAGTCAACCGGATTAGTTAGGAAAGCTAACTAATTAGCAAAGTAGAAGCTAACTAGATAGTAAACTAAATTTGGAATAACCAACTTACGTGGGATCCGGTTAGGGTGTAGAGAAAGTAGGGATTTTTTAGTCATTATGAAAGTTTGTAATACTTACAAGCTTGTAAGTATTGATACTTGCTTTGAAGAGTAGTTACCAAATTGAGTTTTGCTAGCTCATGGTGTGTTGTCAAGCAATGAAAGGAGAGATGTGGCCTATTAGATTACTTGCTTTAGTGTTGTCAAGCATTGAGAGGTAAGATGTGGCTTATTAGTTATTTGCTTTAGTGTTGTCAAGCAAAGAAAGGAAGGTGAGATGTGACTTTTTGGTTGCAAGTGTCAAGCTTGGTAGGCCATTGGCCTTGTTGGTCATTTGTGAGTGGCTTAGCTTTTGGCCTTGTTGTTCAATTGTTAGAGGTTGAGCTAGATGGCCTTGTTGGCCACTTTGATTGGTTGTGGTGTGAGGACCATTATACCCCAAGTCTTGGTTACCTATAAATAAGACCCTCATGCCATGCTAATTAACCTTCAAACAATTCACAATAATCATAAGAGAGAATTATAGTAGATCAATCTTTAATTGAGAGAAGGAGATTAAAGTCTTGCATAATCAAGTTATCGTAAAGCTTGCAACTCCAATAGGTAATTTACGACTTGTCGTAGTCCTATTAGTTAATCGTTCTTATATTCGAAATCATGTAATATTGCATGCTAAACATAATTTGTATGTTAATAAGTAGCAAGTCATATGTTCATGATAAGCTAGCTCAAGTAAATGTCCTAATAAGTAAAGTAAAACATGATTATGCATGTTAGTAGTATGTTTATGTACTAGCTACCTAAATTGCTTCGTTAGACAAACTAATTAAATGAGATAAAGCATGATATGTATGTTTATATTAAAATCAAACATAGTAAGTAATAAAGTGTTGAAATAAAATTCATATTTAGAGTATACTAAGATTGTAAAGTCATGATTATGACTAACCGTACGTCAACCTAATGAATAATATTGGCCATACGACGAAAAATTAGCGTAAACATAGAAAACGCTATTAGACAAGTTTTCTAATTCATTCGATTTATGTACTTCCACAAAGTGCAATGATATGTTTTAAAATTTTGAATTTAATTTAATTTTTTCTTTGAATTATGAAGTTCATTATATATTGTGAAATAATTTATTGAGAAGAATTATTTGCCATTTGATTCGGCTTAACTCGAGTATTGAGCTATTCCTTTAGGAATAATTATTGATGTGATATTGAATTGCTATAATTCTTTATTTGAGTTGAGTTTATTGTGTCAAACAAAATTGTTTTGGGGCGGAATCTGTAGGTTAGTAACTGAAATGAGCAACCCTTATTCATGGGGGAATTTTTGATGTGTCGGGTAACCGACTCCTATATTGTTGAAAACAAAAGTTGTCAGTATAGAAGATGTTATGCATAACATAAGATATTATTAGGCTGATCCCCTTATATTATCTACAGAGAGTTCCAAGTCTTTATGACTGACGAATGAAGAGTTCTAAGTCTTATGACTGACGAACAGTTTTTGGTTTAACAACCCTTAGTTTACTATTATGAAAAATTGTTAATATCTTTTGTTGAGCTATTCATCCCTTTAAATCAGAGAAGTGTAAGTTCTCTTATGTGTTATGTGTTAAACTTGTTGAGCTATCTTATGCGCATTCTTGCAAATATGTTTCATTTGCAATTAAGGAAGTATTACCGGAAGAGTCTGGTAGTAGAGCGGGAAAGTTAAAGAAGAGTAGATATTTGGTCTTCTTTAATTGTAATAGAACTTAAAGTTGTAATAACTTTGGAGATTTGATTAAAAGAGTTGAGAATTATTATAAAAATGTATAGTGTACTTTATATTTAAGCTAGTAGATGTAGAAGTCATTTAACTATGCTAGATTAACAGTATTGACAATGTCTAGAAAGTTCGGTCGAGAAAAGAGGTTGTCTAATTGAGCAGCTTTAACAGAAAGCTCCCTTTTTTCTGGGAACTGACTGATTGCTAATATTAAAAGTCTAGGATAGATAAATGATGATGAAGTTGAGAAGAAGGGTTTAGTGTTGGATTGAAGTTATGGAATACTCAAGAGGAAGTATGGCTGGGAGGAGTTGCATATTTAATGCCTTAGAATAAGTTGTAATTTTTATGACTTTGAGATGTAACCGAAAATTGAAAAGTTTACGATTCTGGAATAAAGAGTATGAAGTTTTTAATTAAATGAATTTTTATCAAAGTATAATATTAGTGAATATTAAGGATAGATGTTGCGATCCAGGGATAGAGGTAAAGAATTGATGTAATGTCTGTAATAAACTAGTGAAACCAATAAAATTATTGGTAGATTTAATAGATGAAGTTGTATCGTCAGCACTGGATCAGGGGTTGAAGGAGACTCAGATTTGGGGGCATGACAAACAAGATGGGTTATCACAAATTATGAAATGATAAAGTGATGTAAGAGAAGGTTCGTTGGATAACTAATCAAATGACTACACAACTAGTATGGTGTCATTATCTTTCCTTCTCTTTTTTTTTCTTTCCCTCCCCCCCTCCTTTTTCCTATTTTTTACAACACGATTGAAGAATTTAAAGTATCCAAGGAAAACAGAGAGCTTAGTAATGAATGACTATGCATATCATAGAAGTAATTGCTGACAATGGGTTACAACAGCCATATACTTGGGCAGTTCCTTCCTGACTTAACCTTTTATTTTGTTTGATATTGTCTGTTGCACTGAATGCAGTTTCTTTTTCCATAAAATTTGTTTTAGTAAACGCTAGATGTGATCCTTGAACAGAAAAGTTCTATTGGCACAATATGCAACCGAGCAAATGTCTGTTGTGTCCAGTTCTCTCCTTACTCCTCACATCTGTTGGCTTTTGGGTCTGCTGATTTTAAGGTCTATTGCTATGATCTTCGACATACTAGGATCCCTTGGTGCACATTATCTGGCCACGGAAAGGCCGTTAGCTATGTGAAATTTTTAGATTCAGAAACTGTTGTTTCTGCATCTACAGATAACACTTTAAAAATTTGGGATCTCAACAAAACCAACCTAGAAGGGTTCTCCTCCAATGCTTGCAGCTCAACCTTTACCGGACATACTAATGAGAAGGTTGGTTTACTTTCCCCTGTATGAGAAATACTTTTTGAGTCTGTACAATGTTTCAGTTTAACTGTTTTGCTTCTGCTTGTGCAGAATTTTGTTGGATTATCAGTTCTCAATGGGTATATAGCATGCGGTTCTGAAACTAATGAGGTATGAGTTTGATTTTATAATTTTTTGTGCAGCACTTGTTTCGTCTGAATTTTTGGAGTTCCAATTTCCGACAAAGCTTACTTTACTTTTAGTGCACATTAAGAAAAAATGGCATGTTTACGGCTAGTAAACATCTTAAACAATGTACTGATTTGAATACTTTTAATTATTTTTGTTTATCTTTTTGCTGGGTATTCGTTATGATAGTGTAGGTCCTTGTCTTCGAGAAAAACCACATGATTTGTGTTCACAAGCCAGACATGAATGGTTCAGTGTGAAGGAAAATAGCTACTTTTCTGCTTCTCAAAATGAGCTGGCTGTCTGCTTGCTCATAAGCCTATTCAGTAACAACCTGATATTTTTCTTTTTTTCCTTATTCTTTCCTAAGAGCACTGAGAGATGTGTGTTCCACCCGCAACCTCGTTTTCAAAATATTTTTTTTCCTCAGAACAACTAATATCAAGCTCTTACTATGTGTTATGATTTTATTTTATGTTTTCTTTCAGGTGTATGCATATTACAGATCTCTGCCCATGCCAATTACTTCTCACAAATTTGGATCAGTTGATCCTATTTCTGGACAAGAGACTACTGATAATAATGAACCATTTGTTTCTAGTATTTGTTGGAGGGAGAAATATAACATGGTTGTTGCTGCAAACTCAAGTGGACGCATAGAGCTGTTGCAGATGGTGTGAGAAAAAATTGATTGTGTTGAAGAATCTTATGAGGATCAGAGTCTCTTCCACCAGAAGTTTCTTTGCACCTTGGCATTTTTAGTTGTAAATTGAGATATAACTCACCTTTCACAGTTTAATCACATGATTGTCTATGTTCAAGTCCATCAAGGGTTGCAAGAATAGTAAAGAATTTGATCAGCCTGACTACTTATTCAGTTACACTTATCAGTTTTTTTAGCTATTATGATATCCTTAAAAACGGTTGATAGACTTCAATGCTTAACGATGAATCATTTCAGTTGTAAAAGATCACAACTGACTGTCATCGGGAAGATATGGACATTACTGGAGAAAACCTTGTATCGCTTCTAAAAGTTTGAGGCCTCCCGCAAATTCTTGGGTTCTGTTAGAAATTCTCTGGGTTCTCTTAGAAGTTGGTCTGATTCTTCGTTACCAAGTTGATGGTTAAGTTCTTCAGGAGTAAATTGCTTCCTTTAGATGATATCTAAAGAGGAAGGAACTGGGAACTCAAAATTTCAACAGTTTTAATGCCTATGTGGGTGAGATATCCAATCTTAATATTTTTTTTTGGATGGAGATACCTATTTTTTTTTTTTAATATTTCCAGCTTTGTAAAGTTCCCTACTGCAATACAAATATTATGTTCTTCATAAAAATATATTTATATGTTACTTTGTTCAATTTGATGTGACATGTGGATGTGGTACATAAGAAGCTCAGTAAATAAATATCTAGAGATGACTTCTGGAATTTGTAAGATGAGGCATGTTGATGGTGTCTATTAAGAAACTCAGTGAAGACAAAATAGATGCCAGAGAATTCTGGATTGGATTCATTTTTATAGGTGCACTTAATCTGTATCTGTAGGAAAATTATATGTTTTTTTTTACTAGTATTTGTTTATTGTTTTTTTTAACCTTAAAGCGCTCACCTTGTCAAATCTAAGTGCAACCACTTTTTGCGTATATCCCCAAAATTAAGGTTTTTATCTGTTCTATCTTTGCAGCAGCATACTTAAAGCAGGTTTGTACAAGGTAATGGCATTGGCTAATATGCTTTTGGTCAGGTTTATATATTCTAATATTTTACAAGTCAAGCTTAGATTATTTGAAGTTAGGGAGAAGGCTTCCATGTTGGCTATTATTATGGTACTTCTAATTCAATTCATTACGTTTGTAGCCTTTAGGTTCAAAGTAAGTTTGTTGTACTATTTAGTATGTTCCAAGAATATCTGGTAATTGATAAAATGAAGTAAGTTAAAATGTGAAAAGAGAGCGGAAATGGAAAAGAAATTATAAAAAAAACGAAAAGGAGCAAGTAGTAAGGAAATAAAAGAAAGAAAATAATAAATAAAAAAGAGTAAAACAGTGATAATTAGGATTTGGATTAAAATAGTTTAACATAAATAGGTAGAGTTTTTCGCAACCTGATTGATTTTGTTATTTTTTAACTCTACCTTGGATCCGTGACTTATGTGAGACAAAAACATTGTTCTGTGTATGGTTGCAAATGGTTGCTACTGCCATGAATTAGATAGGTTTTAATACTTTTGGGCCCTTGTGGACTAATCGTTCATTTGAGGTTTCTATTTTACTTAAAACTAATAATAGGTTTTTAATAATTATTCATTTGAGGTTTCTATTTTCCTAAAAACTAATAATAGGTTTTTAATGATTGTTCATTTGACGAAATATGGATTATGTATTTTAAGTGCTGAGGGCTGGCTCATGCGCACTGCGAGAATCATATATGTTGCAATAATTAGGCTTTAAGAGTAGGTAATTACCTTTTCTGGCTGCTCTGCTTGCTGATGGTTGAACTGCTTCTGTCCTGTATTTCTAATGGATCTGTTCAGTTGCAATTGTGATGTTTATTTTTTATCAGATAATTGTGATGTATGCTTTTTCACGTGGTTTCTCCTTTTATTTTAGTCATCCTCTACATGGTGGGCTATCCTATCCTAGCTGACTTCTGCCATAGGACATTGCTGGAATTGTGAAACAATACTAATATTTCTTTGGGCTTGTGGTGCTGCAGTAGCTAATGATCCATGGTCTGTTTTACTGTCATAATCTTGCTGTGCTGCTTTCTTCTTTTCCTGCAAGGTATTACTGCTATTGCTTTTGCTGTCCTATATGCAACTGTACACATGCTATTCTGAGGCTCAGCTACCATAAACGTTGTTTTGATGACTTGCTTTAATTTTTAGATTGCAATATTTCAAAATTTGGTGATGGGATTATCAGTTTCCTTTTAGCTGTTTAAGCTTTGTGTGCCTAGCTGTATATGATGGTGACTGTAAGAAGCTTGGCATACTAGCAGTCCCTCAACATGTTAGTACCTTGCTATAGTTGGGCACTTGGGGAAATTAGCTTTATCAGTTACCAGTTTTAGCTCAGCAATAACTGTTCTTAGTTTCAACGGGATTCCTCTTGTTAATAAACATGGACCTTGAAAAGAAAATTAGCATTCAGAAATGGATTTAACCACAATTTTTATGGACTTCCCAAAAATTGAAGGCAAAATTCCCAGATATGTTTTCCTGTCCTTCTCTTTCCTTACTTTACCTACCTAGTGATCTTATATTCCTGCATTAGTTTCTTAGCAATCAATATAGGTGCTTGTGCTGTCTTTTCCTGGAAACATTCGGTACTACTCTTTCCTCCCATTAAACCCTTATGGTTCCTCAAATTGTTGTCTACATATGCCCAATCATCCACGGGGCATCTTCCAAGCAAACTATAACCCTTGACCCTACTTGAGCTGAGAGATCTAAGAAGATATTGAAGGATATGCCAGTGACATTATTACTGGGATCTGTTTGCTAAGCTTTATTCCAGTGCCTGTATTTGCTAGGATGGGTGAAAAATCATATTATTCCAATGAACAGCAGTCTATTGTTAGATTTGGTTGTCTTCTGTCCTCTGGACAGAATGAACTGAGCTCCTTCGTCACTTTTTCTTGTGTTTTTATGTTGGTTACCATTTTGTTAGTCACTCAATGTTGAGTTGCATAACGGAAACATTGTCCTGTTTGAAACCTTGAAGGATTGATACAATCTCTAGTAAGTTTGATCAAATTATGCCATGCAGTTCTCTTTGGAAATTGTGCAGTTTGCTGCATTTTCTTTTTAGTTCAGTTTAAACTGTGTGAGAGTTTCTGCAACCTGAATCATTATGAGAAACTTGCATACAGAAAGTAATGTTTGTTGTTTACTGCAATAGTTCCAACTAGAGTTTATTTCTGTTTAGTGCTCATAGAAAATTATTGTTTATTAGTTCTATACATAGAGAAGATTATATACAGATCTTATTCAAGAAGTTTATAGTTTCACTATTAGCATGAAAAAAGCTTCCACTATGATAAATTAAAGTAACACGAGATATAGTATTTTAGTCTAGTCGAAGATATGAAACCCCAATTGGTTCAAGTGAAGACATGAAAATGTAAGATATCATTCCACTCTGTTATCAGATAATAAGTAGAAGGAAAATGTTAAAATGCTAATCGACCTTGAAAAGAAATATTTTTCAACTTGCTTTTGTATTTTGAAATTGCGAGTGCTCAGAACAAATAACTTGTTAACGTCATCTCCAAAAATTTCTGGTGAAGTGTAGCCTAAAGAATTCACGGTTCACCCTTGAAACTCCTGTAATGAGATATTTCTTTTTGCTCTTTTGGTGCAAAATGAGTCCTAGATTTGTACATCATGAATCATGTAGGCCACTAGTTTCTAGCCCATAGAAATTCTATTTTGGTAGTGTGACCAAAATAGAATTTCTTCCCAAAGATGGTAATTAACACATTGAATGTTACAACATTGGAAGATCTTGCACCCATACGGAATCCTTGACCACTAAGAGTAGGTAACCTGCTCCCCTGTTCTTGTTGCTATTGCAATAGAACCGTGACATTGTTTTCTGCCAGATTTGGAACACTGTACTTTCGTGAATGCCCTGGATAATCCTTTGGTCAATAGCCCAAAAATTTGATAAAGTGCATCAGGAACTCCGATTTATAGATGTAAAAGAAAGGGGGAAGTGAATGTTCAATGCGGCTAACTCAAGCCTTCAATCAGTTCAATCTCGTCACGAAATAACTTTATTATATTGAGGCCTAGGGGAGGTCGGAATCTGAGACATGGCCAGATGTTCTCTTTGGTTTTGGACTCATTATCATTAGTTGGCTTTCAGAATTCATCCTCAGACTGCGTCCTGTAGGAGTCATTTGTGGAGGTCTAAGTGACTGAGATCTTGGTGTCCCTGTGAATTCCAACCAACAAATACACTGTTATAGAAAAAAAACACTACTGCATCTTTTCTCTTACTGATCTTTTCAATGATAGTTTCAAAGTGGAAGAACTTCCCTCATATTTTTTTAAAGGATGACAGGAAAGGTAGATCATATTGCATTCTCATTTTGTTATGGAATCTCAAGAATGAAACGAATATATTCTATATGCATTAGCAATATCAAATGTAATTCAGTAGTGGTTCCCATGGAGAACTGTACTCTCTTTGAAACTAGTCTGGCTCCAGTTTTGTGGGGTTATGAATCATGTTTTACGAGTCTAGTGTCAGGCATAGTATGCAGAGCTTTTATGATGCTACAGTAGTTAACTCGGAATGTTGGTTCTATTTAGGAATCCTTGTTCGTATTATGCATTTCTGTTATATAGTTTCATATGTTATAAGCTCACAGACATGGCATGAGAAATTGTAGAAGGATTCAGATGATGTGCATGTGTTGTTTACAGTTTTCTTATTTCATATTCTTCCAAAGTATTCCTTGATTCCCAACAATATTTATATCTGAGATATATTTGCTTTGGTTTTCCTTTTATTGTTAGTGTTGTTACTGTTCGTATGTATTAGAACCAAAGTAGGAATCCTTGCTAGTACTATACATTTCTATTATAAAGTTTCATGTGTTATAAGCTCATAAACATGGCATGAGATGTGTAAAATATGCGAAGTGCTTGCTGCTTTAACAAACATAGACTTATATATATCTAGTTATTTGTCAGAGGAAAAAGCGAACCTGGCTGTTTGTGGGTTTTCACATCTGCAAGTTTCTTCACTGTCGAAAGTTTCTTTTTAATAGTAGTATCAGGAGAGACTACGGACTTCCTCTCGATTACAGGTGAGAATGGTTCATCTAAAACCACATTATCATCGCCAGCAGCTGAAGCGGCATCACTTCCTGATTCAGAAGTTTCTCTTTGATCACTTGATGTTGATTTCTCATTCTCCACTACTCTGTACGCAAACATTTGAAATGGGAGTTCTGATATTGGCAATGGATCTGGACTTTCCCAGTAAGGGAAGTTCCTTCGAAGCTTTGCCTCTGTTTCACAGTAATCTACCACTGGCATTGGTGCTTCTGGCTGGCTGTGATCAGGGTTCATCAATAAGAACCGCTTTATGTAGCGGAGAATCCTACAAATGGATGAGAAACTTGGCCGTTGAATGGGATCAGTATGCCAGCACCGTCTTGTCAAGTTCATTACATATTTTGGTGAATTAAATGGAAACAGTGGCCTCTCTCCTGTCCTAATATTGCGGCTTGTTTTATCTCCTTGTAGATGGCTATCCTCAAAAGGGACTTTACCGGTCAAAAGCTGAAAGCAGATCATCCCAAAGCTGTACACATCAGACTTTTCAGTATTCTTGGATTTCATATCTCCTGTCTGATCTTGTTCTGCCAGAACTTCTGGAGCATACCAGATGAATGGATGTGATTCGTTCTGAGTTGGAGATTTTTGGGTGAGACTAATAGAAGATGACAGCCCGAAACCTGAAACTTTTGCGTACAAGTAACCATCTGTGGGGACGTTTCTTGCTTTTACAAGGATGTTTGAAGGATTTAGATCTCCGTGGTAGATATTCTTCGAGTGTAGATATTCCATTCCTCTTGCAATCTGAAGCATAAGATCAACTGCAGCTGGAAGAGAGAATGGAACCCGCTTCTTTGTACCACAAATCTCTTTGATGTAGCTGGAGAGATCGCGAGTCATGAGTTCCATAACCAGAAAACATTCTTTCTTTTCCTCATCAGTAAACCCACAAAAAGTGTGCATTACATTTGGGTGTGAGAGAGAGAGTTCTTGAGAAATCCCATGAACCAGTGGCTCAATGTTTCCAAAAAAATGCTTTAGACAAAAGCTTTCACCCAACCACTGGATCTCCTTGTATTGGCTCCCGCTTCCTAATCGCCTCCTCACCTGGTAATCCTTTGAACCAACTAAGATTGAGCTTGGTAAGAGCTTACCATTCAATGCCTCTGCACCATCATTTAAGTTCTTGAAGATGAGTTCCTTGAGTCGCTGAGTTAAGCTTTGTCAAATGCTCTGAACCCGAATTTCTCCTCTCCTGAATCTTCCTGAGGAGAATCCATCTATCTTCATCCCAAACTGTTTCTAACCGACTGCAAAAATCCTGAGAAACCAGGTACTGCTTCCCATATTTCCACTGAAATATTTTAGGGTCTTTGCAGTGTTTTTGATACTTCATCGAGTATAAAACTCTCTTCTTTATTATCTCATCTTGGTCCAACCCCGATATATCTCCAGCAATTTCAATGGCTTCAATGACAACCGGAATGCAGCTTAGCAAATTGTGGATGTGAAATTCTACGCAATCTTTGTTCTGATGAAGGGTAATTGCTTTAGCCCAGCATTCCCTAGTTTCTATGCATTGCTTGATATATACCTCTCCTTCTCTAAATACCCTGTGAAGCTCTTTCAAAGGATGCACGATAACTTTCCATTTTGTATTCTTCTCTTCAAATCTCAGGTTTTGTTTCATCTCCTCTGCAATCGTTTCGTATGCAAAGCTGAACATATCGAGTAACAAACAACATTGTCTCTGATTAATTTGTATTTCCTCTCGGAACACCATCATAGCTTTCAGGCTCCCCACTACCTCTCCTATCTGCTGGAATTGCTCCATCCCTCTAAAGATCAAAATGCTTGATTATGATGCTATTACATACAAAATGTGACACGCAGAGGAGGAGAAGACTTGTAATTTGACAACGATCAGTACTCACCAAGAAATGATTACACCAGAAGCTTATGGAGATGATATATGTTTTTCCAAACGAAGGGAAGGGTTCAAATCCTTGGTTTGTCACAAAAGTTGTGGTTTTCCTTTGATCGTTGAGAACTGCTTATTTTCCTCGAAATGGCAGAGAAATCTTTGTAGATTGTTGAAAATTCTGATATATATATATATATATATATATATATATATAAATATTATTGTTGAGAACTGCTGATTTTTCTCAGAGTTGCAAGAGAATTGTAGGTTGAATAAGACAGATTTTTGATTTTCCTTTTGATTGTTGACAACTGCTGATTCTGTTTGGAAATGCCGGCTTCCTTTTGTATTGTTGTGAGATGCTGATTTTCAGAACGATTTTTTTTTAGCGAATTCTTGTATTAGTTGTATATTATCAATTCTTGGAAACTATTGATAATCAGATGACTTGTAAATTCATCTGAGAAAAAAAAAGAGTCAGAATTTTGACCCTGGGCCTGGGGTGTTTTCTTGAATGTTCAGGCCGAGAAGATAATATTGAAGATCATGTGAGGAAAAAATATTTGAATATATGTTGATTACCCAACACTTGTCAGCTTGGCCTAATTGAAGCTTTGGCCGTTGGAAAATGTCAGTTTTGTCTTGTGTGCATCAGTTATACCGTTACTACACCCATTTTTGTTGACACCGGCTAATATTTGAAAACTGATATTTTCACGTTTTTTTTATATTTTCACATGATTTTTTTTAGTGGGTCCTATATTCATGTAAGAGGAGATCACGTAAAAATATCAAAAATTCATGTGAAAATAGTACTCCCCTATTAAGCGTAAAAAAAATAAACTATTTGCATTCTTATTTCTAATTGATGGAATAATGAATTAAAATTTGTATGTATTAGCAATTACATGTATTTCAATAATATTAACAAGTCTTGTATTTTAGTGTGTTGTTTTAAATTTCAATCATGGGCGGAACCTGGGGGTTTAGGGAGGTCATATGACCCCACCCTGGAATTTTTGGGAGTTATTTATTTTCCTTTTCCTTCCTTTTTTTTATGTATATCCTTTTTTCCTTTGTTTTTTTTTTATTTTTACTTTATCATTAAAGTGGGTCAAAAAAAAGTGGTAACAACTCTCTCTCTAAACTAATTAAAAATAAAAAGTTAAAAAAATAAAACAATTTTTGTTGGACCCTACAATGGTGACCATAAGTTCACCATAGTTTTATCCTATCAAGATTATTAAAATTGTCTTCTTATATATATATATTTTTTGTTGCTGGAATTCATTCTTCCAAGCTAATTAATCCCATGAACCACAATATAAGGTTTTGAATATATAATATTATAATTTGTAATTTATCTATAAAAGTAGATAATCATTTGACTAAAAATTTCAAAGTCTGATTAGTAATCTCAAGTTCGGGAAAAATTAATATATATATATATATATGTATTTAAATTCATTATATTCATAACTCAAAAGTTGACAAGGGTTGGAATAGGATGTTGTAAAATACTATAATTGGACAATGAATTTGAAAGAAGCACTCCAAACGTTAATAAATAATTTTTTTACTTTTTTATTGATGTATTTTGACCCCTTCTATAAATGTTATGGTTCCGCCATCGGTTTCAATACTCTAAAAGTGCTATGAAAATAATGTTTGTTAAAATCTAAATAACTTTCATTACCCTCTTCTCCTTGCACAAAATCATGTGCAAGAATATGTTTAGTGTTTACTCTTTATGCACTACACGATACTCAATATAAATTTTTGTTTAAATTTTAATTATTAAGAAAAATTGAAAAATCAGTAGCCATGAACAAAGTTGGTATCCCCAAGTTATGCAAATCCTTGATTGTAATACATTGCGATAACAATGAATTAAAAGTATCATTAAAATAAAAGGAAAAAAAAGGTAAAATTGAAGAATAAAATGGAAAAATTGTTTATTTTAAATATAAAAGATAAATAAGAGTACTGGTTTGCAATTTGTAAAGTAGTATTTCACACATAATTCTGAATACAGGGTTCTATTTACAATAAAGTTTTCCTCTGGTGCCAAATTAGAAATACGTAAATGTAAGAGCATTGCAGATGCACACCGCCTGTAGAGACAACGTCGGAGAGTGAGATGCAGTGGTACGTCATCGCTTCGCTTCTCACCGTTCTCACCAGTTCTCAGGTCAGTCTGGAACCCTAAAAAAGCTCTAATTTCTCTCACATTTAATCTACTTATTGTTGATTTAAGCACATCTGATCCATTTGCTAAGTATGTAGTGGATATACTCATTTTTCCCTCTCTTCCAGTGTGTTATAGTATAATTGACAGATGTATTAACTCTATTTCAAAACTAGTTGTTGTGTTATCAGCTCAATTTATTTTAGCTATCAAAGCAGTTTTTGCTCTTTTGATTTGCCAAATAGTTAAATTTTGCTTTTGAAAGCATGGGCAGTACTTATAAGATGTTGAATGTGTGTTACATTTTACATTTTTCTAAATGTAATGGATGTTAACATAATAATTAAGGAAAAAGATATGAAATTTGACATTTATAGCCAACATTTTGATCCCAACAAGCTTTAAATTATGTGTAGTAGCATATAATTCATGCCATGGAATTGGAGTTAGGTACTGGTACAGTGGTACTTGATGTTTTAAGCTTAAACGTGTCCGATTCTTTATCAATTGTTGCTTAAGAATAATTACATCTTTTTTGTAAATTTTGAAGTTTGAACACAAGAAATTTGAATGGAAATAATAAAATAAAAATAAAAATCACTTCCAGTGCTTTTGAAAACTTATTAGAAGATTAATGTCGACATGTAATCAAGTCAAGTAATGGATTTTTAAGATTGAGTAATTAAGATTTTTACAAATTCAAGCTTAATCGAGTTCAAGTCAAGCTCATTTCAGTGTGCTCAAACTCTTCTTGTTTTATTCATGAGTCAATTCAAGTCGAGCTCTCATTGTTATGAGTTCAAGATTTTATCGAACACTAGTTTATAGGCACACACTACGTGTGTGTTAAAAGAGGGAAAAGGAAATGCTAAAAAATAGGACATGAGAGATGATGGGAGGGAGAAAAAATGAATAAAAAAAGTTTAAAGGGTAGAATAGGAAAATAAAAAAAGCTTCAGTTTTGTGTTTACACCATTCCTTCCTCCCGTTTTATAATATAGATATACAATAAAATATATTGTTCCTATGGCATATATAATTTGTATTTCCTTTAGCCTCTACAAGCTTAATCGAGAAACAAGTTGAGTTGAGTTAACTCAAATTTTTCCCTGAGCAAGTTGAGCTCGAGTCAAGTCGTGAGATGCAGCTGCTCGTTTTCATAATTTCATCCCTAGGTTAAGTTTTGCTGTGATTTTAGTCATTTCTTTTTTATGGCAGGGAATTTTGACTACATTATCACAGAGTGATGGGGGTTATAAATATGATTATGCAACTGTTCCTTTTCTTGCTGAAGTTTTCAAGGTACTTTACAGCTTATGATATCATGTAAACCAAGAGTATTTAATGGCAGAATGCATTTCAGTGTCCACTATCAGATTTTATTAATGTCGGAACTGTTAAACTTCAGCTTCTTGTGTCTAGTATTCTTCTTTGGAGAGAGTGTCAGAGATTGCCTCCTTCTCAGATGACTACAGAATGGAAGAGCATTCGTTTATACCCTATACCTTCTATCATATACCTCATCCACAATAATGTTCAGTTCGCTACCTTAACATATGTTGATACATCCACATATCAGATTATGGGCAATCTGAAAATTGTAACGACAGCAATATTATTCAGGTGCTATTCTTTTTTCTGTATTAAATTGAATTACTAGTCCCATTTCTGCATTTGGCTCGTACATTACATTTTTTCATTTTTTCTTTTTTTACATATTTACAGATATTTATTTTATTTTATTATGTAGGCTGTTTTTGAGGAGGAAGCTCTCTAATTTGCAGTGGATGGCAATTGTTCTATTGGCCATTGGAACAACAACAAGTCAGGTGCTCCTGTTCTACTATCTATATTATATATTCTGCTGTTACGTGCCACAAAGTGTATATATTTTCCTTTTAGATTCCAAAGTAACTACCATACATTAAGTTGTAGTTTATACTCTGATTGAAGAGCTACTAGACGTCAGGAGTTAGATGGACCATGATGATGGTTAACTAGCTGATTAACATCTACAGAGGTGGTTGACTAGCCATTTAATGGTCTGGTGAAGGTGTTAACATAACACGTTTGTTAAACTGCTCATCTGATTCTAGTATACTCTAGTGTTGCTTTGAGATCCAAATTATATTAGGCTACCTGTATAATCACATTGATACTTCTTTTTGAACCATAGCTCCTTTGGAATCATATTATTACACAAGAAGTTATTAATTTAGCATATTAAATTTATGACACAGCATTATAATGACACAAAACACTTTCTAGTCAGCAATTATATATTGGTTAGTCAGTTTATTACATATTGTTTAACCTTCTGATCTTGGAAAGCGTTGTAGAAGTCTTTTCAGTGCCATATTTGATGCACATATTTCCTTCGTTGACAAACTTCTGACTTAAGATTTCTCTGTGAAAATATCCCCATTGTGGAGAACTTGCTATTGTTTCCTCATATTCCTCTAATACCTCTTCCTATTGATAGGTCAAAGGATGTGGAGAGGCTTCATGTGACTCAATATTTTCATTTCCAATCCAGGGTTACATGCTGGGGGTGTTGTCTGCTTGTCTTTCTGCATTAGCTGGCATCTATACAGAATTTTTGATGAAGAAAAATAATGATTCCTTGTACTGGCAGAATATTCAGTTATACACGTAGGCCTCTATTCTTTGAGCTTCACAAATAGGAACAACTTCTTTTAAAATAAACATCATCACTTATATGCATATGATGGATTTATTATTATCATATTTTTATAGTCTATCTCCAAGTGATATATTCAAAGATTAAGAAGTAGTTTTCTAGTTTTTCTGTAAAGATTATTGACAACTGTCTTTTGGATAATCATAAGAATGTGGAGCAAAAGTTAGAAAAGAAGGATAAACCTAATTATTTATGCAAATTTTAGATTTATGAAGACCTTTCTGTACTTCAGAGTTGTGGAAATCATTTTCTTATATAATCAAATCTTCTTTTATATAAAAATATGTCATATCTTTCACCTAGAATAATTTTTAAGCATATGATTGCATTAAGGCAGCTTTCAGTTGCCAACTTCTATTGAATTTAACAAGCTTTTACCCTTTGAGTTTCTTATCTGGCGTCAACAATTTTCCTCTTCACCCACTGAAGAACCAAACTATGTCACAAAACAAACGAAAAATAATTTAAACCTAGAATTGGGTGATTTTTTGCAAGATGCTAAACAAATGCAAGGAGAGAGAGAAGAAAGAAAGGGTGGGTGTAATTTAGAAAATATAACACTATCAATATATGGATGATTTCTGCCTGGCTATTACAACATTAATACGACCCAATTCTGGTCAATCCCCAAAAGCCCTTAAAGAGATTGATTATATGATTTATTTTTTGACATTCCTATACTCAGGTGTGGTGCAATTTTCAACATGGTGCGACTTCTCTTGGATGATTTTAGAGGAGGATTTGAAAATGGACCATGGTGGCAGCGGCTTTTCAATGGATACAGCATCACAACGTGGTTGGTGGTGTTAAATCTTGGTTCCACTGGTCTACTAGTTTCATGGTTAATGAAGTATGCAGACAACATTGTTAAGGTGCCAACCTCTTTATTTATGTTCACTTACTTTCTTAGTCATCTTGCTCACCACAAGTATGTTGCACTTCAAGAGGAGATCTCATTAGAACCTTCTTTCTACTTGGATGAAAATGGCATTTAGTCAATTTTGGTCATCAAATTCATTCTAGATAATTTTGTCAAACCAGACTTTTATCAAATACTTATTGTGGCCTCCTCCAAGAATTTAGCAAAAACAGAGAGAAGAAACAGAAAAGGGAAAAGGAAAAGTTAGCATAACTTTATTAAAGAAAAAACATCTAAATTTGTTCAGTTTGTGGCTTTAGCAAAATGTTTACACTAAAGCTTAATAACCACAGTAAATACTTCAAACTGAAAATTCAACGTTGTATGTTTTGACAATCCTTCTTACCTTGTAATTTCAGTAAACAAATGTTTGAAAAATTCAGTATGCATCAAATTTAGCTTATCTTTTTGGGGTCAACATTCTATCATTGACTTTTTGGCATTTAACCATACAGAGGTTCATTTCACCTTTCATTTTATCCCCCTTTATTTTTTAGAATGTTTTCTGCTCGTAGGTATATTCCACATCTATGGCCATGCTGCTAACGATGATTCTTTCTGTGTTCCTCTTCAATTTCAAGCCCACATTACAGGTAAGCTTCCCATTGTTTTTTTCTTTTTTTTTTTTTGCTTTTACGATTAATTTCTTTCTCTTTAGTCGATGACTCAATAATATATTTCTTTGAAAAGGGGAGAAGGGGGGGAGAGGGGGGGGTGTTGTTTCGATATCAATCACCAGACTAAACTAGTTTAATCTCCCTGAAACAGTATTTTCTTTATGCACGTGTCATACATTAGATTTACAATGTTGGACGCACTGTGGTACTTACTGTTTTGATACTGTTGTTATTTTGCTTTCATATTTTCCCAATATGATTTATGTGCCATAAAGAGGTGATGCTATTGGTCTTTCAATTGGCTTGTTGAAATCCATATAAATTATGTTCTTCCCGTATATTTAAAATATAGTAGATTTACCATTTTATGTACTAAATGACGTTGTGAAAAGACTCTGTTTCAGCCTTTTATTTGGGGAGATTACTAATTGCTGATTTTTATATTGCAATTATTGTTGCTTGATATAATGGTATGTATTTTTCTATGTCGGTGTTTTTTATTTTATTTATATCCATTCATTTCTATTGTTTTATTTTAAGTTATTTATTTTATTATTTTCTTATTTTATTTGATTTATCCTTTTGTTTTCTACTAGCCTTACTACTTTTTACGCTTATATGATTCATTTTCAGCGTACCTAGTTTGTATTAAAAAGGCATTTTTGAGTTGAGAATTATTGTTTCTTTATAACTTGCATGTGTATCATTTCCTTTCTTTTGCAGCTCTTTTTGGGTATTGGTATCTGCATCATGTCGCTACAAATGTATTTTGCACCTCCAACCAAGCTTGTAGATTTGCCTTTGCCTGTAAAAAAACAGCTCCTGAGGGTTTTGTCGAAGTATCTGTTGATCGAAGAACAGATTCCTGATGTATTATCTCCATCAAAACAATCAATTTTTGGTATGTCTATGACCCTACAAAAAGAATTTTTGCAAGCTATTCTTTTTTGTGATGAAAATCAATTTTCATGTTTGAAGAACAGATTCCTGATGTATTATATGATATGTAACATATAAAATCATTAAAGAAAGAATCCTAAGTTACTAACAAAATTAAATATAGGATATTGTTTGACTATTATGTAACTGGCTATTGATGATTGTGAATTTTTAGCTTCACCTTGTGTACAAAATATTCATTGAACTTAAAAGGCTATTGTTTGACTATTATGTAACTGGCTATTGATGATTGTGAATTTTTAGCTTCACCTTGTGTACAAAATATTCATTGAACTTAAAAGGCATGATTTGGTGAGGTTATTATAGATCAGTTATACATAGTTGTCATGGCGCCACGACGAGATGCGGCAATAGTTGACTAGGCGACAAGACGCTCGCTATGGCGTCTATATGGCGACAAGTCATTAATAGTGTCCAATTTATATATTATTAATTTTACTTCAAAAGTATATTGAGCAATAAAATTTTATATACATTAAAACTCAAAACATAATAACTAACACTATGGAATACAATTAAAAATACAATAATATGAATACTTGACAATCAAAATTCAAAAGTTTTTGACATTTAAAACTAGTATAACAAGTCAACAAACACCACGTAGAAAATAAAGATTCAACCAATCATCACTTATCATACATTAATAAATAATAAAATTACACCATATAACAAGTATGATGAGTCATGGGTAAAAATTGAATTGATCACTTAACTTGGGTCAACTACCAAGGCATGAGTCGTAGCAGCTCTGCGTCCAAGGCGTTGCGTTGGCCCCAGGACGCCTAGTTGACGCCATGACAACTATGTTCTACAAAAGAAATGTAAATGCAAACCAACCAGACCTTTTGTACTGGGGTCTAAGTTTCAAATATTACTGAGAACCATTTGGGGCTTGGGGGTAGATACAAAGTGTGTTCAGTGTTGTAATGAAATTCAATGTAAAGAGGTGGTGGTTTTTGTGAGCAGAGCACCATTGGGGTAAAGATGGAGGCAGCAATTATTTTAACAGGAAGGCCGTGTTTGTTTGATTTTGGGATTATCAGGTATATTATTTAAAAAAATTACCTTACAACTTATGTTATGTCTTTTAATTTCTAAAGATACTCAGAAGTACTAGTAACAGAAAGAAATTAAGTGGTACCTCCTCTAGTTCCTTAAGTACGATTGATATAGGATACAACAAACACTTCATAAGACTTCTCATTTGCTTTATGGACTACTCCGTATTAAAATAAATTCAAGCAACTGGTATTCAGTAATATATACTACATTTTAGTTGGTTTCATATATGCATCTGCTATGATTTGAGGTCTTTGCCTGTAAGGTTGATTGTACCTTACACCTATCTGTTAGTTTTACTTATCGGTTATTTACTGTGTCTTATCATTTATTTTTAATAGGTTGGTCTTATTTAGAGGACTAAATCTGCTGTATTGGAAGCTCTAATCATATTATAACCATTAAAGCAGAAGGTTCTAGCCTTTTGAGCTAATATAGCATGCTGAAACCGCAGGTAAGATTTCTAGTTTCATAAGGATCCAGAACACTGTTTTCGGCTTCCATCCCAGCTGGCCTACCCCACCCCCTTTCCCCTTTCGGTCAAGGACAAAAAATACAAATATAGAATATATATATATATATATATATATATATATATATAGAGAGAGAGAGAGAGAGAGAGAGAGATGTGAATCTAGATTCTTCTATTAATGTGCAGCTAGAAAATCCCTAATATTCTAATAAGGCATTGTTGTGATTTAAAAATAGATGTGGTCATAAGTAGAGGATACCGAAAAATACATGGAACAAATCCTTTCGAGGCAGTTTGTGAGCTTGTGTTGAGTTTCTTAGAGATTACAAGAATTTTAAAATAATAAGAAAGTATAAAATATAATATTTCTTAATGCCAACCTCTGTTAAACTAATCATTAATTTGTGTGATTATCAAGTGAGTAAGAGATCTATTCATTTTGGTTGTCACGAAAACAACACAAGGTCTAATTAACTAGCACAAACTTGCCCAGCTAAGAGAAGATAGATGGACTAAATTATAGAAGTAATTTCAATCTGATATAAATAACAGTTGATTGAAATTTGGGAAATGGCTTAGCGCTTAACTAAATCTTAAGAATTTGAAAGAAAAATTTATCAAATTAATCCCACAACTGTTAGATTTTATACTCTCTGTGTCCCAAAATATAAGAGCACTTTCTGTTGCATTTTGCATATTATTGGTCTTTTAATTCTTATATATTACATCAGAGGAATATTGAATAAGGGCAGTGTTAGTAGTTGCTTGTGCCTTACTCTTGCAACAGCCTCAATTATATCTAAAAATTGTACAAATAATGATATTGATGATAATAGAATCCTATACCCATACTTCCCTTGCTTCTCTGGCATCCATTGCTGGTTTAAACCCCACCTACCTATAGTGACAGCATTGATTTAATGACAATATATGTGGCCAAAATTCTAATGAATCATTCATCTGTTATGTCAAGGAGCAACTATGTTAATAATGGATGGCTACCACGGTCCACAATCTACTGTTGATGCACTTGTTGATTGAGCTGATTTAATTTGTGGAAGCATATATGTGGACTAAAATCACAGGGGACACTTGTATTTATTGTTGCATTAAATATACATATCCAGTGGTTCTGGGTCATTACTTTGAATTTTAAACCTTGGGTTGAATTTTGCATGGAAGGTTAGCAGCTTTATGTAGGTTTGTGTTTGCTGCAGAGTTAAAATTAGTTGTTTATTTTAATTACCGGATACTATTGCTGAGTGATGACATAAAATATCGTATAATCTTCTCGAATGAATACTTGAATTGGAGGATCTAGTTAGCAACTTTTGGTTTTGGTTTTGGTTTTGGTTTAGTTGTTATTTTTAGTTGGTTGATGACATTGCGGAATGATTTACTGATGAAATATCATGTAATTTGTTTGTTTTATCATGCCAGCTGATTGTAGGTCCATTCCATTTCCTGTTTGAAACAATAAATTTAAATGTTAATTTTTCCTTTTTAATATTAAATGTTTATATCTTTCTATTTTTTGTTTTTTTTTTATTTGCTCCTTTAAATTTATAAAATTTTGCCCGGCAGTAGTATTCAATAAAAACAATATGGGAATTCAAATGTTAAATCCTATTTAGGTGATTGTCCAATTTTTTAATATTTTAAAATGTTTATATCTTTCTATTTTCATCAAAAATTATTATTTTACGCACGCGTTATTAAATTTTTATGAATTTTATTTTGCTCCTTTAAATTTATAAAATTAATGTAAAGGTGTGCTCCGGCATTCAAGTATTCAACAAAATATCATACTATAAATTATAAAGGGATATCCATCCAGAATTGTTTCTTAAATCCTATTTATCGGTGATATGTACGAGAAAAAGAAAAAGTCTAATTGAAACTTCACTTTAATTCCATTGAGGAGGTACTGTTATTTGGCTGGATCATATCAGTTGCACGAGCCATTAGAGGGTAGGTTGCATCAATTTAGATGAGGAAGAGTTATTTGGCTTACATGACTAATAGTCATTGTAGGTAAGATGGGAAGTTAGCTAGATCATAATTTATCATATGAAAATTTTCCTTTTTTTAAAAAATAATAATAATATCAAAATCACGAGTATACAGTATATAAACTTTTAGAATATAAATCACGTGTGGTAAATTGCATTTTGGTTTATAGTCAAAATAATGTTGGGGTTAGGTTTGCAAGAGAAAAATACAATGATTGAGGCAATTATTATTCTTATCAAAGATGGCTGGAGTAATATTTTAAGAGCATACAGAAAAATTCAAATTCAAATACATTCAGGTCTAATTTTTTTTCTGTTCATATAGAGTTTTTGATATTTTAAAGGAAATTTCCAACTTTCTCTGGAAATGTCAAATTTTGTCATTAAACATTGTTATCTCCAAATTTAATTTCGTATCTGCCTCGACAATGCCAGTTCCAGTACATTCTCTCTCATCCTCTCTTTCCCTCCCTCCCCTATAAATTAAATAGGCCACCATATTAGATAGTCCATGCAAGTGCAAAAATATTATACCAAAAGGAAAAAATTAAAAAAGAGAATATGAGTGGAGGTGGAATGGAATCCATGGCACGACCGCCGGCTAATGTAGGCGGTGGTGGTGCAACTGCAAATGGGCTGCAGCAAGCAAAAGAACGATGCGGCGGCGGAGGATACTTTCAGATGCCACTGCATTACCCAAGGTACACCCGATCGGAGTACGAGACGATGCCGGAGTGGAAACTCGATTGCTTGCTCACTCAGTATGGGTTGCCGGTCTCCGGTGATGTCAACCACAAGAGAAAGTTTGCCATGGGAGCTTTCCTTTGGTCTTACTAAAACTATATTGCTAGTTTGCTAACGTGATTGGAATTTAGGAGAATTATTAAGTATGCTTAAAATAAATCAAGGAGTTGCATGAAGAGAGTTGTGAAGATGTAACGTATTATTATGCTTCTTCTTTTTTAAAGTAATTAAAGTCTAAACGTATAATATGTTGTAAGTTAATGGAAAGTTTTTCTTTCTTGTCCAACATTTTCTTTTGATAACCGAAAACACTTATATTAACAGCACAATATTAAACCAGAAGTACATACTTAAAATTCCCGCCTAGCTACGATTAATCTCTGCTTAGACGTTAAGCGGTTCTTTATTCTCTCGATTTGATTAGGCGCGCGCCTAGGTAAAATTAGACATCTACTTTGAAGCTCTACAATACTTAAAATGGATTTTTTAAATTTTAAAGCATTAATTTTTTGGTAATATTTCATGTAATAATTAAAAAAAATTACATCTACTATATATATTTTATATAGTATAACATGTATGTACAGTTGAAAAAATAAAAAGGCTCAAGAAAACGTTTAGTCCGCCTAAAAAAATCACATCTACTATATATTTTATATAGTATAACATGCATGTACAGTTGAAAAAATAAAAAAATAAAAAGGCTCAAGAAAACGTTTAGTCTGCCTAAAATGGTTTAGATTTAGTTAATATAAAATAAAGTTTGATTAAGACTCTACGGAGTCGAACCTGATCTCAAATCGAGCTCGAGTAATTTAAACTTTTCATATCAATAAAAAATTACAGTTTGAGGAGGTTCGAGTAATTTATGAAATTTAAAATTTGTTTAATATTTATTTATTTTAAATGATTTACTTTTAATTGAGAACGAAGAGAGCTGTTTGTTCGTTTTTACCGCTTTAATTACAATATCTAAAAAAAAAAAAAAAGAGGGATTCACCTTTGCCCAAGACCCAAGTAGTTTATACGACGTCGTTATAATACCGGACGCCTACTGCGTACATTAGTATCTGTCGCTCACTTTATGAAGCCGGCACAAGATGAGCACCATTTCAACAGAGCAGGCCAAAAAAGCAAGCTCATAATTTCGGGGGGAAAATCACTTTCGTCTTTCTCTTTTTTAAATTAGTGTCCCCGCCAGAGTAGTAGAGAGAGAAAATCCCAATAAAGCTTCTCCTTCGATCGAAACCCTAACAAAAGAAAAGGAAAATGCCGAGAGAAATTATAACACTGCAGGTTGGACAATGTGGGAACCAGATCGGAATGGAGTTTTGGAAGCAACTTTGCCTTGAGCATGGCATCAGCAAAGATGGCATTCTCGAAGATTTCGCCACTCAGGTTCAAAGATTTTACTTTATGCTTTTATGTTTAAATCAGACTCAATTAAGGTACTTTAATTAGGCTCACTGTTTAATTTTTATTTTTTTAGGTCGTTTTATTTTGTATTTATGCTAGAATTAGTGTCGCTTGTACTGTAGAGCACATATTATATTTGCTATGAGTGTTGGATCAGGATTTTTGAAGTCATATTATATAGAAAATTTGATACACTGAATTTGTAAAATTGTATCACGGAATATATGGGTTGGAAATGCAATTTAAAAGGAATGCTTAATTTATAATTTTAAGCTGATTGTACTTATTCAGTTATTCCGTTCCAAATTGAGTAAGGTTAAATGCAGCATAAGTGTTGCTTAGGTTTTTCATTCTGATTCAAATACATTGCATGTTTTTGTAACAAATGTTTTCACACCCACTTGTTGGCAACCTAACACTGATATAAGCAGGGATGTAAACTACTGGGAGTCCAGTAATTGATTTTCTACTCGGTTTGTAAGGCTATAATTGAGCTTGGATTGAGCTCAATGCAGTGGTCAAGCTTGGTGTTTTTAGCTCACGTCTCAAGTCCAGTTGAGTCAAGAATATTCGATTAAATATATAATAAATATATAACTCAAATATAATATATATTTATTTTAGTATACACAATTTGTATACTTTTTCTGATCAAGCTTATACGAGCTTAGACAATTCAGGTTGAGATTGTCTTGTTTAATCTTGAGCTTCAAATCATGTTGTTGAAGTTCAGCTCATTTAGCTCACGACTTTGAGTCAACTCAAGTCCTTAGTGAGTCAATATCGTGCTCCAGCTCGAGTACAACTTTTGCGTTTACATCCCTAGATGTTAGGTGTGAGCATGCCAAGATTTTAGTAGGAAATTTACCTTATGTTAATCATGTACTTCTTGATAAAATGTGAAGATGTTTGTTCAAATTTTTATTTGCATTGCAGGGAGGTGACAGGAAGGACGTGTTTTTTTATCAAGCTGATGATCAACATTACATACCTAGAGCGTTGCTTATGGATTTGGAGCCCAGGGTGATTAATGGTATTCAAACTGGTGATTATCGAAATCTATTTAATCATGAGAACTTATTTATGTCAAAAGAGGGTGGGGGTGCAGGCAACAATTGGGCTAGTGGATATCATCAGGTTAATACTTTTTCTTTCTTGTGTCGGCATATATTCTTAGACCCCGCAACTTTAGTGGTTTTGTTTGATTGCCTAAATGTTTAGGTGGCATTTGTTCTTACATTTTTAATTGGTTGGTTACTAAGAGAGCTGTCGATAAAAACTGCACCCCAAGAAACAAAGAAAATTATATTGTTAGATAATGTTAACTTTGTAATTTTAGTTAGTAGGATTTTTAGATCGTTCTTCAACTCCAAGTTTGTCTTTAGAGCTAGTAATGTACCACCATATACAGTGGAAGAGACTAAGTAATTGAATAAACTTGATATTTATAATTTTGATATATACTTCGTGTGTTCTGGTTGCATACTTGCAGTCCTCTTAAATCAAGCTTGTGTTGGACTAGTTGATCTCTCATTTTCTTTATTTGTCGATATAGCGGTATTTGCCCAATCAACTCTAAGTTCTGGCGGTATTGGATTTATATGGCAATGTCATGCATCGATAAAGCTAATAAATATCAAACTTCTCACGTTGTGATTGTGTTTTGTGCAGGGTAAGAGTGTAGAAGAGGATTTAATGGATATGATTGATAGAGAAGCAGATGGAAGTGATATTCTTGAGGGTTTTGTTTTATGCCATTCAATTGCTGGGGGAACAGGCTCAGGTTTTGCCTACTTAACATTTCATTTTACCATTATTTTAACTCTGCCTCGTGAAACTTTGTACTATGTACAGGATTGCACAAAAGTCAAACATCCATATTTGCTGTCATTGAAACAACAATAGATTAAGATTTGGAATTTCAAAGTGCATACTTGGTGTTTTCCCTAACTTTCTGGCTTCACCTTTTTCCCTTTCGAAGTAAAGAGCTAAACTAAACCGAGCTTACCGGTAGTTTATAAGAATGAATTGTGCATGAGAATCCTTTTAATTTAGTTAAGAAAAGTAATCCTGAAAGGTCCTTGTGAGAATTTGTAACAGGTGATAATTTCCTCAAACCGTTGATCTAACTATGTACTACCTCCATTTGGAAAAGAGAATCCTATTTTTTTGGTGTCTCCCGTTCTTCCTTTTTCTTATGAATATTAAGATTTGTAGATGAGTGAGGGCACACTTACGAAAAGTTTTTCTATTATTTTTTTCTGAAAGTAAATTTTTGTTGTTCAAAGTTTATATAAAAAAAATCACTGAATAAAAAAATTTATGTTAAGTTTGTCCAATTCCATGAATAAGTTTTACTCTATTTCTTGGTTGGAGGGAGTAGGATATTGTTCAATGCATTGGGTGCTACTTATCAAATAAAAAATAACGAAGGAAATATTTTGAAAGGCTTGCTTGATTAATTTTATCACAAAAATTTTATGCTAACATTTTGAGTGGTTTCACCGTTAATTTTTTTATCTATCGATGGTTTATGCTAATTCAGGTATGGGTTCATATCTATTGGAGACTTTAAATGACCGTTACAGTAAGAAACTGGTTCAGACATATAGTGTGTTTCCTAACCAGAATGAGATAAGTGATGTGGTGGTGCAGCCCTACAACTCTCTTTTGACGCTCAAGCGGCTTACACTGAATGCTGATTGTGTTGTTGTTCTTGATAATACTGCACTTAATAGAATTGCCGTGGAACGCCTTCATATTCCAAATCCTTCCGTCTCTCAGACCAATTCTTTAGTTTCTACCGTAATGTCAGCTAGCACGACCACATTGCGTTATCCGGGCTACATGAACAATGACTTGGTTGGCCTTCTTGCTTCTTTGATCCCAACTCCAAGATGTCATTTTCTAATGACAGGATACACACCTCTCACAGTGGAGCGACAGGTAAAATTTCAATAGCTATATTGTGTATGTTTGATTTCTATGGGCAACTAAGTACTCTGGTTAAGTTCTTTGATGGTAGCTTCTATGAACTTGGGTAGCCAGCAAAGAGATTTTGTTTCTGGTGGCTAGATTTACTCTTTTTGACTCCTTTTACGCCTAACCTATTTCTTCAATCATGTAGCCTTGGGAAATATTTGATACCTAAACGTGTTTTGGTTTTATGGCATAACAGCTAAGGTATCTAGAGTTGAGATTTGTGATCGTCACTTTAACAATGGAATATCGTTTGCAGATACCTTTTAGGTTGTAAAAGCTTATTACTTTTACCTTTTCAAAAGTTTGATGTGATTCTCAGAATTTACTTGAATTCATTTCTCATTCTAGTTTGGTCCGAACAATAGTAATATTTTGTTAATGGAACGAATTAGCAACATTTAAGTTGTTCAGTCATTGTCACCAGATGGAGTTACTCACCTTTTGGCTAATGTCTACATGTCTGGGAAAGAGAAAACAAAGTTTACTAATGCAAAAAGTTGATAAAAGAAAAATAATTGAAGTACAATCCTATAAGGAGGAACTGGATGCAAGTAAAGAAGTTGTCAGAATGGCATATATAAGTTATAATTGTCCTTTTCATCCATTACCCTTGAAAAATGACAAGTATAGTAAGGAATAGTAGGACTGGTCTCATTATTTGCAGAGAAGTAGGAAGATGCTTCTATTTCTTGTGGTATTAATAATGAGTATTGTGGTGTCTCATATGAATTGGCATTTATATATCCATCTAAAGATGAAAGCTGCGCCCTGATTCAAATGATAACTTTCTGGCAGGCCAATATGATTCGTAAAACTACTGTACTAGATGTGATGAGAAGACTTCTTCAGGCAAGATATTCATCTCTTATAAACTGCTTTAAAAATTTATGGATAAAAGTTTTGTAACAATAGTCTGTTTTTGTAGACAAAGAATATCATGGTTTCCTCTAATGCTCGAACAAAAGAAGCCAGTCAGGCAAAATACATATCGATATTAAACATCATTCAGGGAGAAGTTGATCCTACTCAGGTAATATTAGTATTGCTTGCTTTAACTTTTTAATGTTCTTTGTTACAACTTATCTTTAGACTTTTTGTCTCTGTGAAAGAGTTTAAGTAATTTCTTGATACGGAAAGTACTTGGTACATCTGATTAAATGAGGATTCCTTTTTATTAGCAATATACTCCTTACCAGTTTAAACATAGTGCTACCTCTAAGAGCTCAGTCTGGAGATTTATGTGAAAGTTTATCACTTTCTCCTCGGGTGTAACGCATGTAGGTGCACTGAATTTAAATTGTACTTCTTAGTTGTTATAGTACAAATTTCTTGAGAAATTTAGGCAATCTTTGTGAGAACTCACCATTCATTTCTAGATTTATTTAAATCTGCTTTGCTTTACTGAGAAGTTCCATGAAGCTGCATTCTGATACTTCTGGTGCTCTCAAAATCAGGTTCATGATAGTTTACAGAGAATCCGAGAAAGAAAGCTTGTAAATTTTATTGAATGGGGACCTGCGAGCATTCAGGTATGTCCTACAACCGCACTATGTTCTATACTGTTCATTGTCTCCTTTGTAGAAGCTTATAATGTATCTTTCCTTTTCTTTTGTTTCTTTTCCTTTTGGCAGATTGCTCTATCTAGAAAGTCTCCTTATGTTCAAACTGCCCACAGGGTGAGATTTCCTTGTATAGTTTCCTTATTTTATCTTTTCATGACTTTTATTTATTGTATATGGAAATGTATATATGCTTTTAGATTTGTAAATCTCAACTACTTATGACTTATTGTTAGATTATTTGAAGGTTAACCTAAAACTGTGATTCAAAAAATTCTACATTTTTTAGGTCAGTGGCCTTATGCTAGCAAGTTATACTGGTATCCGGCACCTATTCAGCAAGTGTTTGAGTCAATATTCACTCTTGAGAAAGAGACAAGCCTTTCTTGACAAATACAGGAGTTTCCCATTGTTTGGTGCAAGTTACTTCACTACTTCCACTAGTTTTGTTTTAGCTCTAGTTTGTTGATTTTCTAAGAGTTCTTATTTTGGTTGATAGTTACCTGGTATTCCTTAATATGTGTAGTCCTATATTTGTTAGGTATTATAATATCCAAAATGGATCTCCTTTTGTGGCACATTAAGACAAGATCAAATAAGTTGATTGCTACATAATTCTGTTGATTCCCACATTTTTTCATGACCAGTTTATATTTATTTATTTATTGTAATTTTAACATAAATGTTATAGTGTTACAAGCCAAGGAAATTGACGAGTAGCACATTCATTAGTAGTTAAATTTTATGAGGGAATGAAGCCCTTGTGCTAAATATTGTGCTAAGATAAGGATTAACTACAAACTTTTTTAGTCAGACTGTATACATTCGTAAAGGTTCATCTCTTTTGTTTATAATGCTCAATCAAATGTTTATTCATTTTGTTCTCATTTCCATATGATGTGAAAATGGGGCAGGACAATGATCTTTCAGAATTTGATGAAGCTAGAGACATAATTGAGAGCTTGGTTGATGAATATAAGTCCTGTGAGTCCCCAGACTACATCAAATGGGGAATGGAGGTATAATCCCTACTTGTCTGATCACTTCCAGCTATAGTTCTTATTTGGCCTTTACCAATGAGTTTGTCGTATTGTTGTGCAGGATCCGGACCACATCCTAACAGGAGAAGGGAATGCTACGGGGACAGTGGATCAAAAATTAGCTATATGACCTAAGTATGTTACAAACTTCGAATAACTCGGTGGGAATTCACTTAAAATTTCTTCTCTCGCTAGAGTTGGGCACGCATGCATTACATGTTCAATCAACAATGTTTTAAAAGGCGTTAGGAGGGAGGCGGGCAGTCGAGGGGGGTCTAGCGCCTAAAGGGCCTTGGCGGGATTTTTTGTTTTAACCCAATTTTAATATTGTATCTTACATTTATTCAAACAAAACAATAATATAAAGCAAAACAATCTATAATAAAGATAAGACAAAAAACATTTTTAACCTACTGTGGTTGTACTGTTTTAAGCAATTAGCCACTATGCTTTAAAAATATTCAATTGACCCACTGTGGTTTTTAAAAATGTACAATCAAGTCATTCCGTCCAATTTGACTAACAGACGTCTAAAAATATCTTACGTGACTTTTTTGAAAAAAAATAAATATTACGTGTATTTACTGACTAGGCGTGAGGAAGCTTGGTTATCCTGCGTGGCTTTTTTTTCCTTTTATCTCTTTTTCAAATAATACAAATAATATATCAAATTTTTTGTATCAATGAAATCTATTACAACATTATATTAATTTCTACAAAAATTAAAATTAAAAAATCATTAATTATGTGGCAAAAAATAATTGAAATAATAATAAAATTAAAATTAATATTTTAATTCATTTTTTTTATAATTTTTTATTTTCCTTTTATCTTTTCCTTTCTTTTAATAATTATTTTTATTTTGAAAATTAATTCCAAATTAAAATAAAAAATCAGATCTGATGTCAAAACAGAATCAAGGTGCTTTTTATATAACCCGCAAGATCCCCAATTCGAAGAAATATATCAGAAAGAAACCCTAAAATTCCTCGATCATCAGCTGTTCCTGACCTAGAAATCAAAATCAAAGCAAATGGGGAACACGGAGAAGTTGATGAACCAGATTATGGAGCTCAAGTTCACAGCCAAGAGCCTCCAACGCCAAGCAAGAAAGTGCGACAAAGATGAGAAATCGGAGAAATTGAAGGTCAAAAAAGCCATCGAGAAAGGCAACATGGACGGCGCTCGCCATAAAGCTTTGCTTCCCAGAAAATATTTTTTATTTTAATTCTAGCCTTGTAGCTTGCTGCTGTCGCAATAAAGCTTTGCTGCCCAGAAAATATTTCAAAGTAAACTTTTAAAGTTTCCCATCCTAAAGCTTTATTGCCCAGAAATCAGTCATCGCCGAACCAAATTATCACAACCCAATATCGATTAATCATCACTGCAACAACTAACAATAATAGTATGTTGTTGGCGTTCGACCGATTGAAGAGATTCATTCAAAGATTGAATCGTGGGAGATGAATATTATTATTATTTGTATTATTTAGAATTAAAATAATTAAAAGAAAGGAAAAGAGATAAAAGGAAAAGAATACAAATAAAGTATTTTTATTTTTATTTTTAAAATAAAACATACATATTATAAATATTATAATATTAATTTTTATTAATATTATACATATTATAAATATTTAGGTAAAGAAAAGAAAGAAAATAAAACATAAAAATATTTTTAAAACTACATTGGGCTAATTGTATTTTTTTAAAGTGCGTTGGCATTTCAATAGTATTAATAATTTGGTTGGTTTGAACACGTAGAAAATAACTTGTTTTATTTATTTTTTCAAAAGCCACGTAGGAAAATCGGTTTAATTTTTTAACGTCAAAATACGCAAAATTGGACGGAATGGGTTAATTGAACATTTTAAAATTATAGTTAAATTTAATTGAATATTTTAAAAGCGTTAATTGGCTTAATCGCTTAAAACACTACAATGGCAAAGTATATAAAAGTGTTTTTTTGCCATAAAGATAATAATGACATTTCTTAAAGTTTAAACACATATCCATATCAGAAATGTCAAAATTCAAACACAAACACGCAATTATTCAAAGTTCAAAACATATTTTTAACGTATTAGTTTTATTCATAAATAAGATTGTTGTTAAATAATAAAATTTAAAATTTTAATAATTTAAGCCAATATTAAAACTTAAGAAACTAAACATAAATTTAAGAATTATATTGAATTAAACTAAATAATACAAATGTATGATCATTTATATAATTTGAAATTGGTACAAGTTCAAAAAATTACTACTATAATAAAATATCCATTTTGACTTGATATTGTTCACTTCTTGTTGTGCTACTTGTATTATGAATATGATAAATCATTAAAAAATAAATATATCAATATTTTGTTTGAGTAGCCGTCTAGGTCCCACCTAATTTCTAGAGGAATTTTTTTTTTGGCCGTCTTGGGCCTAGGTGAGGCGCCAAGGGGGGGCCTAGCGCCTAGGCGGACTCTAGGCGGACCTAAGCGGAGATTTTTAGAACACTGTCAATCAAATTGTGCTTGCAACTACTTGTCACAAGTGTACTGGTTGGTGGTTGAAGTATAGCTTCGCGAAGATTGTAAAGTAGTGTGTTTATGGTTGAGTTTTGACTTGTTGAACATGGTATGGTATTCCATTTGAGATATTGTTTTATGTTTGTCTGGTATTCTAGTAGATACAAATTCTCATTGTAATTAGCTTCTTCCTACTTTTATTATCACTATTTATGTCAAATATGAAACTTATGGTGCCCTAGGGTTCAGTTTAGAGATCATGATACCTGATCAGGCTTGCATCAAGCTAGGGTTCAGTTTAGATATCATGATACCTGATCAGACTTGCATCAAGCGTTAGCGAATCAATTTAAGTTTCAGGGGGTTCATCAAATGATTTCAAGTAATTGGGTTAAAAGTTATTCAAAGAAATTCAATAGAAGAGTTGTGCCTCAATTAATGAATTTGACCCAAGCATTATTAGACCAAGGGAGCGCAATTTAAGCATTATTGGGCTGACCCATTTGGGTAATTTAATTCAGCTCATTTCAAGCAATCAATTGATTCAACATAAATTCCTAGCAGCCCATGGATTACATATTACATGGAAAGATTCAACTTTGACTTATCATACAACAATTCATAGTTGTGTATGACATCTTCTACCGCATCAATTGTTGATTGTACAAAGATTACTGCTTACATATAAGAGAGGGGTCAATGAGTCGTTGGTGTCCGTTTAACGTAGATTTCCTAGCGCGAACAATTGTACCAAGATTACCGCTTACATATAAGCGAAGGGTTGAGATGTTGTGAGCGATTCACCTTCATAGCTTACTAGAAACGATCCGGACGATAACTAACTCACACAAGCGTGTCGTGAAGTCTATCACTAGGCCCATTCAAAAGTTCCTCAACATGTGGCCTGTCTATATGATTGGATAGAATATATATGGTCTAGATAATAATATCTGAATGGTGTCTGCAAACCTTTGTATCTTAGTTGAAGGATTTCATGTGTAGTTGTCATGGTGGTTCGCGTGGTGCTTGCCGTTAGTTTTTACATGTGACATGTTTCTTGCTATCTGTTGACATTTTCAGTCAGTTTAATTTATAGATAGCTTAAAAAAGGTGATGCAGGCACAGTTTAGTTTGGTGACTGCACGATTTTTTTTTTTGTCCTCCTTGATAATTGAGAAAGTAGGCAATTCATAACTCCAAGGGGTTGGCCTAATGGTCAAGGAGGTTTGCTCCCTACCTTGACTTCTTGGGTTCAAACCTTGGGACTAGCACCCAGGAGAAAATCTCTTGAATACACCACACCGATGTGGGGGGCTGCCCGGGGATGGATTTAGTCTCGGTTGACACGTAAGATGGCCCGAGGATATCCTTATCTTTTAACTAAAGAAAAAGAAAAAGTAGGCAATTCATTGGTTAAATAAGGTTCCTATCTTAGAAGGCAAATGAAAACCATGAAGTCCAACTCATTATGTGGCCTACCGGATAATACACAATTTAATTAATTATTTGACACGACCCAAAATTTAATTATACTTTGGCAAATAGCATAATGAGCCATTAAATTTGTGACATTCAATATTATATATATATATTGGACTTATGGAAGTATGGAACCCAATTTCTTCACATTGATGGACTGTTAGAGATATGGATTGTCTAGGGTTGGTCCCACTAGACTCTTGCCGGAGGATTAGGGTATCTAATTATTGGATTACACTTCCACTTAATGTTATAGTCTCCCTAACGAGAAAGAGAAAATACACAATCCAATACATAATATAGGTTTAATGGAGGTTATCATCTTCAATAGTCTATTCGAATACAAGCTTATGCACTGAGGTTAATTCTTATGTTTGTGCGTATTGAAAATATCTTATTATTGGATTTGATTATGGGATCAAATCCCTAATGTGAAATATGTATCTAACAGTGTAATTAATGTATGTGAGAGCATCATAAAATTTTGTAAAATTGTGAGTTATGTCCTATATTTTACTCATTGCTAGATTGTTGGGTTTGATGATCATCTGAATTCCCCTGATTGAATATCTGACAATAAATCTATTTTGTCTTTCTTCTGTATGTGATCTACTATTGTTACCTCTATTTGAACAACACATGCAAATCCGGGTTCCTTTTCTCATGTGCCTCTGTTATGCCAATGTCGGGAAACTCTTCTTACGATTGATATATTTTGTTCCACTTCTCACTTGTACAAGTAGTATAACTTCTTTGCACATTTGTTGAAATGCATAGATTGATGTTATACTTGAGGATTTGTTTTACAGGGTATCCTATTATATTAATTTCCCATGAACTATTATTCTTAATCCATACACCGACACTAGTTTGATTCAGGAGTAAAAATGAATAACATTCTCCATTCTTTAGATGATTGCATCATACCATCAAAGTATAGAATTAATGTGAAGAATTGCACCTCTAGTTAACAATTCCTCTATCTTGATGAAAATTCTATTGCTCTTTATCTTGATGGAAGTTTTGTTGTCCGTCTTTTGCAGGAACCTCTATTGACCGGTTGGATAGCACGTGTTGATACTTTTTTCACTACTAGTACTTCCATACCTCATCCATCCCTTGGATGCATCTTACAACTTCATGTGATAAGTTCTTACACTAAGGATTGGGATAATTGTGAAATGACTTTTAATGCGAAGGAGGGGGGAGGGATATGGCCTCCATTTGATTGTTTCTCATAAATGTTTCAATGGTATTTTCATTATGGCAGGATGTACTTCCTTTCTCTTTTCTGAAATGTCAATTTGGTGAGAAAATAAAGCATTTTCTACCTACTGCACTGCATCAATAATATATTTCAGCTTAAGCAGATGCGTAGACGATGCATAACCACTTTGGCCTTTAAATGCCCCGCCTAGCCAAAATAATTAATTATAGGCCAAGAATATGACCTAATCCGGTCCCAGAAAAGGCCTTAAATAACGAGTCCATAACTAGCCAATACTACCCTGTACAAGTGGGCTGCCCTTGGCTGGTTAAGCACAGGTTTAAAGAGTAAACAAAGGCGACCAGAATCATTCAATGCAACGGTATGAACACATTCTCTATCTACCCTTTGCTTCTTTATCAGATTAATCTAGTAACTTTCATATCTATGTTGCTTTTCTTTATTATATCATACCTCATTCTCTATCTACCCTTTGCTTCTTTATCAGATTTTCCTCAGCCTTTTCTTTTTCTTGGGTTGTGGGTGACCATTTTAATTAGGATGAAGGTAGGCCTCCATTAGTTTTCCTTTATGTGGACCGCCCAACCCGTTAGCATGACTTGGGATTAAAAACTTTTTTAAACCCAACCCATTTTTTGAAGGCTAAAAATGACACGGATCACCCTTCTATAATGAATTTTTATGCTTTGTTATTAGTACGTAGGAGTTGAAGGTAGCTAGAAATTTTAGCACCAAAAATGAGAGCATATTCATGCCTAATTGCATACCCACCACAGTAATTAGTCAATCTGTTCAAGACTTATACAATACTCCCTCAATTCCGAATTATAAGATTTTGAAAAGGTTAATTTAAAACATTTTCAAACTCAAAATTAATATTATTAATCAATTAAATTTTAAAAATAATAAATCTTACAATTAGTAGTACTTTTTGGGTAGCTTATAATATTCATAATTGTATTGACATAAACTAAATAAATTCATGTCAGTTTTGAGATTGAAAATGTTTGAAATTGATTTTTTAAAAGTCAATAACGATCTTATAAATTGAAATGGAGGGAGTAATATATTTTTATTACGAATTAATACATATTTAGCATAGTTTTTTTTTCTTTCAAGAAATGACTTGAATGCCATTTTTAAATCTTTAACTGTTAAATAAAATAAAAAAGGGAGTTATTTTTTTGTAACAGAAAACAACTTGTTTGAAGATCAAGACTAGAACAAAGGAAAAGTTTAGGGGGACCGGGGGTGCTGATCGGTCAGCTATCGGATTTTTTTTTTTGACTCAAACAATTTATAATAATTATTGGAATTGAAATTTTTACATAATTCAGTTATTTATGTGTCATTCGATACATGTAAAAAATAAGATTGTCATTCGATACACAAATCACTGCTTGTCGCCCCACCCGTCCCTGTAGAAGGATTGCTAGAACAAAGAGTCCTTCTACACTGATCGACCATTTCGACCGGTCCAAAAAAAATTGTTTTTTTTTTTTTACATACTCCCAAAAAATATATAGTATTTTTTCCAACTGAAATTTTTACAGAATCTAGTGATTTTGGTGTAATTTAGATACATATAAAAAAAAGTGTTGCACAAATTATACACCACTATTTTTTATATGTATCTAAATTACACCGAAATTATTAAATTTTATAAAAATTTCAATCAGAAAAAACATTGTACATTTTTTGGTAGTCAAAAAAAATTGAACGGTCCCCCTAAGATAATTGAGAACAAGTAGTCAAAGGGAAAGACAAACCCAAAGGATGGGGGTCTGCCTCTCTTACAAGTATTAACTGCATTACAGCACTCTAGTCCATTATATTTACTGCACTGCTCTGCTGTGATGTGCTGTAAATTGGCAGTTGTTACAGAAAGAATGGCAAGTGGGTAAAATTTTTTAGCTTTTTGTTCCTTCCCACACCAGTCACAGCTACGGGAAAAAAGTTTTTTCATTGCATGTGTTTGACTAACAAGCTAATTTATTACCAGGACCACTCCTCTTGCTTCTAGTTCAGTAGTTCTTATGGGTGAAACTGAACCAACAAAATATCACCTCTTCTCATCACTCTTCAATTTGGATACCCAACAAAGATTTTAACTGTCAAAGCACCCTGACATGTTTTTCAACTGCACGAGGAAAGAGAGAAAAAACAAATAAATAAATATATATACATATACATATATATATATATATATATATATATATATATATATAGGGACAAGATCCAGTTCGGACGTCTGGACAGATTTAATGTCCGGATTTTTTTTTATTTTTTTATTTTACTTTTTATTTTTTTTAAACAACTAAAAAAAATATTAATAATTTATTGAACTGGAATTTTTCCATAATACAATGTTTTGGGTGTGATTTGAATACATATAATAAAACAAGTCTGTACAGTCAAAACACTATTATGGAAAATTTCAGTTCCATAAATTATTAATATATATTTTTTAATTGTTTTAAAAAAAAAAATCTGCATTTTAAGAAAATGCGGACTCCCGCGCGAGCCTTTTGAAGTCTAAATGCACTTGAGAATAGTGTTTGTCTAAATGTAATTTGTTCTACTCACAAACGCGACTTCTAAGCTCCAAACTCTGATGAAACATCATTTTTGGTGTAGTAACTTTGAAACTTATAAATTGTTTGCGCTTACAATAAATGTAGGGGATTATCATTTATATATGTGTTTTTGATATTTTTACATTGTTCCTTCTCATGTGAAGGTGGGGCTCACTGTATGCTTGTGTGAGAGAGACCATGTGAAAATATCAAAAATACATATAAAAATGTCAATTTCCTAAATATAAATACGACTTGTAAGCTCGGAATGCGCAGTAATCAAATTAAAACTTACGAACCGTCCACACACAATTTAACGCTCAAAACGCAGCAAAAAGAAAGAGAAAAATAGAGTCGCAGCACAGTTGGTTTATGCATTGGCATACTTCACAGTTGTATGGTGAGATTTGTGTAAAAAAAGAGTAATTTATAGGAGGGAGGGAGGGAGGGAGGCCAAACGGCTGTTTGATTGTGTTACTCAATCTGATACTACTACCCAACTGGTGGATTTTGTGGGACCTATAACCCTTTTGACATCACAAGTCTCATTCATTCAAAGGATTTAAGGGACTCAATTCAAATCAAATCCCTTCCATTTTCGCTATGTATGTGTTCGGTCAAATCATCTGATCTAACTTGACTTCTCTCTATCATAAAATCTGGTAATGGTTAACATGAAATTAATTTTAATCGATTATCAATCAAGTGTCGACGCAGATAGAAAGGTGATCTCTTTGCATATTAATATTATATTGGTCAATTGATCAATTTATCATAAAACATGATAACCGGATCAAAAAAAACAACATCAAAGGGAAAAAATGACAGTACCTTTTTATATTTGAATGTGTTTGAATGAGTATGAGTTTTCAGATCATTTATTTTATTATTTTTAAACTTTTAATATGAACGATTCATCTAAAAAATTATGGCTGAATCAGTAAAAAATAATGTTGAATGTTATTTTTACATGTCTATCCTTATAGACAATTAAAAATTACATGTAATATTATTTTTTACTATTATAAACAAATTTTGTTATGTACACATTGTTTTTTGATTTTTTGCTTTAACAAATTAGTCAATAACTAATTTAATGAATATTGTTATCTTTTGTGTTTGGTTTTATGTAGTGATAGAATGATATTAAAAAATTAGTGTTCATTCTTAAAATTATATTACTAACAATATACTTCATCAAAGATTGTTCACAAGTTTATATTTAATTTTTTTTAGATAACATTGTTTATTTATAAGTTCATAATAAATTTGTCAATTATCCTAGGGGGATCGGGAGTTCCAACCAGTCCAATTTTTTTTTTGCTTTAACACCCAAAAAATGTATACTACTTTTTTCAACTGGAATTTTTACAAAGTGATTTTGGTATAATTTGGATACATATAAAAAATAGTGTTAAACAATCTATGCAACATTGCTTTTTATATGTATCCAACTTGCAAATAAATCACTAGATTCTGTAAAATTTCAGTAAAAAAAAAACACTATAAATTTTTTGAGAGTCAAGGCAAAAAAAATAGACCAATCGGAATTCCCGATCAGTGTAGAAGGCTTCAAAATTCGTTCATAATAGTCTAAAAGGTTAAAATACTGAAATACACGTATTTAGATGTTTTAGACAAACAATTATTAAACACATCATTTTATTCTATATTCATAATTTTTACTTCATTCAATTCATTCGAATCTCTTATACATTTAGAACTTTTCATTCAGTTTTATCAATCAATAACTTAACCTTCAAGCACAAGTTCATCAATTCATACATTTATTCTTATAAGGATCTGGCTAAATTAAACGAAACAATTATTATTAAATTCTTTCCAAATGACCAAAACAGAAAAATATGATAAAACTACCATAATGCATTTATAAGTGACCCTATGAAGTTTTTCATGACAACTAAAAACATAAGAAAAAAGTGTCCCATTCAAGATATTGTGCAGCCAAGGTTCCGACATGTTTAGTGGATGAAACAACTCCAAATCATCAAAAACTGTTTGAGGTTTGACATAAAGAATAAAGTATCCAACCAAACCAAAAAATAAATTAAAGCAACAAGTAATTCTAATGGTATTTAATTATATTTTAATATATCTTAATAATCTACCTCTTAATGCATCTTAAGAGTCTATATTTTTGTATTAAGAGATTATCTAAATAGTTTAGACTCATATTTATATCTTAACTATTCAGAAGACATATTAATACAAATATGAGAGCTCTTAAGATATATTAAGATGTAGACTGTTAAGATGGAATCAAACACTACCTAAGCTCACACTCGTCATATTTTAATACCAACTAAGCATATAACCAACTATTGCAATTTAGCCACGCAATCAATTAAGACGTTTATTTTGATACAGAGGAAGGAGTATTATATACCATAAAATTAAGCTACCCAAAAAGAGTACATATAACTTAAACTAACCCTCATGTACTACTACTTCCTCCCCAAACATAAATAAGTAAAATCTTCACATTTTGTCAAACAAAATTAAGACTATTTTCTCCAATATCAGAAATATCTAATTAATTAATGTAGTAGTACTATTTCTATTTGCTTCTTTCATAATAATTCACACCATTACCAAATGATCGTCAAAGAAATCTTCCACATCCCATGAACAAGATTTCAAATCCTCTACTAAATCATCACCATCCAAATTCCCTCCGGATTCCTCCACCACAAGATTCATCATTCCTTCATCGTAAATCAACGGTGGTGATGGACTTCCAAAATCCAAATGCTCATTCCCAAAACAAGAATCCAATGCCCAGAATTCATCACATACATTCCCAATTCCATCAACTTCTTCAACCGGTTTCCACTCATCTCTTTCCAACTCATCAGCCTTACAATTACCGAACCGAAAAACAGAAGTTGGAGAGGATAACTTGGTAGACTCCATTTCTGACTCATACCCAATTGAGTTCATATTACTCTCCGGCGAAAATATTGAGTTCACCTCACTCATCTCCGGCTGAGTTTTCACCGGAGGTTTCAAAAAGTTAGTCAGTGCATCGGCACCCCGTATTTGGATGGCAGCATTATCATAAACTACCGCAGCCTCTTCCGCCGTGTCATAGGTACCTAACCATATCCTTCTGCGCTGGAAGGGACATCGAATCTCAGCTGCCCATTTTCCCCACGGCCTCATTCGAACGCCACGATACTTATTAGTATTAGCATTAACCAAACACAGCCTAGTATTCTCCTTTTTGGCCTTCTTCTTCTTCTTAACAACTCTGTTTCCGTCTCCACTAACTTCAAATTTTATCTCATTCACATACCTTTTAACTATGCGGAAATTTTGAGGGCTTTTTTTATCTTCTTCTTCATCACTTGAAGAATCTGTAGCTTCACAGTCATTGTAGTAAATCCGAACGACCCTTGGAGTTTTAAGGCTCTGTTTGGCTGAAAACTGATTTTTTGAGGTCTCCACCGGTGGAGAAGCTAGCAGTTTTGAAGTAACGGTCCGGTGAACTTTGTATTTGATTTGGGGTGAAACGCTTCGGTTCATTTCGGGTGAGTTTTGAAAGATCAGTTACATGGAGAGGAAATGTAATGGAGCTTTAAAGGAGAGAATGAAAATAAGCAGTGTTGATAATTGCTGCTTTAATGGGGGTTATAAATGGTGAAGATGGGAGTCAGATATATAACAGCTTTATCAGTAAAGGGAGGAGAGATTGACTGGAGAGAGAGAGAGAGGATTATGTAAATGTAACAAAATACAGAGAGATTCAAGGAGCCAAAGAGAGAGGAGAGAGGAGAGAGGAGAGAGGAGAGAGGAGAGAGGGTGAGTGAGAAAAGGTAAGAGCAAATTTATTTATATTGGAATGCAATTACTTGGGCAATACTTTCTGGATTCTTTTTTCTTTTAATTACTCCCTATCCATTTTAGATTATTATATTCACTTTAAAAACCCAATTTTAAATATTTTTAAACTCAAAAGATTTGTTAAGAATTATGAAATATTAATAAATTTGGAATTTTTTTATTTTCACAAAAAAAATCGATAAACATGAGTCTCATATACTATTGATGTTACGAGAGTTTTGTGAAACTGTTATTAATTCTCAAATTTATAATTAATAGTGCTTCTTAACTAATTTATCACATTTATTAAATAAATTTATGTCAATTTTAAATTTAAAAATATATTATAATATTTTAAAATTTCAATAATATTTGTTAATTTTTAAAACAGGGAGATTAATATAATACTCCTTCTAGATGTTGTGTCCTTTTACAAGTACATACTAGAGAATATAATTTGACTATTGAGTAGTATTCCTATATATTATATATATGGAAAAAAAAAATGTATATACACAATAATACATAGTCAGTTATTTTTTTAGATTATTACATGACAGTTCAATTCGTCGCTATAATTATTTTTATATTTATAAGAAGCTTGGTAGTATATTTTAAAAAAAAAGCGTAATTATGTATATAATCGCTTATATATATATATATATATATATACCTCAATGTGGAAGTAATTATTATTTATTTATCCGGCTCATTTTTTTAATTTGCATGTCACACCGTATGTAATCATCATCATGTCTAAGTTGGATGAAAAACCTACCACCCCACATAAAAATGGTTCCTTAACACAAATTCGGAAAATAAAAATATATCTAAAAGTTTCTTTTGTTGAACGAAGAATTATTTGTACAAGTAGTACAACCATTATATTTGTAAAATCTTTAGTTTACAAATAGAAGAAGCCTATTATTATCCTATTGCAGGTTATGTAATTTGGACGTTGAAATTCATTATTATGTATTATTAAGAGAAAATAATAAAAATTACATAATTCGTAACAAAATAAAAAGTATTGGTGTGAGAAGTTAATTTATTTGTTGAAACTGAAAAAATTGGAGGAATCACGTGAGAGTGTCTGTTTGTTTTTCCTAGGATGATTTTTTTTAATAATAATAAATAGATTTATGTCTGGTCTGGTCTAGTATGGAGGCCAAGGTTTAAGCTCAACAGTCCAAGCACTTATAAATGTCTATGGCCTGCTGTCCTTTTATTTTTCTTTGCATTTAATTGTTTGTTAATTCATGTAGACTTCTATGGTGTAATTTATTTACTTTATCCATAAAATTAAAATATTAGGGATTAACAACTTTTCTAAAGGTCAACTTGAATGTTGGTACAACTCTACTAGTGACATGTTTATTGACATAATTGCACTATTATCAAAGCAAAATCAAATCCTAAAATATAGGCTAATCAATAATTTTTGTTTTCCAATACAACACTTGGGGAGCAAGGCATGAGAATTCTATTTTCTACTAATATATATATATATATATATACTCCCTCCGGCATGGACGTTTTAGATGAGTTTTATAATTTAGAAGAATTCGTCGTAATATTTTCAAAATTACTCTCGATGAAAAAATATTATATAATTATTTTTTTAATTCTTATGAACAACTCTAAAACGCCATGTACTATGAGAGGAAGGGAGTTGTAGATAAAAACGCAGGAACCATGCATAAGGACTATAGCATAAATCGTTGGAGAGAATCTTGCCAATACAGAAATTTTTGTTGCTTGTTATTCTTCTCATGCAGGAGGAACAAATTATTTATTTATTTATATATTTTTATTTAATTTATATTAATTGAGATTAGATAAACTTCTCACATGCCGCAATTAGCATCAGAAAGTAATGTGAATAATCCTTCTAAACACCACATAAGTAGTTAACTAGATGCTTTTAAACATAATAAAAAAAAGGTAAAGAAATGTGATAATTTTAACAAAGAACAAATAAACACTCTTTCGTGAATGTTAATTTCAATAGAGCAAATCTAAAGCATACTTTCTGTTTTCGGGAGGGAATATTTAGTTCTAGTCAAATTTTTGTCCCTTACATGGGAAGAAGGTACAGGACACACCATTTTTACATAGAGATAAGACTGAAACCATGGAATCTCCGGTATCAGTATATGCTAGCCCATGGCATACTTCTGGGTCCAGCTCCTCGCGGTTGTCTCATACTTAGACCTGTCCGTCTTGTACATGTGAGCAATCTCCGGCACCAAGGGGTCATCAGGGTTTGGATCCGTCAAAAGCGAACATATGGAAAGCAACACCTGAAATAGAAAACAGTTGTGTCAAAAAACAATATTGTAGAGTATAAGTGCAGCAGTTGGCATTATCTGGAGGGAAGTTGTCGGAGACAAGTTCGTATCATATATTGAAAAGGCCCGGGTCTAAAGGCGATTTTGAGGGTTCACAATTAATAAAGGACACGGAATTTATAAGGTGAAACTGAGGAAATCTTTGGATTAAATGTTCATGACCTCAAAGTAAACAGACTTTTGGTCTGGGCCTTCCATCACCAACAAAGGCCCAGACCTCTAGACTGTCTTTAAGAAGAATGCAAGGCAGACACGTAGTTCAAATGGTGCAATATCTTGATTAAACAGACTTTTGGCCTGGGCCTGCAATCACCGATAAAGGCCAAGGTCTCTAGACTATGCTTAACAAGAATGTGTGGTAGGCACACATTTCAAATGGTGCAATATCTTGACAAAGCAATCTGAATATACCCACGAGTCCACGACACAAGCATATATTGCAACCACTGGTAAAACATCCCCAACAATAACAGAGCCCAAGGTCAACTATCTTGAATAAAATTGGTTATTTTGTATCATTTATGAGGTTAAAAGCTAAGCATTCATTAGGTGACATGCAATTTGTAAAGCCAATAAAAAAAATTACCTTGGATATGGTTAGGGCAGGACTCCATTGCTCCTTCAAAATGTCAAGGCAAATACTGCCATTGCTGTTAATATTTGGGTGGAATACCTTCGTCCTGAAAGCGACCTGCGAAATCCAATTACATGCCAATTGCATGAATGCTAAATTTTAGAATTGTTAAAACATATCAAGTCAATTATTATTATATTCTTACTTACAATAAGAGAGATGATATATTCTTATTTACAATAAGAGATGCTAATTACTAATTCAAACACTACGCAATCAAACTTATCTCATCAATTTTCTTTAACCAGATATAGTCACCTTGGCAGAAATATCAGCACCATATTACACTCCAAAATACTCTAACCATAACAAATACCAATTATTCACTGATGGCTTGTTAACTTAGGGAGTTGGAGATCTATCTTTATCCTTAATTTTAAGAAAAACCTGTAATGAACTTTTTCACAAATTTAAATATGCAACAAAACCTCAATTGATGAAAGAAAAGTAAATTTTAGAAAGAATGATGCCATGAGGCAAGTTACAGGAAATTTCCATTGAACTTACTGACCATATGCTTAGATTTGTTATTTCCATTGAAGTCACAGTAAATTCCATTAAATTTCCATTTTGGGTGTCTGCTATGATGTACTGAGAACTTACTGACCATATGAGTAAAAATAAGTTAAATATGCTTCTGACAAAGAAACATAGAAGAAAAAAATAAAACAGAGATTTTTCAATTTATAATATTCATATTGGCAAAAATGAAATTGATTAAACTGTTATAGCTAACAACGCTGGGCAGTAATCCCTTCACTACCATAGAATTGAACACTTTCATAGCATTGTTCATTTGCTTTCGTAAACAGTAACCATGGATTAGTGCACTGTATGTGACAACATCAGGATCGATGCCACTTTCTCTCATGATTTGAATGACATTATTTGCATCTTCAATCCTCCCCTCCTTACAAATTGTATCCACCCATATATTGAAGGTAAACACACATGGGTAGATTTTTTTAGTGCCCATGTCTCTTAACATTCTCTCAGCCTCTTTCAATCGACCAAAATGAGGAATTAAAATGGTAGTTCTTTGTAACATATATCACCAAGTTTAGAATCTTCTCATTGAACAATCTGTCATGAAATATGCAATTCTCAATGTTCTTCAAATTGTTGTTGTCCGGACTTAAATGTTGTTTGTTTTTTTTAACTGTGGGGATGGATGCTAACTTAGAGGATGAAGTACGGGGTAGTGATGAATGTGGTGATAATGTTGACAATAATGAAAAGGAAGTAGAGAATAATAGAATTGAAGGGGAGAGTGATGAAGGTAGGGAAACTTTTATCTATAATCCGCAAGTAGCCGATCATCTCAAACCTAGTGTTGGAAAAGAATTCAAAACAATAGATAAAGTTAGGGATTTTTACAATGCATATGCTAAAGAGGCGGGATTTAGTATTCGAAGTTGGGCTACTAAGAAATTCGAAGGAAGCGACGAAGTCAAAAGGAAAGAATTTGTCTGTTTTAAACAAGGTAAGGGAAAAACAATTGCGGATGTTGAAACTAAAAGACGTCGGGGATCGATAAAAGAGAGTTGTAAAGCAATGGTAGCTGTGTTGAAAATAAATTCCGAGGCTTATGTAGTCACCCAATTTAATGAGGGTCATAGTCATCCATTGGCAACTCCATCAAAGAAACATCTATTAAGATCTCACCGAAGTGTTTCGAGTGCGCAAAAGTGTTTGACTCAACAACTTTCAATGATAAACATACCCTCACATCAACAATTCAATTTCCTTGGAGTACAGGCTGGAGGGTTTGAAAACATTGGGTGTACACAAACAGATTTATATAATTATGAAAGGGATAGACGTAATGAGTTGAAGGGGCATGACGGAGAAATGTTTAGTGAGTTTTGCAAATTAGAAAAGGGCAAGAATCCATCATTCAGTTATAAAATTAGGGTCAATAATGAACAGAGGATAACACATTGTTTTTGGGCTGATGCTACCTCTAGAAGGGCATATAGTTTTTATGGTGATGTAGTCGTCTTCGATACTACATTCAACACCAATCGATATGGGCTGATTTTTGCACCACTGATGGGAGTCAACAAACATGGTCAAACCATAATTTTTGCTTGTGCATTCTTAAATGACGAGACCTCGAATTCATTTGTTTGGCTATTCAACCAATTTTTAGAGGCTATGCCAGGTGATGCCCCTAAAATGATCATTACTGATCAAGATCCCGCGATGTCCAAAGCAATATTAGAAACTCTTCCGGATACTTTTCATAGATTCTGTAGTTGGCACATATTGACAAAATTTTCAGAAAAATTAGACTCAGTGAAGTATAATGCTCACTATAATGAATTTGCCAATTGTATTTGGAATTCAGAGTCTAAAGAAGAGTTTGATTTGACTTAGACAGAGCTTGTTGGGAGGAGCGGGTTACATGACAACAAATGGTTACAAACAATATATGACATTTGTACAAATTGGGTGTCAGCTTATTGTAATCATGTTTTCTCAGCCAATATGTCAAGTAGCCAACGAGCGGAAAGTTCTCACGCTTTTTTCAAAAGATATGTTTCTAAGAATAATTCATTAGTTGATTTCATGATCCAATTTAATAGGGGGCTAGTACGACAACGTCAAGAAGATGATAGTTAGATTGATTGTAACAATCCAAGGTTTGACCATTTCTTTTATTCAATATTATGAGTAACATATCAATAAATCTAATATACAAATATTTTATTTTATTTACAGGTTCAGAGATGCCTCCGCAACAACAGTTAGATTGATTGTAACAGATGGTACATATTTCATAATTTATTTCAATTATTCAGTTATTTGTTTTGGATTAGTACTGGTTCTCTGTCTTGATCATAAGACTTTTGGTTGGTCTTGTATTGTTGTTCTTTTAGGGGTAATAAAGCCTTTTGCAGCAGTGACTCTAAAGGGATCCTCCCTCTCCTGCTCCCCTCAAATCGAGTATACCAAGTGTAGTGGATCTTGCATTCTCAGTGCAGTAGTTTTACTTGTTACTGTTTTTCTCTATTATTATCTTTTTGGACTTGCATTGTTTAACCAATTGTTGAACTCCAATAAGTATAACATTTGTCTCAACATTATCTTTAGTGATATATTTTTAATTGTTTGCATCATTGCCTTTACTTGTATGACAGATCAAAAAGGCATTGAGGGGAGTGAAAGTTGAAGTTACACACCGTGGAAACATGCGTAGAAAGTATCGCATATCCGGTTTAACATCACAGGCAACGAGAGAGCTGACGTATGTTATGCCAAAAAGATTTTCGAAGCTATTACAAGTGCACATATTCTGAATGTTATGCCAAAAAGATTTAGTGTTGTGATAGCTCTAGTTCTGTGATAGAGATCAGTTATACTTGGACAATTAGCTCTAATTCGTTAAGGACTTGTATTCGCTCTCTTGCTTTTCAATGGACTTCTCTTCTTCTATTAAGGACTCGACAAATGTGAATGCATTCTAGTAGAAAGTCTTGTTACATATCACATGTCAAATACACATGGGGATTTTCTTTTTGTTGTTCTTTTTGCCTTCTTCAGAATACATTCAAATTATACCGTAAATTTACATTTACAGTTTAATTGAATGATTGTTTTGAGGAATGGAAGGCAACGGCCAGACAACCGTAGAGCTGAGTTTCCACAGATGAACAACTTTTTTGCTTCTGTTAGTCTACTGATTTCATCTCACATTTTTAATTATCTATTTTTTTATCCTAATTTGTTACACTCAACTGACATTTTCGTTGTCAAGTTTTTAATTTGTAAATTGTTTAAAAAGATATATAAACATTATTACAATTTGATTTCTTGTTTTTATATTTTAATAACGACTTTTATGGGAAAATATTAAAAAAATTATATGAAAATATTAATTTCTCATATTCTATTCTCTATGTAACTTTAGAAGATAGTATAAAAATTAAGAAACTTGTTACATATTAATGTTTAGCAAATACAATAAACTTGGGTTCCATTTGTTGTGTCAACAATGTCCATTGCAAATGTGCCAGGAGATGGAGCTAAAAACTACCATCCTTCAAACCAAATCAATAAAGTTTTAAAGTTTGGTACCACCGGATATGGAGGACAAATGATCATTTTTTATATTCAACTTTGAATATAATTCTATATTTTACCAATTAATATTAATTCTTTCTTAAAACAACTAGAGTCAAATGGAAGGAACAATGAAGTGAATCTAACGGACGGACGGACAGTAAATTCATTTGGTAAATTACTTACTTTAACAAAACCATGATTATGCCTTTTTTTTGGCTTCATTTTTGACATGTTACTAAATTATAGATGACATCCACCATGACCGGCGTTTTGCCTGCAAAACCAGCTCTGGTGGAGGTAGGCACACGGGGCACACGGGGCACTGTAGGATCACTTGTCAAGAAAGAGATGGAGTATTTCAGAGGACTTGAATATGGCAGAAACTCCGGCAAGTCTAGTAATAAGCACTTTGTGGATATGGATTCTGGTGGAGGTAATTCATGGCTTGGTTTCGGATTCTTGATAGGGAGAAGAAAGAAGAAGAGAAGTAGTGGGTTTTTGCCTGGTATTTGCTCTGTTGTTGAAGTTGCAGACACTCATAGCTAAAGTATGAATTGGGAGAGTAAGAGAGAAGAAGGGGTAAACCGACCCGGGTGAACTTCTTGACCCGCGAACTTCTGGACTTCTTGACCCGCGAACTTCTTTTGCTTTTTTACTTGGTCCGTCTTTTGTCCGTGAGTTTGGTACGCTTCTGAAGGATATTGTATATATATATATATATATATATATATATATATATATATATAAGGGAAGCAGTAACTGTCTTCCATCTTATTCTACCTTCTCAAAGCCTAAGCCTTAATTTTTTTTACAAATAAAGACAACTGATCAGTTCTCTATCTAATTGTTGACACTCAACTCAGGAACTCAAATGGGCCAACAAAGCCGTAACTAATGAGAACATAAAAGCAACATAAGCAAATTTGAGAATAATTTGAGTCATGCCATACCTTTGGAGGCTTAAATGGATAGTCAGGAGGAAAATGGATCGTGACTAGAAAAACTCCTCCTGCATAAGGACTATCAGGAGGTCCCATTATTGTCGCTTGCCAGTGAAACATATCTTCCGCAACGGGCCCTATTTGATTAAGAAAAATATACAAGGACAGGTCATCATTCTTTCCAAGATGATAATGCACAGTATCTAATACAGAGTCATTGTATATAATAACTGAGAGGAACAAGAAACCTGATTATTTAATTTAATAATTAATATTTCATATGATAGTGTTGATCACCATAAGCATTTAAGAAAATGAACAAAATATAATGCAGGCTTAGATAATATAATGGTTAAGAACATCATAAGAATTTTACAATGGTTAAGAACATCATAAGACACAGAGAACCAACAAAGAATTCCATTAATTTTACTTTAGGGGGGAGAGAGAAAGAAAATGTTCATGAAAGACTAAATTTACTCATTGAAAAGAAAGGGGGAAGAAAAGAAGGTTCATGAGAAGTAACATGATAAAAGGTAAATTCAGTGTTCAAAAAATCCCTGCCTAGGCACGCTTAAACCCCGCCTAGGAGCCACATAGTCCTCTACAACCTCAATTTGGTTGGGAGCCTGAGCAGGGCCTAGGCGAAATCAGTCCCCTACCACATAGGTTTAATGAAGGCTTTAATATTTACATCTACTATATGTTTTATATAGTATTTACAAATACATATAATAAGAAGATAAATAAATGAGACAGCCTAAGAGAACGCAAATGAGTCGCATAGGCACCACCTCCACGGTCCACCCAAGGGTTTTTCGAGCACGAGGTAAAAAGCCAACCCCAAAGAGTACACCAATTGGGTTCTTTCTGCCAAGGCAGTAAATATTTGCTTAGATGTTTTATTGCATACCACTTTTAATTATCACTATTAAGCAGTAATTGCTTTAAAAACCAGTTTTGTACTTCTCACTAAGGCTTCAAAGAAACCTCAAGACGATCAATCTGTATCTTAACAAATATATCCTTCTATAACAATAAGCTATAAAAGTTTTCGATTTTAGTATTGTAACGCTCGGAGGATATGATAGTTGAAGAACAAAGCAAATTGAGAAGAATGACATCAAAGAAGGTAGAAAGAATGAACAGACATCAATTGTAAACCAGCATGGACGACGGGAGATAATTTACTAGACAAACTCTAGTATCGATAATAAGCATATATTATTTTTCTAAGCACATATTTTGTTTCACAGGCTTCTCATGAATGTCATTTTTTTGTTCATTTAGATTCTATATTCGAGCATATATCTTCCTCCTTGACCTCCCAATCAAGGCAATAACCATGATCTACCTTGCTCTCTAACTTTCAATCGCTCTATATATACATGCTACAATGATCATGAAACAAAATGCAACCACCATGTTACATCCAAACCAGCATAAACATTATCACCAGTACACAATTTCCTGTCATCACCCCAAATTTAAGGTCTAGAATCTCATCCATGCTAATTAGTCCATGATGGCCTTTAGATTTAGAACTGGAGGAGGGAAAGAAAAGAAATAGATTATGATGACCATCTATTTGAGTCGATAATTTTGTAGATCTAATTCAATTCCTGTGTTTTTTATTCGCTATAATCATATATGAAAGTCAACTCAAAAAACTGAACCTCCGTGAACTGAAAACTGTCAATCAGCTTTGGTCATGCCAAACAATCAGAATTGCTTAAGCCTACAAGCAACATTGCTTACCATGTTAATTATATGCTAAATTTATGTATACTAATTAATCTGGTCTTCTGATTCTTTTACTAAAGATTAAGTAGCACTCAATCATTATTACTAAACATGTTCTTTCGTTACAAATATATCTAGCGTTCATCAAATTTATGCAAACAATGGTTCAAACTTCGGCAACGCATAATACTCATTCGTTTTAGATTTGACACCTAATTTCATGTAAATGGTCACTAAAACATTATCTTATGAAATAAAACATGTCAAAAAAATAAAGCAGACAGTTTGCATAAGTATATGTTACAGATCCAGGCTCAAAACAAAAGATACAAAATTTTTGAAGATAAAAATATACCAGCGCTGCAAGAGACGGGAGGGTCTTTCTGGAGATCCTTAAGCTCCTTCAAAATCCGTTTCGAAGCCATTGAACAAGCAATCCCTTCAAATCTACGAGATCTACACCAATATAATACGATTAAAAACAGATAAAAAAATCAATAAATTCAGGAAAAAAACAGACAAAATCGAAAGACAAAGCTCGTATGCATAAGGATTGAGGATAGAGCGAGAGATTGAGGAGGGTTTGCAAAAAACCTGAGGATGAGAGAGATTGGGAATTTGGAAGAGTGTTTTGGTTTGGTTTACTTTTAACGAGCGATTCTGATTCTTTTTCTCAATAGTGGTAGGAATAATTTGGGGGAGGGGGCAAAGTGGAATTTACACCACTTTTTTGTTGGCCTTTTTTCAGTGAATGGTTTTGCTTTCTTTTCTTTTTTTTTTTTCTTTTTTTTCAAACCATAATTTTAAAAGCATTGTTTTTATTAAAAATAAATAATGTTCAAGTTAGAATTTGATTTTTTTTTATCAAAGATAAGAATGACGAAATTAATAAAAAAAATCCTGTTTAAATTGGAATTTTATTTCTATTCCCATTATAAATATAAGACAAAAAAAGACCAAAAGAAAAAGAAAAAGTTATTCACTTTGTTTTTTTGTAATGACACTTGTTGAAGGAACTATTATTTTCTTTGATATATTATACACTTGATATGATATGACCATATGAATCATGCTAGCTGAACCAAGCTGGGTTGGTATTTGATTGCATCTTAATACATCTTAATACATCTTAACAACTTATATCAGGTCTTCTGAATAATTTTTTTTTGGATCTTAACTATTTAAATGACTTTTTAATACAAAAATATGAGTTATTAAGATACATTAATAGGTGGGTTGTTAAGATGCAATCAAACTCCACACATAAATTAATAAATAAATAAACATGATATTTCCATTTAGTTATATAGCAAGCTTCAAGCCATAAATGATAAATATACCTAAACCAATCTCAAGCTCAAGCTCTAGTAGTACCCCCAAATCAGTTCAAACTGGGGACTAAAACAGGGGGCACCTTAAGACAAACTTGCACTAACCAAAGCACACAACTTGAGAACAGTAGGAATAGTTTTGGCATTACTTTTGTGTGTGTGTGTGTGGATATATACAGTAAATCCAGCTGTTCGAAACTAAATGCCAAAGCCAAACATACCAAAATCCTATAATAAAAACAACCAAGGATTTGGTAGTTCTAAAAGTTACCACCTTTTATTCAGTTCAGCACTAGAAATCTAACTCGGGACTCCCAGACGGACAAAGGGACATCATAAGGGGACTTTACTCCTGCAGCGTTGTCAAGCCTAAAAGTGCCTCAAGCTGGAATCAAAGTTTTCGCTACAAAAACTCGAAGGCACAACTGCAAGCTCCAAGCGGCCTGTCCATTCCTCTCCCGGCTTCAAAGTGATAGGTCTCTCTATAGCAGCCCCATCCACGCATACCATCTTCTTGTATTCCACATCCCCAAAATCTGCCATCGATTTTGATTTCTTCTCCCATGGATTCCACACCACTGTGTGAAAAGAAAATATAAGTAAAGAATGAAATGACATGACAATCATACTTTTATGAATTCAATTGTATGTTGTAATAATAATCAATAAAACACCTTGATGGTGAACATTTCATACAACTTAAATGAGAATGTATTCGCCATAACAAGCAGAAAGTGGAGGCAATAATGTCACTCTAGCGAAGGCTATACTGAATTTCTACGCCTAGCTCGCTAATGGTTTCTACTTGTCAAAAAGAAGTAGAAAAAGACGCTATGGTTTCAATTTATACTTATCTGACTGACAATTATCTTCCCCTCTAAAATCAAAAGGGAAGATGGTTGCAACGCTTATTGAGTTCCCCTAACCTTATAAAGTTTTGCTACCAAATTCTAGTCAGTCTAAACTTTAAATTAAGATTGAAAATCACAAGTCATATAACCTCTTTTTTAATGCATAAGTTGCCTAAACCATTTCTTTCTAAATCTTTCTTATATTATATTGCCTTATTTCTTTTCAAAACTAAATGGACCCAGGGAATCTTACCAGCATCTGGCAGTCCTTCTTTTCTGATTATAAATGTCCGTTTTTTTTCATGATCAAGGACTGCAATACAATTTGGAGAACGAAGATAAGCTCGATCCACCTGAATGAAAGAAGAAAAGTTAAACCTTCATCCCACCAAGATAATGTTACAAGCTAACACAATCAGCATGAGTTATTATACTTTAAGCTAAAATTATATTGCAGTCTAATTCCAAAACTGCTCATGAATTTTGAATTCTTCCAAAGAGAATATAGTATAGCTTGCCATACAGGTACTCAAAAATGAAAACAGTCGATGTTAAAAGAGAACAACCACTACTCTGCATATTAAGGTAGGAACTCTTTTTTTTGACAATACTAAATTAGGAACTGTGAAACCCACATAAAAACTTCTAACGTGTTCAATCACAATGATGCATGAAAATATATACCTCAGATTCAAAAGTTATGGCATCTCCTTGTTCAGTGAAGCGTTTCCTTTCGGAAAGGTAGTCTATATAGTCTAGTGTTTCCAGTCCTTCTATCCTCACTTCACTGTAAAACATAATTCATTTTTTGTGAGTCCAGGTAGCAGAAGTAAAAAGAAAAAAAGTTGAATATCCTATATTCCATCTTGTTAGGAAGCTTTTATTAACAAAAATTGTTAAGCTGGGAAGGGTGTCAGGGGTCACTAATTCTTTTTCCATCTGAACTATATCAATAGTGTTGAAAGTACTTTCAGAGCAAAATAGAACTAATGTCGAGGATAAACCTCTTCTACGTTCATGCCCGTAATATATCTTGCTACATTTAGAAACTGATAGGAAGTCATACAGCACAGTTATTAGGGCCAAATTTGTTGAATGATATGTGAAAAACAACGATATAGACAATCTATACTGGCTAGTACATGGCATGGAAATTGTGAGACTCTGAATAGCAGCGGCTTTAGTTTATTTGATGCCACTTAGTCCAAAATTGTTCCTCGTGACTTGGTTCAATGTCAAAATCTATACCTCTACATTACAATGACAGAAACAAGATGGAAATCATGGTAAAATAAAATCAGTGCATACCTTATGTCTGAAACTAACAAATATGTCAGATAGGCAAATGAGAAACTAAAAGGTTTGCTGTCGATGTTCCTAATGCGCGATATCATGTTCAGATTCCCATCCAATGCAAGAGAGACCCTGAGACGAAACTCAAAACTAGCGAAGACAAAGGAAAAAGAAGAAGGCTCTATCAGCAAACATCTAAATATTTCTATAATCAAAATCATAACCCACAACATGCACATTCATAGACAAGTAAATTATATTTTCCTGCCCCTCCCTCCTGCCTCCAAGACAAGAAAATATGAGAAAATTTGTCTGTCTACAATGACGAGTTGAGAAGTGAACACATGTATGCATATATCGAAAATCCCAACTTAGTTGAGTAAGGAATTTCTCCATGAAAAAAGGTTTGACGAGTTGAGAAGTGAACACATGTATGCATATATCGTAAATCCCAACTTAGTTGAGTAAGGAATTTCTCCATGAAAAAAGGTTCATATCACTCCAATTTATCACAATAGGGTGAAGTCCCCATGGATAGAGCCAACCTTCAAGTACCTTAATCTGGATGCGACAAAGATATGCTTCTATTCAATGCAAATCAATAGGAACAAAGCATCAAAAGCTAACCTATGAGGCCAGCACTTAAGATCTTCTTTGGTTGGTTTGAGTAGCAAATCAATATAGGACTTTCCAAGGTAATCTTTTTGGTGAAGAGGTGGAGGATTATCATCAATTGTCCAACCTCTGTTCCTTACATATCCATGTAGCTCAAGTGAACCAGAGCTACCAACCTGCAAAAAGGTTTAAAGCAAATGGATCAGCAACACTAACTCAAAACACTGAATTTAAAACATGCATAAGAACTATTCAAATACCTGGGCAAAACAAACAGGGATTCCTCCTCGCATTGCTTTTGGGGACTTAGAGACCTACATATGAATATAAGAAGAGTATCAATCTTGTATCACTAGCAGTATAATCTAATTAACTTTATGACTCGCTCAACAGACACAACAACAGTGTACATTCAACTGTTCTTTGACATCTTACTTTTGTACTCTGGTCATCACCTACCACCGGTAAACTTTTTATATCTTATGAGATATATAAACAGCATGGACACAGCTATACTGAGTCGAGAGAAAATGCTTTGAAATTTGACTGTACAAGAACTAGAAGAAAGATCTTACAGCTATGAGATGAAGCGAAACCTTTCTTCAATGTATTGAGAATGGAGAGAGAGCTTCCCTGTGGTTTAATAATAAGCACTATCTTGGACATCTAGGAGTTAGATTTGGACAAAACATACTTAATGATGTTAAGGATGAAAAAGTGAGCTCTAATGGTACTTGGGAGTTGCCTCTTCCCATTTCTTAAGCTAACTGAAATCATGGAGAGCATCTCCTACTTTGGTTCCTCAAGTTCACAGTAATGTTGCTATTTTCTGGGTTTGTCTCCTTTCGGTTGTTCTTCAGCAGCAGCATGGGCCAATTTTGAGATTGCTCCTAAGGTTTCATAAAGTAAATTTTTATGGTCTGTTAGAGCTATTTATAACATAGCTTCGATTTTTGATTGCTAACAAAGGAAAGTTTTCAACTCTGGAAAAATTAAAGAGATGTGGCCATTATGCCTAAAAGGCTAAAATTACTATATCCTGTGTAAGTACCCATGGGACCCTTGAGAATTTAGTTTTTCAGTGCCATTTTTCAAAACCTTATGGTATATGGTTCTCTTGAGGGATCAAACTTTAAATTGATTCTGAGATCTCAAGATAATTCCATAACAGAAAGTTTTAGAAAACTGGAATTTATTGCATAATAATTACTATATTTAGCTAGAAAAGAACGCTAGAATTTTTAAAAATATTTACTTGCCAGCTGCACCCTAATTAAGGAGTCCAACTGCAACAGATATAACCAAGTCCCTAGAAAAAGGACTAAGATGGTTATAAGCCCTCTAATTCAAAATCTGCAACAATTGGAACATAAAGGCTAGCATCATGGTTTCAGATTTATAGTAAGCTTATTTTAGTTCTGTTATCCATAGTTCTCATAGGAGAGTAATTATCCTCCCTTTTTCTTTTTTTCTTTTTTCTTTGGTGATTTCTTTATGTATACTCATGTCTTTTTGCAGTTAAATTCTATTTACCAAGAAAAACGCTTGTCAATATCTCCCTCCATCTTTTAGGCCTCCAGGTAGAATTGCCATCCAACAACTAGTTAAACAACACAATGGCTACATATAAAGCATGTCAACAGTTAAAATGATGCTATAAACAGCAATCTCATCTTTTCAAGATTCAGCGTAACCTGACTACATCCGATAAAAGTATTTATTATAAACAGCAATCTCATCTTCTCAACACCGTATATTTATCATACATCCAATAAAAGTATTAATTATAGATCATGCATTAGTATAGCTACTTCGCAAGATAACTTGCTTCATTTTGCCATTAAATTTTGATAAAGTTTAATGTCGTGCCAATATTAACATCTCACATTCCATAAACAAGAAGCTCAACCAAGGCAATGTTCATATCATAGAGTACATTACGGCAACACAAGACGAGATTATTAGAAAGTCACACCTGCCTACTGGTGAATAGGAATTCATCACCTCTGGCGTTCCGCCATGAAGTGACCTGTCCTCCATGCAAACTAACCTGAAAATTGACAGATAATATTAATCAAACAACCCAAAAATGATTAGCTAACCAAGAAGCTACATAGGAATTATTAGATTTATCACTGTACTAGACTAAATCGATAAAAGGAACAAACCCGTGCTGTAGCCCCTTGAGGGTTCCGAAGCACAACCATATCACTTCCATTCTGGTCCTTTATCACTTCATTTGCAGCCTTATAATCCCAAACTGCGGCAGAATGCCCCATTTCTCAAAGCACAAGAGCTAAAATCAAAATTATGTGTCCTCCCTCAATGGCACAAGACTCCCTAAATAGCCTTTGAAAGCCCTAAATTAACTTTTTCGAGCACATCAAACACCGACACCAGTGTAAAGGAGTCCAATGTCACTAGAAAGTTGGCAGTTAAACTCTTCTAGCATATTTCATATCTAAAATAAGAATAAAAATTGTAATCTTGTGAATCAAATTACAGAAATCCCAACTACCTTTCAAGCTTTCCAGATCATGCCCTCACCATAATCTCACATATCCAAGCAAACCTTTAATAAAAAAGCATGAGTACCTAAGAGCACTCACATTTCCCAATCCTTAGTTATAAAATTCCCAAAAGTGTACATTGCATAACTAAATCCTACCCCTAAATTTCAAATCCCCACAACTAAAATCACATTAAAACCAGATAAAGACAATTCAAAAGTAGAATATAAATGGAAACTCAGGTATGCAAAGGTTCCATCGAAAAAATCCCAAAAATTTTGAATTTTCCTAGAAAAGAACTTAATCCGGTAACTCGAATCTATAAAACTCAGAATTTCACTTACCAAAAAGGCAAAGAGCTCCAAACAATATATACCCACTTACTCAAATTTGAATCCAATCTCAAAACAAACTATCAACAACAATCACTCCAAACTAAACTTCAAATAAGTCCCACTTGGAAAAACACAAGAAAGTTATTTATTAAACCAATAAATAAAGGATTTTTGGATGAAAAACCTCCAAATCTACCAAATACCAAATTTGAATCCAAATCTAAGAACAAACTTGGTAAATTTCAAGCAAAACCCATGTGGAGGAAACAAAAAACAGAGTAACTAATTTAAAATAAACCAATAAATGAAGAAACTTTGAATGGGACCTTCAAATCTAAACTTCTGGATACAGTGCATGAAGAGGAACTGAAGCGGGAGGAATAATTAAACTACTTGAGAACAAGTTAAGCTGATACTAGTAATTAACTAAGATTAAGAATTACTCCAGAAAGAACATTAATAACATAATAAATACTACATTTATTAAACATGGGTTTGTAGGCAAAATTGTGGAAACATGCGAGGAACAGAATTAAATAAGGTAGTACTCCTAACATTTGGACTTTTGTCTGGAAAAAAGAGAAGAGGATGTGGAGATACGTAAAGTGCATGTAGTGATGTAGATGTAAATACGGTCCAAAATTCATAAGATTAAAAGACTTTTCATTTAGTAATTTTAAAATTTAAAATCATTTGGAGACAAGACTCAAGAGGGCTCTAGTGGCAAAGGGGAGAGAGAGAGAGAGAGAATTAAATAATAAATATACAGAGAAAATACAAAAATAAAATAAAAATATATTATGTCAATTATATGGGGAGTTTTTTATTTATTGCCATAATTTTATGCTGAATTTTGAATAGTCATAAGTGGAATTCATTATTTTTATACATGTATATGTTTCAAAATTACTACTAATATTTAAGTATAATTAAAAAATTAATATAAATATTCATATATATATATATATATATATATATATATATATATATATATATATATACTTGATTTAATATTGAATGTAATTCATAAGAAACTAATTTAAAGTTTGTTTTAAGAAATATTAGTGCCGATAAGCCCAATAAGCATGGATCCCATCATTGTATTTTTAGTCCAAGAAGGCTCAATAATTTATATATATACTACACCGATTCCCTTCCAGGACAAGTTTGGGCTTTAATGTTACCCGAATAGGATGTCTTTAATGGTATATTTTATTGGTATAAAAAATAATAGGAAGAGAAAATTCGTTCTTTCATTAGACAATTAGCACACAAAAAATAGAAGGAGCAAGCATAATATATGTAGTAGAAAAAAAAGTTAAAAAATAATTCATTTTGGGATGAAATAAACATTACATTTAACTAGAAAAAGAATTAATAATCAATTCAAAGACACAAGTATATATTACAACTTAACCAAATTAATTCCATTTCAAGTTTGCTTGACAAAGAAATGATCAAAATGAATTCTCGAGCAATACGAATTTCATTGTATCTTAGAAGAAATTCGTTTGACATATTTTGTAGTATTGATTAATGGAGCAAATTAAGTCTTAAGGACAACGCCTTAGTGATTTTACCTTGAAGTTATTTTATTTATCACTCTATCACTCGTAAAAGTATTTTATCTAACAATCTTAAGACTTAAATATTTTATCTAACATTCTTGAGACTTAACTATTTGTGTATTGATTTCAATGGCTTCAACACTTTCATTATTAAGGGATATGGCTATGGATATCAACAATATTTAATGTGTGAAGCAATTAAGGAACATGAGTAGCTTTACATTTTAATTAATGTAACGTTTTAAATTATACCTTCATTATAAAAACATATTTACATTTTTTATTTTTATTTTTTTTTGGGTAAACAGTACAGAACAGAACAATCATCATTCACTTATTGCTAATATCATCTGCTAACTAACTGCATGCAATTAAATACATAAAGTGGCCAATTTTTAGAGCTTGGACTTTTCTATGGTAAAAATCCAAATATGGATACACATTTGTGGCTTTTTAAATGAGAATATTTTTGTACAATTACAGTTGAATTTAAAGGTTGTAATTATTTAAGATATTCATTACAATAAAACAAAATACTCATTAATTAATTAGTCAAAATGAAGATGATGAATTTTTTTTTTCTTCATTGTTGTATATATCTTAAAAATTTGGTTAACGTAAAGTTAAGCTTTAATAAATATTTTAACTTTTTTTGATAAACCCGTCTGATATCAACAACATGAAAGGAGATACTTAGTTTAATTTATATTATCCAATGAAGTTAAATCTTATATTATATTAAAGGGGTATAATAATTTATTATACTAAAGTTAACAGGATCATCTTAAATGCTTTTATGGACGTATAGCATGATGTGATTTTTTATACATGTTAGCCAAGTGGCTGCTGGACCTTTAGAACTCCTGTTCACTCCATTCTCTATATAATGCCAATGTTTTTTCATATGCATGCAATAATTGACAATCCTCTCACTTTTTTAGCTTAATTAGTTTTGTAGTAAATCTATAGTTATATTAGAGAATTAATTAATTAGATCACACCCAAGAAATGACTTCTTTTGAATTCCGGCGATTCGCGGTGGTGGTGGTAATGGCAATTCTGGTGACTTTGGGTGATTCCACATGTGCTTTTGAGGCCATTTTCAATTTCGGAGACTCGAACACCGACACCGGTGGGATTTGGGCAGCGTTTCCGGCACAAGGTCCCCCGTATGGCATGACCTATTTCAAGAAACCCGCTGGCCGGGCTACTGATGGCAGGGTCATTGTAGACTTCTTAAGTAAGTAACTTAATTCCCTTGCTTAATAAGTAACTTGATTCTATTGAAAAGAGTCTCATTTGTTAAAAAAACTATAATAATTAGAATTTGATACAAAATGACACATTTTTTTTTAAAATTTAACCGTACAATTCATTAATTATTATATATGTCACGATCACTCACCATTACTAAACTAAATATTTATTAGTATATTTTAGTAGTAAAAATTGAATAAAAATATATTCTTAAAATTTTATAAACACGACTCATTTACAGAGAGAAATATAATTTTCAACTGCCAAATTTATAGTAAAGATCTATCTTAGGCCTTAGCGAAAATAAACAATTACTAGGGAAAATTAGAAAGAAAGTAATTCTTTTAATAATAATTTTTATATAAAATTACGTTAAAAGTTTGACCAAAGCACGTCTTAAATTACCTTTATATATACGATTAAAATGCCTCTAAAGTCGAATCTTTAAAGAAATGTAATAAAAAAAGCTAACTGTCGTCGTTATTGTCTATAAGCGGCAGTTGCCTCGTCATCATATATATGTATAGTCTTTTGGCGGCGAATTGAACTGTCGTCGTCGTAAACCAAAAGCGACGATTAATTCATCTGATTGATTTTTTAAGGTTTATTTTAAGTTCTCCCATCTATATATATATATATATATATATATATATATATATATATATATTCCGTTTGTCATTTATGAAAAGGAGTTGGTGGAATGGAATTATCTGATTCTGACGTTTATATATAGCACAAGAAAACGAAAGACTAATGCAATTTGTTCTGAGCTGCATGTGTTCCAATCTCTTTCTCTGTATATACATGTGAGCCCGTGACATATAAAACCGAAGCTAGCTAGCTACATTATTATTATCTCTTAAAAACATAATTTAATCTGTGTTGCACAGTGCTTGTACCTTCAATAATTGGCCCACAATGATAACAATTAATAAACTCGAACAAAGAAATGACGTACTCGGCCACTAATTAAATTATCACTTTTGGTCTAATTTTTGTTGGAAATAGGATTTGAATGATAAAATTGACTCGGGTCAGGTCGTGATCGTGACGGACGGGTTTGTGATATTACGTCGTTTTGACGACGGTTACATGTTAATCAGTAGACTTGATGTCTTTGAACTGTCAGCTTTTCGTGTAAACCAAGACAATAGAATTCACAAAATATCTCTTCAGACATAGTTGATTCTCACGTTTGTGTTCATTTTGGCCTTGAAACACCTCTTGGTTCCGTAAGTATATTAGAGAATTCAGCCTTCAAAATTCTCACAGAAGTGGCCCCCTTCTTACTCACGTAGGTGACTTCTATTAAGAGTATCCTGCAATACCCCACTTGAACGTATTTCAAGATATAAAAGTCATTAAAAGCGTAACTTATCCTAATTCTCGCGGTAGATGTGCACTATCTCATTTCAGGAATGGTTAGGAGTAAATATCTCCTTAGTGCTTTACTGAGTACTACATAGTTCAGTTTGCACATTGAACCTAGATCTTGGGATCTCCAGTCAGCTACGTTGGGTTGTCACTATGACGACTCTTATTTAAACAGTAGGCTTTATACCCATTCCCCTCGATGATTTTTCCACTTGTTCTCTTGTTAAACCTTTCGTAAGCGGATCCGCAATATTATCTTTTGACTTTACATAGTCAATTGAGATAATTCCATTTGAGTGCAATTGTCTAACGGTATTATGTCTTCGTCGTATATGACGTGACTTACCGTTATATAAATGATTATGTGCTCTTCCAATCGCTGATTGGCTATCACAGTGTATACATATAGTTGACACAGGTCTTGACCAATTTGGAATATCCTCTAAAAAATTACAAAGCCATTCAAGCTTCTTCTCCAAATTTTGTCTAACGCAATGAATTCTGATTCCATTGTAGACCTAGCAATACACGTTTGTTTTGAGGATTTCCAAGATACCGCTGCACCTCCAAGGGTAAAGACATATCCATTTGTGGATTTTGAGTCTTTAGTATCAGATATCCAATTAGCATCAGTATATTCTTCCAATACTGTTGGATATCTTGTATAGTACAGTCTATATTTTTGAGTATGTTTTAGGTATCCTAAAACTCTCAAAATTGCTTTCCAGTGATCTTTACATGGATTACTCGTATACCTACTTAGCTTACTTACTGAATAAATTATATTCGGTCTAGTATAGTTTATGACATACATTAAACTGTCTATTATACGAGAATATTCTAGTTGAGATATGCCTATTATTCATATATACAATATGAATACTATTATAGTTTGCATGTTAATACATGTCTATGTCTATAAATTTGAAAAAGATAAAAATAAATCTTATATATATTCTGTATGTTGCATGTTGCATGTTGCACGTTGCACTCAAGTTGGAAAATTCGTCACTTTTCTAAAATATATGTTGCCATGCCATGCATGATAAATGTTTACTTGTCATGCAATATTCCAATATATACTAATGATTAATAAAGAATATGTTACAATGCTCCTGTTGCAATAAAGTAAATGTTGCATCTCAAATATTACAACCGTGCGTGTTAATAAAGTTCATGCAACAACAGTTTTACGCAACGGTCAAAACAGTTTCATGCAACGGTCCAATCTCAATATTATATTCTGTTATTTCCAATATTGGTTAAATATATATATATATATATATATATATATATATATAGTATATCATTTATCTCAACAGAAAATCGTTTGACTGTTTCATGGCTTGAAGCAGTAATATATACGATATATTATTATTGGAAATTTTTTATTATTTGACTGTTTTATGGTTTAAAACAGTAATAATTATTCTGTTTTGTTTATAATTGTTACGGATAAATTATGGTACAGAAAATTTTATATATAGTTTGAATTTTACAGTATGTTTTCATATGAATTTTTGCCTGCTAAATCAAGGTTGCATGTAAAAATGACATGTAGTAGTATAAAAAGGTATGAATGGATATCTGGAGACTCATGTCCGAAAATGTATTCCGAAAATATATTTTATTTTAGAGACTCATGAAGTTCTGTCTTTTATGAATACTAAGGAAGATATATTTTATATTCTAATTGACTGAATGGTTAAATATTTACATGTTAATTATTCTGTTATTATATATTCAGTAATTATAGTATTATTTTTTAGAAATTGTTTGCATATTAATAGTTACTATTTTTAATATTCGGTTTCATTATTTATATTGATATACTGAACTAGAATATTAATATTCTGTTAATTTGTTTTATACAAATTAATGTTACTGATTTCGTTACAATATATGCTAATACGCAAGAACCGAACATTGAAAGAAATGTTGAATGTTATGTTAAACAGTTCTGGAGCACCCCAGAATTTGTGGGGGGAAACTTTGCTTTCTGCCAATTATATTCTTAACAAAGTGCCTCATAAGAAAACTCATAAAACACCTTATGAATTATGGAAAGGTCATAGACCTTGTTATAAATACTTAAGAGTGTGGGAGTGTCTAGCAAAAATGATGGTTCCTAAACCTAAAAAGGTTAAGATAGGACCAAAAACAACACTACAAGAAAAAGGCCTATCAGCGACCAAGGATATCAGCGACTGCATATCCGGTCGCAGATAATACTTATAGCGACCAACATCAGCGACCGTAATTGAATCTGGTCGCAATTTACTATCAGTGACCGCATGCGGTCGCTGCTCGATCGCTGACATTAGTTTCCCTCCCAAAAATTGGTGCGAAAAGGTGGCGCGTTTATTTGTTGCGACCAATATATATCAGCGACCGCATTGCGGTCGCTAAAGGGGCCACGTCATAAAAAATCAGCGACCGCAAGCGGTCGCTGATCAACTAAAACTTATTCAGACTCAGGTTCGCGATATCAGTAGAAGAAAAAAAAAGAGGGAGATACACGAGGGAGAAGAAGGAGTAGGGGGAAGAGAGGACCTGCACTGCCGCATCACCGCTGCACTACCCGCTTCACCACCGCCGCACCACCACTTCACCACACCGGTAAACTAATTTTGGGTTTAATTTGTTTGTTTAATATGCTAGAATTTGTGTTTAATTTAGGGTTTTAATTTATTTTGTTATAAAAATGATGAATCCTCGAATGAATTAGTGTTCAATTTGAGTTTTGAAATTTAATCTAGGGTTTAATTTGTTATATATTAATCAATTTGAATTCAACTTGGGTTTGATATATTGGAAATTTGGATTTGATATGTATTGTATGTGATATCTGCAATTAGTGTTTTGTGTAAATACATATTCTACAATTAAGTTTTAATTTGTATAAATTTGAGTTTGATATGTAATGTATGAACGAGAAAAGAATGTATCAATTTTTGGTTTGTTTATGCATGTTTAGGTATAGTGTGTATATTTGATATATATATGGAATAGTAACATTTATCTACGAAGACTATTTCAGTAGAAATTAAGTTTCATGCTACGACACGTATATCCCTAAACTTTTAGTTTCCTTATTACATTTTACAATAGCAAATTTTGTAGGATTATTTTTTGATTTTATTTGATTGTCTTGATTCACGGTGGTTCCCATTAATCTTCCTATAAATTCCATTCCTAAAACCCCGTATTTCGCTTTGGTTTATCTAGTCTTGATCTTGTTTTACCCACTCTGAAAAATCAGTTATATGGCGGCCTTGACGATCATCGCCGATATATATATAGAAAAAACCGTCATATAGGATATAGCGACGATTCGGTCGACGACCGTCATATATAAAGCCGTCAACAAACCTATAAATGACGGTCTCTTTTTCTATAATGACGGTCGACCGTTCGTCATTAAAACTTCACAAAAAACGCGGCCAAGGTTTTTAACGATTTAGTGGATATACCGACCTGGCGATGGCGACCGCCGTCATATGTCGCTATAGGTGAGATTTGGCTATGAGTTATCATGACGGTCTCCCACCGTCGCTATAGTGAGATATGGTATTATATCATGAGGAAATTATTATAAATGAACCGCCTAATTTATCACGCTATAGTTCCCAAATTTTAAAGAAAAAATTTGTTTCTATACAATAATTTTTATTTATTTTTACCGTTAAGAAACATAACCACATTCAACCATCCAATCAATATAACATTTACAACTAAAAGAATAAAACAAATAAAGTCTATTAATGTATAATATCATCTAAATATACATAACTATCCAAAAAATCATCTATTTATGTATCAAAAAAAGACATAACCAACAAAGACATTTAACATATTTTTAGTATCACATCTAACAAATTTTCATCAAAAATAGTGTTACATATAACAAATTTCTAGCAAAGACGTGACATGTCACAGGGTCCTCTATAGGATTATTTGATCCGCTAATATCACCATTATCTCCTTCGTATCGATCCTACAAATTAATTATCAAGTGAACTTGTTAATCCATAAAAACATAATGATAGCCCCAAAAATTTAAGTATAAGTGAAGTGAGAGAGAGCAACACCGATTGTTGGATCGAGCATTTGGAATCGATGAATTCTTCATAAATTTCGCCATAATTGATAATAGTTCATCCACTTTCCTTGCAGAAGATCATCTCCTTTTTCCCGACCTTTTTCAACTCAAACTTTCAATTCTTGATTCTCACGCCAGACCTCATTATTCAGGTCACGAGGCCCCAAGTGTTTGTAGTCATGGCACCAACTCCACCTTGTCAAGTCTACCATGTCGCTCTGGTCCAAGAACTTGTGCAAGTATATCATTTCGTCTCTGATCATCGCTTTCACACAATCGATTCTCGAGTCTTCTTTAACTCAATAATTTTTTCCCGTGAAAATATATAAGGCAAATTATACACAACTTAAATATACAAGGCAACTTAAATATACAAGGCATAATAGGTTTTCGTTTCACGCCTCTTCATAATAAGATAAAGAAAATAATAAGAAATAGGATAAGAAATGTCAGAATGACATTACTTAATATTACTTAATATTATTTATCAGATTTGGACTACATAAATTTGGAGCTTATGAGTAACACATATATTCGTTTCATTGTGATATTGGTGAGTTATATGAGCAGAAAAAACATCGAGAAAGGTGCTATCAGATATTACGAAAGCTATTCATTGATCTTTTCCAAAGTGAAGAAGTAATAACCCTCTCGCAAATCGCTGCAAAACAGAAAGTTGCATTTTTTTGCTTTCACCTAGGAACGAGGTGACTTCATCCAAGAATGTGTATATTGCTACACATCGCTTTTCTTCATGAAGTTTGACCATTTTAATGGGGTTTCTTTTTTTGGTCAAAATATCTAGTTAAGTTCATTAGATTTGTTTCTCACTATCGTAGTTGTTAGCATTTGAAAGTAGATGAAGAATGAGTTTAGCTCTTCGCTCAATATGGTATCAAGTTACATCGCTTATATTATCAAGAAACATCATGAATCACATCCCCGATTTATCATCAGATTGTTCATTTAGATGATGTGTAGTGCGTGATGAAAGAAGAAAAGAATTATTAGCAAGTAATTATCAATACGTAATAATAATAAGTTTATTAATTCTATTACCATAATGGTCAAAACATAATTTCTAGAACCTTGTAGTTTGCTTGAAAAACAAAAGATGTTCCTCACCCCATATGTAGCTTTTTAGATCAAGTCAAATAAAGAGCAAACATTGCTTGCATCTTCATCTTACCTACCATAATACAAAATCATTGTTTGCCTTCGTCTTCGCTATCCAAGGGCTATAGCAATTTATGAAGAAATCGCTTCGACAATCGCTTTCAACAATAATCTCATCAAGTATGGAGTGAGAGGACATCTTCTAAATGTTTGGCCTTTGCTAACTCGCAAAGGTGATATTGTTGCAATAACCAATGACCGAAACATATCGTACAACTTCAACCCCCCCCCCCTCCCTCCCTCCCTCCCTTCCCTTTATGGTAATAATTAGCCGATTTGCTATCTATACATGATTCTTCAAGTCTTTGAAAATATTTAATTGCTTGTGTGCAGAATTGGATCCAACCTTTTCGAGAACAAGGGAATGTAGATTTTAGTCGTAAGTGGTTGCTTGTGCTAAGTTGGACATGCCTTTTAAACAATATGTGCCTTGCATGCATTTATTTCCACGGCCTCTTCATGTCGCGCTTTTCGTTAAGATTAAATGCATTTATTGAAGGTAAAGACTCATCTCGTGTATAATTCGACACCATTTTGACTATTTGATGTCTAATATATGTTATATATGACAACTATTAGACAAAGATAGCCCATTTCTTCTTTGGTCATCATTGTTTTGGCCGATGAAAATGTTGTTCAACCTTCGTGATTTGGGTCATTGCAGAATTGATGAGGAAGATGTTGCTACATTCACCAAAGTTGTTAAGGAGTTTGATAGTATGACCCCTCCGGTATGTTATTTTTCTCATTGAAATCATATTTTCAATTTTGGAAGGAGGAGATGATCGGAACAGAGCTATCCCGTGACGATGGTCAAAATTATGAAGTCCTCGAGGAATTCTCAGACGCTTTTGTTCACTGGGTAACCCATGGAGAGACATTGTGCCACTAAAATCGCCTTAAGTTAGTCTCCCACAGTAGCAAAGAAGGTTCAACTTAACATATCCCAAAGGAGCCTTATTCATGGAGAGGATGTACGTAGATTGTAGAGAAGGTTACGAAACTAGGAAGAAATGGAGCTAAATATACCAGCACTCGGTTATTTGATAGTTTCCTATGAAGCTATCTCTTCTACCTCATATATGATGTCCAGCATTGATTTTATTGTGAATACCTTGATAGTACCCTGATACCATAGTATAAAGAGTAAATAACCATCGCTTTTTTACGATTCTTTTGGAGCTCTTTCATAATCCTTTTTTTTGGTTTTCCATTTTGCCCGTAGTTCAAGGACTCTGTAACCTGTGTAGGTTCCATTTTTGTAAATATATATGTATCTTGATTTATGGGGAGCTCCATTATTAAGGATTTAGGTCATTGATTATTTACATCCGATATGAGTTCTTTCTGTGGTAATTGTTAATTATCTCTTCGCAATCAAGATATGAACCTTCTATCCTATATTATTTATTTGGTTAGCACATCAAGTAAGCTATGTAGCTTCTTGTCATGGGTATCGGCCATTCTCGCCGATATCGTTTACTAGGTGGAATTTGTATGCTTGTCTGCAGCAGTATGCATACTAAAATGTCAACCCTTATCGAGTGAAAACGATCTAGAGAATAAGCTACATCTTCGCTTTAGGTGGAATTTGTATGCTTGTGCCTGAAGCAAGCATGCATGCTAAAATGTCAACCTGATCAGAGTGAAAATGATCTAGAGAATAAGCTACATCTTGGCCGTTTCAAAACTACTAGTACATAATTTTAATTAGTTCGTTGAGGACAAGCTATTCTAGAGGATCCAGCTCCCTCCTTCCAAAATTGAAGATACATTTTTCTTTTTTCCATAATTTTAATTAGGTAAGCTATATATTGAAATAATACTCCCTCCTTCCAAAATTGAAGATACATTTTTCTTTTTTAACTGCTCCAAAATTAGATCACATGTCTATGTAAATGAATGCTCTAAAACAAACTCACACACACATACAGGATAAAGAGTTAAAAAACCCATTGTTTGAGGATTGATAAACACGCACTACATTCGAGGATGCTCCCCAGAAATTGAAAGTTATCACTTCGAGTGTGGGATCAGATATATATATATCTCTTTCGATCAATCTCTTTATTATTTATTTGGTACTACAAATAAAACAAAAAATAGTTCATAATTAATAATAATACTCTATTTATAAAAGTCTAATACATGATTAACGATAAAAATATTGAAATGACATCAAATATTACCAATTCACGCTTTTTTTTGAATTGATTTAGTGCCCAATGTATGACCTACCAACAATTTTTTTTCCGATTTTCACAATTTTTGTTGCTATATCCCGCATTGTATGTATTTATAAATTAATAATAATATATAACAATAAGTAAGAATTGATAATACATAAATTAGAATAAACACAACTCGCAGATTATCGCTAGCCAATAATCAACCAACGCAAATTTCATTGATTAGGATTTACTCGATCATTGTTGATAGTATTCGCCATCGATTTGGCACTACCACCGTGCACAAAATTATTACTCTTTAAGTTAGACTTCCAATCTCTCCACCTATTGTTCATGATAGTCATCGCTTTTTCTTAGCATTGGGGTGATCTGTGGTAAATCGTTTCTACAACAAACAAATTTACACATATATTAGTTTGTTTCAATGTGCTTAATGTCAAATTCTATAAAATGGTATGATTAATAACCCGAATTTCATCCCAAGCCCTCATTATGTTAGCTCTCTCATTATATTGGACCATGTTGGAGTACTTATTGGAAAAATTCTCCATCATGAAAGCAAGACACCCGAGAAAAGTGGTTAACTTATCGCCTCTCCCCAACAAAGTGTGACCATTTGCATCATAAATTACTTTTTTGGGTGCATCGCTATTTGACCATAATTTTGCTCCCATCGTTGGTCCACGCTTCCTCTTAGGTCGAGAACCTAAAAGAGAGAAAGAATCAAGAACTATGTATTGAACAAAAGATGAATTGAACATATAGAACCTTCAGAGATACAACTCGTGTCTAATTTCTATGTCTCATTTTGTTCGATCAACTACTCATATAATTACTTGTGTCATACATATTTATGTAATGATTCATACTATATATTTATTATGAATTAAAATAAATATATAATATCTTTATTATTCAATATAAAAATCAATAATACGACGAGTCCCCCCCTTCCTACACATTTCAGAGGATTACTGTGTTAAAGTCCGTGGAGTCCCACATACATTTATTCCTTGGGGTTCAAAGACTTCCACTTACAAAATTTTATAATCTACAAGTTATATAAGCACATTATTAGCTCACTAGATGAAGGATGAAGTATGAACTAAGTCGGATAGCAAGATTTTAAAACCATGAAGTAAAATATACATAATACAACTTTTATATGAAAGCACAACACCAAGTTAATTCTCATGACAATGCAAGTATAAGTGTAGATATATGCATGGTACCTTCAACATTCTCATGAATACTTTCCTCCTCTACATGTGGTTCATCGGCATGGATCTCATTATCATTAATTTTCGCCATTGGAACAGCTTAGCACGAGATCTAGACGCTCTATTAGAAGCCATTAAAGCAACCCGAGAAACAAAAAAATATGAATGTGACACTCGTAAGAAAAGTTATTAGTTAAATCTAATGAACAAGAGAGCTTTCACGGTTATTAGTTAAATCAAACTAAGTCCCCAAAATTAACAAATACATCCAAATGAAATACATCCGAAAATAAGTTGGCTAGCTAATACGTAAATTGTAGACACCAAGGTAAGGGGAGAGGCGTAGGTAGTCCATTTAATTTCCAAATTTAGTCTAATTTGATCTTCAAATCTACTTACATTGAAATGTTTACAAAGAAGTGTGTTTAAAACACTAATAAGATGATGTAGAAAACAAAGTAAAAGCTAATAAGACAAGGAGCACCAAGATATAATATCAAAACGGATCTATCAAAGTGTAACGGTTTTCTTTTGGAGAAAATGGACAAAGTGTAAAAAACAGATCTATCAATTGTGATGTTTATCCTCTTCATTCTTCGTCATCTTCATTTTCCTCACTATCACCCTCCTCTTCATCTTGGGACCCTCATCTTCTCCTTCATCTTCGTCTTCGTCTTCGTCTTCGCTCCATTCTCATCTTCATTTTCATCAACAATATGTTCAATCATTCGCCTTTTCAAACGAGATGTATCAATTTGAGATCCTAGTTTTCGCCACTTTTCCTGGGCCTTTTTCGTCCATTTTCAACTAATTCAAAGATCAACGTCATTCCTAACCCAATTTATGTTTTCAATATCAACTTCAGAATCGGAGTGATGAATTCTTCATTGGTATTGGGTAAATCGTCACTATCGTAATCTACTTCAAAGATCTTCACATAAATCTCTCGGCTTTGTTCAGATAACCACACGCCAATTGTTATCCCTTTGATCATCAACATAAAATATTTGTTGAACCCGAAAGCAGCATTACAAAGGGCTCATCGGTTGAACCAAACTTTTGATGATTTACAAGCGTGAAGCCATAGTCATCGGGATTTTGACCCCTCTATCACGTGCTAAACCGTCATACCACTTACATTTGAATAGAACAACTTTGCTGATCCATAATAATCTAATTCAACAACATCTTCCAAAATACCAAAGTATTCAACTACATCTTCCTTAGGATTTCGATCTCTAGCAGATGAATATCCACGTAAGTTCTGCTACCACATATACCCCACTATTCTCTGCGTTCTCCTCTTACTCTCACAACTTGTCGAATGGAATCGATACCCATTTACCAAATAACCATCTCTCTCTCCCGCCTATCAAATTTGGGGCCAAATGCAAGAGCTTTAACTTCCTTTCAAGCATCGTTATTCATAGTTGCCATCTACAAAATGGTAGCGATATAAGCAAATTCCATCCATTTATTATTAATAACCATTACAAAATTTTGCATAAAATTACGTTCAAATAATGTAGTACTTACATAATTCTTAAACCATTCAGAAATTCTTTTTCTTAGCATTGTCAATTTCCTCAAGGCGTCGGTTTTTGCTTACGCTTTCCACGTCGCAACATATATGAATCTTGCCAAATACTACAAATAAATAAACAAATTAAACAATTTTTTTTTGTCATAGCTAGCTGGCTAACATAAGTTATTAATATTTCGAACAATAAATGTCATTCTTTATTTACTCACCTTAGATATGACTCAACCTCTCAGACAATTAAATAAAGACATACTGTGTGTGCACTCTCGACATCATCGCTACATAGAGTACAAACTTTTGGGACATTAAGAAATCGACCTATGTTTCTAAATACGAGAGAGAATCTCTTTCCTTGTTCATATCCAAATTTCATTTCTTCCAACTCGCTTCCACGCAAAGATTGTTTTGACTCAAATATCTTGAGCAAAATGTAACACATTCTTCAAAGAATATACCCTTCTACAATCAATTCTTCCGGACGACTTCTATCATGAATATACCTTTTAACTTGCCCATGTATCTTTCAAAAGCCCACATTTGTCGATATTTAACATTTCCATTATCTTCGCTCTTCAAATGAGGTGGACACACAAATGTACCATTATATCAAAGAAAGCAGGAGGAAACACCATCTCAAGCTTGCAAAGTATTAACGGAATTTTTTTGTTCAACCGCTCATAATCTTCCGATGTGTTATAGTTGGAACATAATTCTCTCAAGTAGTTACAAAGTTCAATTATTGTTGAGCGTATATGTCAGGCAAGTCAGACATCGATTGCTATTGCTATTGAAGTAATTGTTGCATTAAAATACGGCGGTCGTGACTTTTAAGACCGAGATCTTGCCCCCTTCAAATTGATGCAACGTGAAATATTTGAAGCATATCCATCATCGTGTACCTTAACATTTTTCAACACTTGCAAGAAATCATGTCTTTCTTTCTTAGACATCGAAAGTAATTTGCAAATGCAAGAAAAGGTACTTTGAATCGCTTGCTTTGCAGACGGGTATTGGATGGAGCTCTTCTTATACCCATTGTCATCAAGTCCAATCGTGCTTTTAAATTATCTTTTGACTTTCCTTGCACACTCAACAATGTCCCAATCAAAGCTATCACAAATGTTTTGGCAATGTGCATTCCATCTAGATCAGGGCGCAACAAAAGGTTCCGCCTTAATACGGCAATTCAAAGAAAATAGATTTCTTCCTCCAATTATGTTTTGAGTCATGGGGAATGGTCTTCGCTAGTGGGTGTCTTTCCAAAAGTGACATTAATAGATTAACTTGTTCAAGAATATCAAACTCGATGGCACCACCGAGCTTCACTATGGTCACATTCTCCGTTAAATCTTTCGTATCAAACCTATAACTATGAATTCGACTCCGTAAAAACAACGATGCCCGATATAACATTCCTTACTTTGCAATCTACAAGAACGAGTGTTCATTTGACATGATGGACAAGCTTAACTTACCTTTAGTACTCCAACCTAGACAACATAGCAAGAGTTTGGAAAATCACTAATTGTCCACAACAAAGGCCGCACGATTTGGAACTTTTGTACCGTTAGACGCATCATACGCTTCAACCCCATTACTCCATAAGTATCTTCAACTCCTCAATTAAAGGTTGATATACACGCCAATATCATTACATGGAGAGTTTGGACGTGTATTAACAAAGGCATGATAAAATACTCCCGCTTCATACACATCCATGGTGGTAAGTTATATACAACAATTGTCACGGCCATATACTATACTTGTGACCCATGGGTAAAGGGACTCATGCCATCGCGGGACAAATCCGAGTCTTACATTTCGATGTTCTTGAGAGAATGTAGGGTACATTGTATCCAAATGCTTCCAAGTCGCAGAGTCATTTGGATGACGATTCACTCCATCTTTTCGCTTTCGCTTTACATGATGCCACATCATGTATTTTCATAGCTTCTACGTATATAAATACCTCTCCGTAATCTCTAATTAACGCTAAATAACGAATTGCTTCACGCCTACTTTGTTCCTCTTCATTTTTGTATCTATTTGTGTCTTCTCCGATACAACCATCTCTGGCCTCGCTTCCATCTCGATGATTTGCAAACCTGCATAAGACTCTAATTTTTCATTCTCCTCCAAAAGAGTATACAATCATTCTCGCACGCATCAATCTTCTCATAACCAAACCCTAAATTTCCAACCATTTTCTTCATTTCATAAAATTATCGTGCAAGTTTGCAAATGATGGAAATGATGACTTGAACTTACTTTTGAGCAATCCATCAAAGGACACATCACCATTTGCTAACATTTTTATGATTGAAAAGCCATACAACGAATGAAAGGACTGCCTCATTTTCACATCCAGGATATAAAGGTTGATTGGCCTCGACATGTACTTTTGGTATTTTGAAGCTTCAAATTATTTAATCTACACCGTGATCCCTAAATATATCATTTACCATCTCGTGCATACGATGCTCATCTTCTGGATTGTGATGGTTCTTCGTGAACATCATCATTACTCACATCCCCGACAATCACATCTTCCCTCGATGCACCCAATTCGTGTGTAGCCAAACATAAATCCATCACAAATCAAATGTTCACTTAATAGTAGCTCTAATCTGTATCTACCATTTACAATAATTCTTATATGGGCAAGGAATTCTTCCTGCTACTATGCCCACTTTTTCAAACCAAAGTCCAAATATCTCTATATGCTCGCAAGATATTCTCTAGAATATCTTGGTAATTCCATCCACATCTTATCCATAATATTATGTCCCTAAATCAAATTGAACAACCATCGTAATGATATCATGATAGAAATCTATCATAATTAATTATGATAATTAATTATCATAATTAAGTACCTTGAATGCCAACCAAACTCCCAGTTCACTCAAATAAAACAAAAAAGGTCGAGATAATTTAAATATTAATTATCATAATTAACTAATTTCAAATAGCGTAGGTAATAATTAAGGGTGACTACACCAAAACATTACATTCAAGGTCTCAATGTTGGACATGGAAGTTCTTTTTAATTATAAGCCTCAAATATTCCTACAAATTAATTGCAGTACGCTTTGTCCCGCCTCGGTTTAACATCCCGCTGGATTCCTTCTAGTCCAATAGAGAGAAATATACTAAAACAAGTACTAAATCACTAAGAAGTTTATAGATTTCAAACTAACATTTGGTGTTAGATTTACTTTTATGTAGACCCCATAAAATTGTATTACCCTATACTTGAAATTTAATACTAAAATTTAATACTAAAATTTAATATCTAGCATATTTGAAATGCTAGAAGGAAGAGGAAAAATATGACTATAAAACAAGAATTATCTAGGATCTGGGCATGATCGCATCAACAAGTACCTGTGACACGCAGTCGGAAATGACACAAGATGCTAATTTGACACAAAGGTTTAGTCGGTTAGTTGACCCCTTGTTAGCTATTTCCTTCACCCCAGAGGTACATGCAGCATGATGTAACATTCGATAAGACCAACACATGCAAATCTGGTTATTATAATTATAAAATTCGCTCTCTGCGCAGTTGAGCTATTAATCGCCTCCAGATCAAAGAAAGTATATTATTAACCCTTGAACTATAAGAATCATTATGTACTCTTTCTTTAATCAAAACAAATTGTTAATGGAAAGAGGATGACACAAGTTAAGGCTTCATCCGATACAATTATAGCTAAATAAAAAATAGACTAACAAAGTTTTGTCGATTACTTAGTAATATTACTTAATGATAATATTACTTAATGATTACTTAATTGGGTTGATATGTGGTTTTCAACCTATATTGTCACTCTAACTCTATAAAACTAAAAGGCTTAATATAAAAATTGTAGCATAAAACTTAAGTTACATATGAAAACATGGAGTAGAAGGAAACCAATATTCTTTAAAGAAATTTTGAAGCTTAGATCGATAATTCCTAGTTCCTCGCTTGAATTTTGACCAATATATTGATACGCTTAACACAAAACAAATCTAACTATTAGATAACTTTAATACGTAGTTAAAGCGTAAATGCTTCCTAAAACCTGAATAGTATTATCTAGGTTCTAAACGCTTAAAATGCCACCAAATATTGTTTCCATCAACACTTTACAATTACTAGGTTCTAAACGCTTAAAATGCCACCAAATATTGTTTCCATCAACACTTTACAATTACTTCCTCGCTAATTTTTGGACATGCAATGTAGCCTTAAAAACAACAAAAAGGCGTTGAGATTTTTTATTTTTATTTTACTATTTTGTATCTTGTGACTATAATGTTGCGCTTTCTTAAAGAAACAAATAACTTAAATAGTCTGGAAAAGCTCAAGAAGCATCATCACTTTAAAAACAGTTTTTAGTGGATTTTACAATGATCTTTGATCTTCGCTTGATGAAGTAATCCCGGTAGGTCACACTCGACATCACTTTACCCATACGCATACTTAGCGAGTAATACATAAATATCCTACCTAAATTAATCCATCAAAACAAAACCAATGTTTGTATGAAATCCCAAACAGTATTGGATTTTCACAACCCAATATATATACTTCAAATTGTATTGGACTTATCAAGACAAGAGAGGCAAAGTTGCCAAGACCGAAAGATGCAATTCTTTAGATGAATAAATCGGTGAGTGTTCATCCTAGCTTTACCCTCAACCTCTCTAGTATTAAATCTAGCTATCTTTTTTGGCATAAACTAATTTAGCTATCTAGCTATCTAATTTTTAAAAGACTTAATTCAAACCGAATATTCAAAACATGATCAATAGCTAAGACTAATTAGAACTTTGCATTAATTTGAACGTAAAAACAAGCAAGTTAAGTCATTCCATATCAATCATAACGAAAATTTATACCCCATTGTAAGGGTGTCCCAAAATTAGAAAATTTAGGGCTTGTTAGAAGGAGGAGAGAAATAGAGAAAATCATAACAACTAAGGGTAAATAAAATTGAAAACCTAAAGAATGAAATTATACCTCCTCAAACAAATCCCATTAATATGATCCTTTCAAGTTTGGACGGAGAGATGGAGTGAGACGAAGTCCGACGAAGTCCTACGAAGTCTGGCATACACGAGATGATGCAGAGGGAGTGAGAACGCTGAAGATCTTGATCGAGTTACTAAGATGTTAATCGAATGATGCAGAGGGAATGAACGCTGATGTCGATTTGGGGGAAAGATATGAGAGACCCTTTAACCCTCGTATATGATACGCCTCCCTTATATGACCCTCGTTAATTTAAAAATAAAAAATCCTTAAAAATTCCTATACCGACGGGAAGTTTTGTATACCGATTGGAGTTTGGATAAGGATTGCATGCAAGGCGGTGAGGTTAATATAAGTACATAGCACTACATTGGTTTAAGCTACATGCAAAATACTTCTCCAGCACTAGAGTATTAAACATCCATTGTTAAGCTATTTTATTTATTCGTTTTTGTGCAACATTGGACGTGCTTTTAATGGTTGAGGCGCGTGAGACAATTTTGACGTTAACATATATATATTTGTAAGCTTTTTGATTACATAGTTAGTTTATCAATGTTAACAACTAAATATATAGGACCGTGTTATATATATAGGAGAACATTATTATTATATATGGATAATGTCACTCCTATTTGACTTTAATTAACGTACAATTGTCTAAAATAATGAAATTTTAGTTTTAAAATGATAAAATACATTTTCCATTAATAAAATTGGTGAAATAAGACTATCACCTTAATTTATCCTCAATACTATATTGATTTTGATCCATCAACCAGAGTCATATATATTGTTAGCAAAAGACATTTGGATTTTTGGTTTTTAATTATTGAGGAAACCAATATATATTAATCCAAAAAGACTTCTACTGTTTATACTGTGTTTACAAGTTTTTATTTTAGGGGAAGGTAAGGAAAAATAATCAAAATCTTTCAAATTTAATGTAAATGAATTGAGTCGAACAAAGTGTTGAATTACTGAGATTTGGTTCATAAAATTTATCGAGTATAAAATAAGGTTATATTGAAACTCGTTTAATTACAGAGTCGATTTCGAATCGCGAGACTGAGTACTTTGAACTTTTCAAACGAATATGGTTCGAGTATCAATAGAAAATTATAATTTGAGTAGATTTGATTAATTTATCGAATTTTAAAATTTATTCATATTTAAATTATTTATACTTTAAGTCGAGTTCAAAAAGAATTTTTAATCGAGTACAAATCAAGTCCGAACTATTTGTATATTTTACATCCTTATCCAAATCTCATGTTAATTCAATTTTTGCTCAATTTTTTTTCCAAAAAAGTGAGAGGAATAAGAAAGTGAAATATTTTATATTACAAAAAATAAATTTGTAAAATAAATAATATGACAATTTTGACCTCTCACTATGATAACTCTCGATTACGTTTAGAAACTATCATTCTTCTCTCTCTACACTGCTGAAATTTTTCTCTCTACATTGTCGAGTTCAGTGCTTGCTCGCCGAGTTCTTCCGCGGCTTCCGCCGCCGCTGTGGTTCTCTTGTACGCTGTTAATTTTTCCCATCTGCTTCTTTGTGTTAAAATCTCTGGTAAGATCCCCAAATCATGTACTCTAAATTCTTCAAATTGATAATACTCAGATTTATGTTGATCATGTTTTCTCTACACAAACTTCATCCGTTGATTTGATGAGTAATGAAGCTGAATAAGCGCAATAATTCCGTTAAAAAATTAGGGTTGGGTGTGGTAATTCAGTTTTACCCCATTTTTGCTCAGTCTTAGATTGTAGGTTTGCTTCATCCACAAAGCCTGTATCTAAATCAGTCCATGGTTGTGTTATTATCGGTACCACTTTCTTATTTACTTGAACATTAATACAATTTAGTTTTCCTTCTGCTTTAAATACCTTAGCCACCCAGTATCCAGTTCTCTATCATCTCACGGAAAACCAGTCACATTTTTTTTCAATTTTTTTTTTAATTTTTTCCCTTTTATTTTCATATATGCGTGTTTATATGTATTGTCTAGCTTTAAATAACTTTCAGCAGTGGTGGGATTATAGCTACTCTAAAATTGAACACCACGTGTTTGAAAAAAATGCCCGACTGAGTTTTTGATTTTTTTTGTATACTAATCACTCAATTGAACATTTGAATGAAATTCATTTTGGTTAATAGTTAAAAAGCCATTATTTGGAGCAAGTCTTTTGCAAATTTCCAAAGTTCATGATTCATGAAACTCTGGTGATTACATATATCATCAAAGAAATGAAAAGGCCTTTATATACCATCAATTTAGGTTGCCTTGCTTGAATTTTGATCAATAAAAGATGTGGGATTTATTAGTCAGAAGAAGACACTTTTTGTTTCATGTTTATTTGAATTTTTGCTACATGGGTTTGAAAATGTTGCAGCTAACTAGTTCTGAATACCAATCATACTAGTCGATGCACCAAAGAACATTGATGTTGTGCAAAATGTGCAACCTTTCTTGAGCTATGAAGTAGGACAAACAACCCCTTACTATCTTTTTGTTGATCATCAATGCACACCAATAAACAAATGTTAATTGAAATTCAAGATTAATGCTCTTGGCAACTGCTGCCCAATCACGGATTGGTCCTATGACCATTTGATAGAACAACTGAAACCTCATCCTTTTAGTTTCTTCATTGACCAAGGATCCACTCCTGCTATAGGGCCTAGCTGCTTGAGTGCAATCAAATTAGTCATTAGGATCCAAACAACACCTTGGTCAATGTGGCTTAGAAATTTCACATAAAACAAGATTGTTGTCCCACTCCTCTGATTTGGGTTTGTTAGCTTTAGAGAATCTCCAGAGAAACTAGCTTTTGTGCCACAACTTTATTTTTCATAGAGATTTCTTTTGTAACTAAACTCTCAAACTGAAAATTCTCAAGGAGTATTCCCATTTTGTCTCTCCAAGGAACAGACTTAGCAAACCACTCCCCCTTGATGATAGATAACTTGCCTTCATCATCAATTGTTCCCAATAATGTATGTTTACTTCTCTTGAAAATTAAACGGCTAAGATTACGTTGAACCTTGACTGTCTCTTGCCATGTATCTTCTTTGAAACTAGTACATTGAATTCAATGGTTACAATTCTCCACTTGCTGCATAAAATCTTTGCCTCCTTCCATGAAGTTTCTGTGCAACAATCATGGGTTAAAGTTTATTGTCAAGACCATAATCAATGACCATATCTTTGGTTAACACTTTTGCAAACTTCTTCACCATTAAAGTAATCATGTTGAAGTAACTGCCTTTCGTCAGCCTTAAAACATTGAAGGTGGATACCCAATATAAGCTTTTTAAGGTCTACAAAGGTAAGATTTGGATTGTTTTTGGGGTAAGAAATGAGGGGTCTGTTGTGTAGTTTGGTGAAAGTAATGTTGGTTGTCGAGGGGGCAATATTTGGGGTTTGTTTCCAAAGTAAACTGTAGGGTAGTGGGCTGGTGTATGGATTGAGGTATGGGTTGTTGATCTTGGGGTCAAGTTGTTAATAGTATTTTTCTGACTTGGAGGTTTGGAACAATACTTGGGTTTAAGTAGCTTTCCCTTCCTTTTGGTGTCATTTTTAAGGCCCCAATAAATTGAGAAATCTCACAAATGATCAGCCCTCTTGGTTTCTCAAACTCATCAAAGATCATCAAAGATTGAGGTTCCTTCATATTGTGATGATTCATCGTAAGTAGGTGGACCATCATAATATGGGGCATCTTCATACTCAACATAATCATTAAACATAGGGGTTGTTCTCTCTTGTTGCGGCTCTTCATCATATATAGGAGTACAATAATAAAGTGTTGTTCTATCATTGTTTGCAAATGCTGAAGAGCATGGTTTCTTTGACATTAGCTTATGGTATGCACCCCTTGGCCATTGTGTTTCCGTAGGTTTACCTTAGCTTCTTTGTTGAAAACAAGTTACCCCTCAGCAATAGCAGCCTGCTACTAATTACTTGGAACATCATCAATTATTGTAGTTTCCTTATCTTCATCATACTCATAATATATAGGAACTCCTTTACAATTTGTTTCTTCACAATCCTTGATCCAGTTGATAGTATTATCACCTTTAGTGAACGATTCTTCATCATACTCATCATATATAAGAGCTCCTTCACAATCCTTGATCCAATTGTTAGCATTATCACCTTCAGTGAATGAGAACACAAGCTTGTGATGTTTGAGTTCCTTTCTCTCATTTTCTTCAACAAAATTGTTCCTCCTCCAATGGACATCATCTTCTTCATTTATTCTGGACCTTAACATATCAGCATGACTTGAATTTCTAAAAAGTACCTTATCTTTTCTATGGCCCATGTGGACTAGCATCTTGCCCTTCATTTTATCTCTAACATGGTTAACAAAACCCACCACATAATCTGAGCCTTTTTGCTTCAACAACTCATTCATACTAGTTATGAAGTAATCCATTTTTTCATCAATGAGTTGTAACTTCTCATTGTTATAATCTCTATAGCTTAGAAAATCTTATTGAAACATTTGGTGTGAAGGTTCAGCCATGGTTCTCAAAAATTTAGAATGAAAGTGAATCACATAACAATTGTGATTTTGAGTTCAACAAAACAATCAAGTAGCAACAATACTGCTCGATATTAAAGTAATTGAACTTGAGTAGCTTTTAAGTTGGAAATGGACTTCCTCAGTGAAGCAAACCGAGTATCCAATTAGCACAAAATTTAAACTCAACTAGCTATTGCTTAATTGAATTTTAACAAAGTAAATGAGCACACAAAACAAGCACACACACCAAGAGGTCAAAAATTAGCTTAAATACCAATTGCCATAGTAGTAATGAGTGCTCTCACTAAAATTATGGCTGAAATTGTTTGTATATGGACTGAAAAATTAGCTAAGGACAAGATTTTGATGTGTTTTGGTTTTTCATTGTTTGTAAAGACACTAAATATGCTAAACAAAGTAAATCGAGTCATCTAAACACAAATAATTGCAGATCAAACAAAAATAAACCATAAAATATGGTAATTTTTACGGACAGAGTTGAACAAGCAAAACATGGATTAAAACATGTTTGGGTGGTGTTAATAATGAGATATATGGTATGGGACCGAAACGAGTGAGTTAGAAGAGTTTTATACCTGTTTGAAGTTGTTTAATACTTGAAATTTTTGAGTTGCAGTTTTGCAGAAAAACAGAGCCTCCGAAGTGGTGTTTTCTGCTCCTTTGTGGCTGGAATATGAAGTTGATGTTAATGTTTGTTAGTAGTAATGAACTACCCAAATGTTTTGATGGTAGAAACTAAGAAAATTTACTCATTTTTTTTGGATTTTCTGGGTTTATGAACAGTTACGAAATAGTAAAATAAAAATCTAAAAATAGAATAGGAGATTGAAGAAGATTAGCCTCTCAGGTCTAGGCTGTTTTTGGGTAGTATTTGAAGGATAGAAGAGACTACAAGAAGTAGATTTCAGTTTGGGTTTATAGAAGAGAAAAAAATTAGAACTTGAAGATAGAGAAGAAATAGAGAATTAGAGGAAGATGATGATGGTTTTGGAACAACCAACAACTCTATTACCAATTTGTCTGGCCCAACTAGGATCCTGATCAGAAATAGAAATAGAGATAGAAACAGAGATAGAGAGTGATATCTAGAGAGAAATATGGAGAAAGAAGGATAAAAATCTCATTGTTCTTCATTAAGATCGTGAGGGAGAAGAGAAAGATAGAAAAATAAGGAGAAAGCTTAAACTAGCTTCTTTTTATTTCATTCATTCACTTAATTCATAATGCTTAAAGGTTGCTCCTACTTTTACAAATATTTATATAAAATAAATGCTGAAAAGTAAAAACTTCTAACCTACACGTCAATCCTTATCATATATAACTAAAAAGTACTACTATGTATACTACATATTCTCTTGTACACACAAAAAGTACTACTACTATAATATACTAAATATTCTCTTGCTCTTGCTTGATTCTTAATGGAAGACACCAATTATGCATTGAGATGCCATTTGTGTTTAATTGCTAAACTGCTCACTTGAGTACTTGAATTTGGATGAACATGTGGGGAGGATGAAAATTACTTGAAAACCTAGAGTAGAACTTTTAAATTGTTACATTTGCATAAACTTTTGTTCTAATTGCTAACCAAATAGAGTTCAAATTACAGATTGGCGTATATACTTAGATTCGTAGCTATCTTTGACAGTCTGAAGGCAACACGGAGTATAAAACATATATTTTGGAAACCTTCTTCAATTTGTGGCAATGTAAGTTGTGATTCTCCATTTAAATCCTTTAACCTTTTATTTATTTATTTTTTCTGTGAAATTTACTTGTGATTTAGTTTTATGCTTAATTCTGGGAATAATATACAAACACTACAAGTGAAATTTACTTGAGATAACTATCGATTTAGTTGTCGACATATAAAATTTGGTCATTGGGATGCACATCGTGACCACACTATAATTCTGAGAAACCGAAATGACAAATTCAACGCTAAATTTGAAATCAACAAAGGCGGCGTATACAAAATAGTATTTCCATTAGGTCTTTTTTCTTGTAGTGAAAATTGTATTCCATATCTTCAGATTGTAAAAGTCTTTTTTTTTTTTTTTTTTATAAATTTAGTATTGTTGCAAGTGGCCAAATGTAGTTGAAATTATTTAGCTTAGGTTTCTGAATTTCCTTGTAGTGCTAATTTTGTGGATTTTGTTCAACTAGGGGACCTGTTATATTGGAACTTAGGTGCCCTCAGAATGTTGACGGGATTGCTGTTGACCCAGAGCCAGATTGGAGTTTTGACAATATCTTAATGGAGCTGAATTCAATAGAAAAGAAGTTTAATGCATCTCCTCTACCTTATACCAAACCATATGCACTATATAGTGTGAGGTTAACTTGTTTTCTAAAACATGCGACTTAATTTTCAATTTAGTGCCATAAAATATTTGTTATTACACTTAACTGTTTTCTGTATTTGATATTTTATGGCTACTGTTGGTCAGGGAATTTTCAGCCGTTAAGGGCTTTGAAAAAAGTCCAAGGGCTTTCATAATGCGTGTGTCGGATGAGGAGATGGAGGATAAAGAGTTTGACAGTGATGGGGAGGAGATTCTTGGTCAACTGTTTGCTTCTGGTAGACGGTTTGCTTATATCAGGTTTTAAATTATTTCACCCACTCATTCTCTGATGTAATGATGGAGTTAATACATGCTAAAAGAGGGGAAAATATTAGATTAGCACTAAGCAGTAAAGCGTGCAATGGTTGGGAATGTTAATGGGATTCTTTTTTGTATTTCTCTTTATTTTTTCAATTTCTTCTTTTTAGGCGAATGTGTTTGCTGTGGGTTTGTTTTGTTTGTGGTGGGTGGTGTGGAGAAGAGTTAACTCGGCGAACCTTTTCATATATATTTCATTATTTCATTTCTTAGTTAGGGATGCAACTTGTCATTATTCGTTACAGTTACTTCAAGTTACTGAAATTGTTAGCGCATTCTTTGTTACCTAAGTGGACATTTTGTTGCATGGTTATATATGACACCATAATGACAATAAATTCAAGGCATTTCATTTACTAATTTTAAGCAAAACAAATCTTCTTACAGTAGATTGGACAATTGATGAAAAGAACTTTGAACTTTTTTCATTTCTGAAATTTAGGAAGTGAAGTGTTGGTTCCAATTTCCGTACTTAGGGCCAGACATACCTATCAAACTTATCATGAAGAGCGTGATACTTAGAGTGCCATGTTTTGTTGATTTAGAGATCTTGATTATATATTAACACAATGCATAAATTATGGTGTGATTTTGTTATGTAAAATCACCTTAATCTTGTGTTTTAGAAGTTTTTTATGATCATTTATTGATTTGATGTGTACATTTATGATTAATTTGCTTATTGCTCTCTTGACGTAGATATTGCTATAAATTATAGCTTTTGTTTCTTAATTGGTTAATATGGTGATCAACTTTCTTCAGTGACAGTGAGGATTCCGATAATGAGTTAGTGCTTGAAGGCGAATCCTATCTGATGGAGAAAGTGGAGGTAGTCGAAGGTGCTCTATCTGAGATAACCCATGAACATCAGCTTGGAGTTACGGTGGGTAGTGTTGTCGAATTTGTTATCATTCAGTTACGTGATCCTTGAAACTAAATAGGCTTAAACCAGTTCATCTCGATATTCTTTGTTCATCTCTATATTCTTTTTTTGATAAGTAAATCTGCATTTCTTTAGATGTTAACCTTTTTTTAATTTATTACGTTCTCTTCCTTTTCCTGTTATATTTATAACTTATGGGAAAAGGAAAAATTGTTCCACTAGAGTTTCTAAAAACATTCATTCTCTAGGTCATGTTTTTCTAGTTGTTCTTGTGGTGCATGTGTGTGGTGTGCGTCTTTCATTTCCCCACATCCTTTTCAGTTCCATGTTCCTTTTTCAAAATAACTTGATATGTTCGTTCAACTAGCGAATGGCCCATTATCATTATAATTCCTTGATTGACAGGAAGAAGTTAGAAACCAAATCTTAGCCTTGGAAATAGATCTGGCAAAGAGAAATGAGAAGTTCACTTCTGCAATTGTTCGTAGAGAAATATGAAGCTACACGAAGGAAATGGAAAAAAGCTGGATTTGCAGTTTCATCGCACAGTGTAATACTCCTCCTTGTTGGTTCTTTTGGAAAAAATTATATACTTCAGCAATAGCCTGGAAAAGTTAGTTTGATCAGTAATGCTGGTATTAGTATCATTCAGTTTGGATGACAATCTATATGTTGCTTGTAGTGCAGAAGATCTTGATAAATATTTGACTGGTGTACAGAGGAAGCATGAACATAGATCCCAAATAGAAGAAAGGAGAATAAGAGATGATGCAGCTATTGAAGATGCCAAAAGACGTCAAGAAGAAAAGCATAGGCATGAGAAGATTAAAGCAGAAGCAGAGGTCTGTTAACTTGGTTCTACCAATATCTCTAATATTTATCACATTTTATTGGGGATTTGGCATCTGACTTTTGTTTTGCAAAGTAATGCTAATTTTTCTACCTGGTTGCCTGACTCATTTGAATCCATCTCCACAATGCAACTTCTGGTTCAAATTCTTTCAATTCTTTAATTTGTGTTGACAGTGCGTCAAGCTAGATTTGCTTTTAAAATTTATAATGCACTCTCTTTATTTCTCTCTCTAACCCCCAATCTCCACCCCCCCTCCCAACCCAAAAAAAAAGGAAAAAAGAAATAAGAAATAAAAGTATATAGGAAAACTGCCAGAAAAAATTATGAAAGTAATACTAAAATTAATAGTAATAATTATTGTCATTAGGAGTCCTGTGACAGCTAATACCCCTTTTGTCTCAAAATATGTGATAGTTAACTTGCCACGAACTTTAAGGAGAGAAAAAGTAGTCATAAGTTTGAATATCAAATCACAGGGATGCAATTTTTCCTGTTTGTTTCATTTTGAAGAATATAGTTAATGAATTAGAGTTGGCTTGTGGTTTTTGTTTATGAATTGGGTTTCGTGCTGTTAGAAAAGGTGATTGTCTTAGTTGTGTGAGTTTTGGAGACGCACAAGACATATGGTGATGGAATGGATATTGTGTTTAAGTGCCTGCTAGAGGTGACCTTGTCTTTTTCTATATTTTCTTCATCAGAAATATGAACCATATATAAAGAACATGTTAACCTTTTAGATGCTTATAGGTTTTTGTTGATTGATAGATTCAGGCTAGACTTGAGGCTGAAAAGAAGAGAACTGAAGAAGAAGCAAAAGCTTTGGAAGCTGAAAGAGCAGCGAACGAAGTTGCAGAAAAGGTTGTTACTGAAAATTCAAGAAATGCTGCGATGGCAGCAGCAACGTCACAGAACGCTACTGCACAATCTACAGGAACAAGAGCTGATGGATCAAAGAAGGTATCTGCAGGTATTCATTTGTTGCTATACCATCAAACACATTTCTACTATTTTCTCCTCTTTTATATTATTAATTGTGATTTGACTATTATTCAATCAGTGCATGGATTCACAGCTATAGCAAGACAGCTATTTGGAGGGTTTGTATTTGCGACTTTTATGGAGATCCTGATTAAGCCATATGAATTTGTTTTGTTTCAGTAGTCATCTATACAACCTGGTTTATACAAATTCCGGGTTGCATAAAGTCAAATGTGGCTATTGTTTTATTTTACATCACATAGTTCTACTACAACATTTAGGTGGACAAATGCACTAAGCTTATGTTATCTCACAGTTTCACTGCTTTTCCTTTCTTTTAGCCTTTTATGTTTATGAGTGAAGTTAATTAAACTGCTTAAGTATCACAATGTGTCTGCTCTATTTCTACATAACTCGTGGGACGTCTTACATGAAATATTACCACCTTCATGGAAGTGGCAGATGCTTTCTTGCTTGATCAGACGGAGATGGAAACCATAAAATATTTATTGTGTATTATGAATACGTTGCCACTTAAGATTTTCATTATTAAATGAGTTGCTTGTCCAATCTGGTCTCAGGGAATTTTATCAAAGGGGCAGAAAGTGCTTTGAAACTTGAGGAAAGAAGATCACAAATCTATAAAGAAGTAGCTGTTGAAATTGAGACATTGGGATTGCGTGAGAATAAGGTAGGCCACCTGCATGATAGGTGTCAAACTTTGAGGCTGAATGTTTCTTTATTTGTGTATACTTTTGATTATGTTGCATCTTTTAGGTTTTTGTTATTCTGCTAGGCAATGATTAGTTCAGGAAATAGTTTAAGGACAAAATTATTAAATAGAATATTGTAGTAGTAGTCTGGCAGTAGTTGTTATGATAATAAATAAGGCGGTGACCGAGCGCCTGTATGCTTAAGCAATAAGACGCCCGACTAGGCTTCCATAAGGCAATAAGTTGTTCACAATATACAATATATACATGTATAAATTTTGTATGAATATATTGTACTCAAAAAAAAATTAAACATAGAATTATTATATACATTAAAGCCTAAAATAAAATAACTAACAGTAACACCATGAAGTACCTAGGCGACGACTTGAGACGCCTAAAAGCGCTTCTTTTAACAGCTGCCCCTAAGTGGTGTGCTCGCTTTACAGCTTTGGTAATGCCTGAACATCTAGGTGACGCCATAACAACACTTTGGCACATGGGTAGTTAATATCTCCCTGGTGCAAGTTAGCATGTCTGAGCATGGTAATCATCCATCATTCTTTTCGAACTCAACTCTTCAACTAATAACCATTGTTAAGGTCAACGTATTCTTTTACATTTGCTCATGGTTTGGATTGATCAGGCATAACTATTGACAATTGTTATGACTGACACATTCTTTTATCTTTTTCATAGTTTTGGTTCAAGAAGAAAAATTGGTATAAACTAATCTCAGTTTTTGAAGATTATTTCTTCTTCTTTTTTAAATAAAAAATTTAAGATTTTTAGTTTAAATTATACTCTCCGGTTGTATAGTAGTTATGTGATTCTTTTTGGATGTTCTTAACTTATTCTTTAGCTGGTAGTGGTAGTGGTTATTTTATGTCTGCAGATGATTAGTGCTTTCTCTATAAATTTTGTAGTCTGAGTGTTTTCATTTGATCTTCATTTTATAATGTAAACTACTTACGTAAATCTGTATTTTAACACGAGGGATTATATCATGATCGGTAACTGACAATTTGTGTGCTGTGCAGGATTTTAGCAGCCATGGAAAACAAATAGCTAGACGGATCAAAACAATAAATGGGACACGGGAAAATGTTAGGTGAGAGGGAAGCGTCAAATTAGTTTATAAACTGTCTCAGTAGTTTTGGTGATTAAACTTCTGCATGAAATCTTGAGTTCTTCCCCAACCCCGTCCCCCGTCCCCCCCCCGCCCCCCACTCCCCACTCCCACACCCCTCCCCAACCAAAAAAAAAAAAAGAAAAGAAGTTGTTTTGAGTGCACTGCGTGCCTAAAAAATTCTTTACTATATTATTTGTAGTGATGTACTACACATGATAGATATTACTGTATTTTCTTGTAATTGTTTTTCAGAACCAAAGCGGATGAATTAATTAAACTCGTCACCCAGTCAGCTTATCCACAAGCCAGTATTGCAATGTTTGCAGAGAAGGTAATTGCTCTTGTTAGTTAAAAAACAACAACTTTTTCCCGTTTTCTGTGTTTCATCTTTGCTGAACATGACTGTTTGGTAGATGAAGGAAGGAATTAAATACAATTATGGAATATTCAATTCTGTAATAAGTAGAAAATGTGTTCAGCTCTCTCTACCTCTCTTTGTGTTTAACAATCTAGATTTTATAGCTAATCAGAATTTTTTGGAGAGTTGGCTTCTTACAGTTTAGTAACTGATATGTAGGTACCTCAATATTGAGTGATAGTATTGTTTTTATTTTCTGTTTCCCATGGATCATATGTATTATATCTTGTAAAGTTGTCAACTATCTCCACTAAACTCTCACACGTGTATGAGTAGAAATAATAGTCTGTTGTGCATATTATAGTCTATCTGTAACTGATTCCACTCACACTATATGTGAGATCTTTCTATATAAAAATAAGTGAAGATATGAGTGTTCTGACAGTGTTTGCGGCATTGAAACTACAGGTAGTCTCTCAGTGTGTTAATCCTACTGGAAGCTTCAGCAATGCTGTTTATGCTTATGGCCACGTTGTTGTTCTTGTTACTTCACAGGTGTAGCACAATATCTCTTCTATTGTTATGTTACTCTTATTTTGCTGAGTAGGTAAGGAAATTGAAATCGAAGGCTCACATTGTTTCATATTTCTTCCTGTGCAAACAAGTCTGAACCCATTTTTTTGTTTTAAAGAAATCAGTTTCTGGTATAATTTTATGGGATACCCGGCTGGCTAGATCGACTTGCAAGCCTTCTGAACTGATGGTGTAGTCCTATATCTCTGACATTCTGTGCGTCCAAGTAGAATTATGCATCGCCTAGGTTCTTCATACAACTGTATTCCTTAGAGGTTGGAGTAGCACTTGAGGGCATAGTTATGAGGATATTGCAAAATACAAGTCCTGATAATGTATTTCTTGGAGGTATCATCCATTAAATTGTATGATAATCTAAATATTCAAAACTAGTAACAAGAAATATAATTAATTAGAAACTAAATTGTTAAGAAATTCTATGGAAGATCATTGTTCATCATTGTAAACTGTTGTAAAAATTATGTCACTGATGCTTACACTAGTGCATGGCTAAATATTAAGTACATGAATTTAATTGCATGAGCCCAAATGCTTATTTGAAAAGGTAAACCATGTTTGTGTCATTGTTCCTTATTTTATCCATTTATTGCCCTTGTCCATTTATTGTATTGATTTGTCAACTAATCTGTAGAATGTTCACATTACTAATGAATCTAGGTTCCTCGGGCCATGGAAATTCTCCTTGCCGAGTTAAACAGAGTTTGCATATTCACTGTTCCAAAGTATATGAGTTACTCTAAGGTACTCAGATCTCAACTCTAGATGTTAATCATCTGTTATAGCATGATAACGGCTATCGTATACTCCCTCCGTCCTACATTTTTGCTGCTCTTATTTTAGAGTATGCCACATGGATTTTAAGACAACTCCATATTTACATATATTTAAATAATATAATCAATATATTTGATATACTTTTTACAAGTCTAGAAATCCATGACATACACTCTAAAACAAGAGTTGGAAATAATGTGGGACAGAGGGAGTAGTTTTTATTCATGAGATGTGTGCAGATGGTAATGCCCTGCCATATATATATGTGTGTGTGTGTGTGTACATATGCACAGGTTACTGAATGTTGAATGAAGTTATATCATCTGTTGTTTTACTTTTTCTCAGTTTCCTTTGTATTCTTCCTACCTGTCATCTGTTTTGTTAATGCTATTTGATGTAAAATAGATTTCTGAATTGCTTTTCCCACTTCAGTTGACATTTCAAACCGAAGAAGTTTATTACAAAGCCATTGGATATCAAGAAGAAGATGGAAAGATTGAAAGTACGGATACGTATGTAGCACGGGTGATGTCATGTATGAAACTATATGGGGCTCTGGTTCAGGTTCATCGCTCTTGCATCTGGCATTATAAGTTTCCATGAAGACAGTCTTATAAGATTAAGTTATTGTACATTCTACCTGTCAAAAAAAAAAAAAGTTATTTCATTCTCTTTTTTAGTTTGAAGGATCACAAGTGACTGGAAAATAATTGTCTTTTTTCAGACTGAAGTTGAGGGTTTTCGTAACCTGCATGGAATTGAAGAAGGTTGGGCATGGATTGCCAGATTTTTGAATGCCCTTCCAGCAAATTTATATACGGCAGTTGCGCTGCAGGCGTTTCTTGAAGTAAGACGATCTGAAAATTGTATTTAGTAACTAAGCTAATTTGTACAAGCCTTTTAAAAGATATTTTTGGGCTCAGATGGCAGGATTTGCTCTGTATAGAAGATATAGATTACAGTTCAAGAAGTTGTTGAATATCATTTCTCACAACTTTCTTAATGCACTTGGACAACGGGAAGATCCAAGGCTGACCAAGGTGGTCATGAGTATCCAGGATTACATAGACTCAAAACAGTACCTAAAGGAGCCTGAAGGATGGCGTCTGCAGGGTTCTTTGTTATCACACCAGTTTGTCCCCGAATCAGATTACCAAGAGAAATATCAACATCATTCGGCAAATAGATATTTCTACTAACTACCGAAATTGCATTGTACATCCAGAAAGAGTTTACAAGGATTGATGACGCTCTAGGCCATATTTATGTGGACTGAGAGTTTATAAGCAATGTATTGAATTGACATATAATTCCTTAGCTTAAGTTTGTTTAGAATTCATTTACCCTATTTGATCAGAATTGTATCACGAGGTAAACTTTTTAATCTCTTTGTGAGTTAAAGTAAAATTATACATCTCATTTTGACTAGAATGGTTGATTTGATCCTAATCCTATCCAAGTTAGGGTGGGATTCTGAACTTAAACTGGGCTGAACATGCGAGTAAATAAATGTTGCATGATTTGAAATAACATGTAGTTTTATTTTATTTTAAAAATATGTACATTTCACATTATACTAAAAAACAACTTATTTTTCTTTAGATGCAAAATAAACATTTTCCTACTTTCATAATATAATTACAATCTTGACAATGTTAACTAAATTATCATTAGTTTATATCCTTTTTTACAAAAGAAAGAGTTGTATTTTGTTTTCTAATCAATTTGCCAAAGAATCAAAATTGTTTGATGTGCATTTATTTAATTTTGTTAATTTGTTAATGTTATAATTAATATTGAAAATTGTTTTAAAAATATTGTCAATGAGAAATTATTATTTTAAAATTAAAATAAATTTATATCACAACATAAATTTTAAAATTTTATAGGATTAAAGTAAAATTTTAGAGTTGAGTAAAATTTTTAAATTTGTATATGATTTTTTAATATTTTTATATAAAATCGTATAGCGATAACTTTTATCGTTCTATACATCTATTATAATAAATTTTTAATAAAAAAAATATAAAAAATCAGGTGAAAATATAATCCCAAAGCATAATAGCTATCGTTCTTCCTCTGTACGACTTTGTGAAATATTTTCTCTTCCCGCTCGGATTATTCGATCTCAAATCTCAATCTTCATAAGCCCGCAATTTTGCGTACGGAAGCCACAATTATCACCTCAACTCTACTGCTTTAGCAATCTTAATTTTCCGTTGGACTATTCAAATCGTAATTTCTATTTTTCCGCATTCAAATTTTAGGGTTTCTTTTTCATCACAAACAAGACCAAGCGTTCTATGTTCTATGTTGATTTCTAACGTAATTTGTTGATCGCCGGTTAGTTACGTTATGAAGGTGTGTCCAATTGATCGGTTATAGTGGGTTGTTTTTGTGTTATATATATATATATATTGTATTTATAATGGCGAGCGCTGTTGACGAAGACAACGACGCCGTATTGAGCGACGTTGACGAAGATCAGGCGCCGATTGCTATTCCGAGTACTTCAGCGGAGGATGTGTCCGTGGAGAGGTTTCGAGAGCTTCTAGCGGAGCTCGATCGCGAGTGACAAGCGCGCGAGGCGGCCGAGAATTCAAAATCAGATTTGCAAGTATCTTTCAATCGGTTAAAGGTTTTCGCACACGAAGCAATAAAGAAGCGCGACGAGAGTTTTCGGCAGAGAGACGAAGCATTTCGAGAAAGAGAGGAAGCTTTGAGATCGAATGAGCAGTTATAGGCTGAATTATCTGAATCCGTTAGAGTGAAAGATGAGGTTTTGAAGCAAAGGGATGACTATGTGGGGCAGTTTGATGAAGCTGTTAAGGCCAAGGATTCGTCAAGATCAGAGATTGACACTGCTGCTCAGATGTTAGTGACCGGAATTGGGAAAATATCAGGAAAAGTTACTAATTTTAAGAACTACACTACAGGAGGATTGCCTAGGTCTAAGAAGTATACAGGGCTGCCAGCCGTTGCTTATGGAGTTATTAAACGAACTAATGAGATTGTCAATGAGCTTCTTGGACAGATTGATTCGACTGCAAAGTCGAGGAATGAGGCACGTGAACAGATGGATCAGAGGAATTATGAGATTGCTATTGAAGTTTCACAGCTTGAGGCCACAATTGAAGGATTAAGAGAAGAGGTCTCGAAGAAGACTTCTGTTGTTGAGAGTTTGGAGAAATCTGTGGCTGAAAAGGATGAGAGAATATCTGAAATGGAAAGAGAGATGTTGGAAAAGCAAAGTTTGGCCAACAATGAACTGTCAAAAATGAGGAAGTCAGTTAAAGAATATGATGTTATGTTGAAGAATTTGGAATCGAATATGGACTCAAAAAGGCCTTTACTGGTTGATCAGTTGAACTATGTAGCAAAAATACATGACCAGATTTATAATGTTATTAGGATAGTCGATGTTAATAAATTGGATCAGTCAGAGTTGGCAGAGTCCTTGTTTGTCCCACAAGAATCAGATATGGAGAATATACGTGCTACCTTAGCAGGAATGGAATCAATACATGAATTAAGTAGTACTGTTGTTGAAAAGACAAGGGATTTAGTAGAGGATAGGAGACATGAAGTAAAAAGGCTAAATCAAACGGTGACTCAACTAATCCAGGGAAAAGAGCATATTGGAGCCTTATTAAGAAGTGCTTTATCAGTAAAAATATGGACAGATTTGTCATCCAAAACCAATGAACTTTTTAAAGTTGCAGAAAATGGATTAAAAGAGGCTGGTTTTGATTATAAATTTCGTAATCATCTTGGGGATGGAAAGGTGGCAGCTTCAAATGATAAGGCAGGTACTCTGGTGACGGAAGACAACGAAATATCTACTTTGGTAAGTGTGTCTGCTCTTAACTTATAAGGTCTTAAATTTTTGTCTCTTTGGCTGAGGTATAATCTGCTATATGCAGGCTGGTGCTCTGGAGAGTATTATTAAGCAATCCCAGCTTGAGATAGTTGAGCTGCAGCATACTGTTGACGGGCTAAGGTACCTTCCTTTTAATTTATTTTGGTAGTGAAGATGACTTGACGTACAAAATTTCCCTGGATCGATCGTGTGTAAATTAATAATATAGTAGATGAGATGTTTTTTTCTGTAAAATTGATGTATATAAATTGAAATTGAACCAGGACTTTGGAACTTCTCCTTTTGTTGCTGTCTTTGGAAAATTCCTAAAAAGTTTACTACTTTGTATAGTATTCCCAAACCACATTCTTGAAATGGAGTTAGCTAGAAATAGAGGAGGTATGCTGATCATTACATGGTCCAATAATACTTCTGCCGGCCTGTATCTATTCGAATATTATGCACAACCAATGCATTGTAAAGTGCAGTAGTTTGGTTGCATACATTGAGGCTATAAAAAAACTATCATACAAAGATTCTTTGAGGCAGGAACTTCTGGCTTGTTTAGTCGTCATTTAAATTTAATATTTTTTTTGTATTATTTACATTTTGTCAGTCTTGTGATGCATTGTCCCTATTACCTAAGTGGGTTGCCACTTGACGTTACTAGTGAGATCTTAACGTATCTGCTAGTTTTCCTAAACCTCTCGTGTTATTTGTTCTCCATGCTTTTTGTGCTAACAGCAGTGATTGTTCTGCCTACTATTTTCCTGAATGAAGGGCAGAGACAAGTTTATTCAAACAGCATTTAGAGGCTCAAGCCAAGGAGCTCTTCCAGAGGAAACAACACATAGAGGAACTTGAAGAGAAGGAAAGAGTGGCAAATGATAATGTAAGTTAACATATATACTTCTTCATATATTGATTGTATAATGATTTCTTAGCCAGCCTGTGTTTTATAATCTTATTTTTTTTATTTGGTTGCTGATATGATTATGTAAAATTATGGTGAGGAATATATACATTCCGGCTACCCTTAAGTTCATTATATCTCACATCTTATATAGACTACTTTTTGGTTTTAGGTTGAAGGGCTTATGATGGATATTGCTGCAGTTGAAGAAGAAATTATAAGATGGAAGGTAGCTGCGCAACAAGAAGCTGATGCAGGCAAGACTGTTGAACAAGATTTTGTGGCACAGGTATATCAAGAAATTTGTTATTGAACCTTTCTTTAAGGATGACGAGTATTTAAAACTTCCATTTACACGTCCCATTATCTTGTTTGTTTCTTTTTTCTTTTTGACAAACCAGTAGAATTCATTAAATTATTGGGCTTAACATTTCTGGAAACAGTTAAAAGACTTCCTACAGAAACTTGCGTAATTGAAACAAATAAGGTTGGAGAAATAGATGTTTATTGAGAGACCAAATCACAATGAACAGAATCATATCATGAGCAGTTTTGATGAAGTAAAAAGTTTTTACTTACCCTGGTTTTTATATATATATATATATATATATGGAGAATATATATATATAAAAGTTATATATATGATCGTAGAGTGATTTCACTCTACGATCGTAGAATAGTCACTCCACGATTTGTGAATTCACTCTACTATTGTGGACTACTCTACGATAGTAGAGTGAATTCACTCTACTATCTGTGGACTACTCTACGATCGTAGAGTGAAATTATTCTACGATCGTAGACCGTGTAACTTTAAAAGTTACACGGCTATGTATCTCCATTTTTACCTATATATATATATATATATATAACCCGATTTTCTCTAGCGAACTGAAGGGAGCGAACCGTCTATAGCGACTGTTTTTTCCGTTGGTATAGCGTAAAAAATCGACTTTTTATGCTATAGCGACGAAAAACCGTCGTTATAACCGGTTCGCTTCTTCCGGTTCGCTGGAGAAGCGGACTGTATATATATATAAGAAATAAATAAAAATAGAGGGGAAAAAAAGTGTTATTTTTTTTGGTGATAATGGAAGAAGATTAAAATAAGAAATATTTTATCAGGTTCTTATAACAAGATTTTTTTTGCCTCTTGTAATGTCCAGCAATCAAAATTTTGTTAGTCTACCTTGGGGAGATTTGATTAATTTAAAGAATTCAGAAAGGGCTCGCTTTGACCGCCCAATATATTAACGTTCTTCAGCTTCTGTCTTGAGACTGGAATTAGCTCCACATTGCTTGCCACCTTTTCCCTGGACACTTTGTAGCTTAGGTTGGACACATTGTAGCTTAGATTGTGTTTGATAAAATTGAATGTTAAGATCTGAACAGTTTAGACATCTAAATAATATAGAGCACCTGTCCAGAATTGTATCTGAATGAAAAAATGTTGTTTGATAATTAATTTTTTCAAAATGTATGAATAATAGTATTTTACTAGTTTAACCCTCTAAATATTTTATTTGCATACCAATTTCTTTTCCCCCCAATTCCCCCACCCCCACCTCCACCTCCCCTAAACTCGGTGTAGATCTGTTTCTCTTCTCAATTCACCCACCAATTTTGCTCCTCCATTCTCCAAATCCCACCTCCCCTCTGAAATTTTTCTTTCTTCCATTATTGCCTCTCCAATGGTGTCTTCAACTACTTTTCTCTCTATTTCTACATTTTTCATGAAACTCCAATCTAGATCTACAAGTTCCAACGCCTTAAAACATCAGATCTACCAAATAAAGATTCATACTTGCACATGAATACTACATACCAACATGTATATATAATCAAAAAATACTAACTTGTCATATCCCATCACCATAATTGTATACATACATGAAGTCACAGAACAATGAGATAAATGAACATACTGATACAATTGCACGGACATACTGATGCAATTGCATAGTACATTAAACAGAGAAACATCAGAACAGATGTACAACAAACAAAATTAAGTGTATTACCAGCAGATCTAAGTAGAAATAATCAAAATTGGAGGAGAGAAATGGGTGTTGAAGAGGTTATTTTGGTCCAAAAAAAGACAACTTTCATTCAGATTGACCTCTGAATAGTTTAGATTTGATTTTATATCTTACCGATTAAGAGGCAAAAAAAAATTTTCCAAACAAATTTAGTCTTTAACCGAATCAGAGGCACATCTATTAAGAGGAGGCATTTAGACCTAATCAAACACCACCTTAGTCTTGACAACTGTCTTGCTTTCGAAACCTGTGCTCCTATAGTCCTGCTATTGGATCATCTATGTTTCATAGTCAAGTTCAGGGTCATGCTCTTGGTATGAATGAAGTCTGCGCTCTGTTTTCTTCCAATAATTTCCTAGCATTAATATTGAGGTTGTTAGTAGGGTTGTCAATCGTGTCATGTAACACTGGTTCATATCAAACACGACATGATCAAATAAATATGAATCAACATGAACACCACATGATTAACTAATAGCATCAAAGACCTCTAGCCATAACGCGATTCATGTTTTATGTGGCGTGTGAGCTCGAAGCACTTTGCAAAGTAATGCATTAACTCGATATCAAGGGTGTCATTAGGATACTGAGACATGATTCAAGTCTTTCCGTGTCATGAGGGTATAATCTGACATTAAAATTGATATTTCATCCCTTCATTAAGGATAAATTGGAGTTTAGCCTCTTATAACACAATCTGACTAGAAATATGTTATTATTTTAAAGAGCATTTACTTAAAGAGTATGACATATGGGACAATTTTGCGTCGTTTTTTCTTCGATAGAAGTAGTAAAGATCAATTCGAGATTTTCAACAATTTGAATTGAATATATTATCTTTTCACATCATGAGAAGTTCATATACTTTCCACATGTCATCAGAGTTGCAAACCAGAAGCAACCTTATGAACTTTGGCATTGTAGCACTTAGTTTGCAAGTCTGGGACAGCTTCTTTAAAGCATTTTACAGTGTAATCTTTTTATATTATTCTTTAAGATAGATCAGGTAGTTTAAAACCTGTAAATATGGCTATAAAAATACAATTCTTACACGGAAGCTTATAAAAGCACCCACAGAAAATGAATTATGATCATATATGTGTACTATGTTGTTTTCTAATCCTCTATGCTACTCCATAACATTCTTGCAGTTATTAGCTGTCAGACAGGAACTTGAAGAGGGAAAGCAAACAGTGGTCTGGTCTAAGAATAAACTTAAATTCAAAGAAGAAATAGCAGATGCTGCCATGGCAGCAAGAGACGCAGCTGAGAAATCATTGAGGTTGGTTGATCTAAGGCTTCTAGACTTAGAGATAAGGTGGAGGAGCTATCTCATCAGCTTGAAGAGCTTGATACCGAAAAGTCTCAAGCTCTGGTCAAAACAGACCCAGATATGTATGTTGGCCATGGCAATGGCTGGGATTGAACTTTGTAGGTTTCCATCAGCCTGATACACAAGAAGAAAGTGCCAATGAGATGGAACTTTCTGAACCCTAGTTTAAGTATACTCGTCTTCCAAAAGGGTTACACTTTTAAATATAATATATATATATATATATATATATATATATATATATATATATTAAGTTTACATTTTTAATGCATAGTATATAATAAAAATTATTAATCACAAAATTTATTTTATTTTAAAATTTATGAGTCATACTAATTTTGAAATTTAATGTGTCATCATTTGATCTTAAAAATTAAATTATACATCTAATTTTAGAACAGATGTAATACTCCACAAAATGTGCCAAAACGACACATCAACTCTTCTCTATTATTTATAAATTAATGCTTCTTCCTCGATTGATAGAAAAAAAAATTCTTCAATCCAGCACAATGTACAACAATAGATGAAAACTCATTATTATTATTTTTGCTAAATAAACTCATTATTAAAGTCTGCGACATATCATTACCTCGGTTACCAAGAAAAAGTTTATAAGAATTACTTGTAAATTACTCAATAGAAACATACATATCAACTCGTATTCTAAAAAAAAAAAAGTTATTTGTGATTTTTTTAATTATGATCGACTTCGGAAAAGAAAGAACTTAAACATTAGTACCATACTCCGTCCCAAAATAGTTGTCCAATTTTATCTAAATAATTATTTTTAGAAATAATTTTAAAATAATTATGAAGGTAGAAAAACTTAGTATCAGATGGTCATGCCTGTATTTTAAAAAGGAGAAAGTATTAAGAGTAACTAAAAATCATAGTCTAGTAGTATTTTGTAGCTTAAAAAAGAAAGTATGGATTAGATAGGTGAGTAAGAACTAGACAAGCCTTATATTTTTATTTAATTTTGATGTAATTTAGTAGCAAAAGCAGAGCAGATCATTTTAGGTAAAATGTAGAAAATTAACTTGAATTGTCAATGTTCCTATCCACAATTAAAGTATCTGACCAATTCTTCAATCATATCATCATGTGTTAGTTGGCCTGGGCTGGGTTAGCATACTATAGAGTGTAGACAAATATGTATGATTCACGCTTGAAATACAAAATTTTCTACTCTCCACAAAGTATTAATTCCTCCTGCCTTTTGTGTAAAATATTTTATTTTAATTAGTAATGTTTAAAAAAAAAATGACATAACATGATCAATTATAACGACCATGTCATTATTATTAAATAAGACAGTACTAATTATGTTTAAAGATAAACATGCATGGGAAAAATATACTAGTATATCATTTGAATTTACAAGTAGTACGTATTCTTCTGGTTGTATATATTATAATTATTTAAAACAAAAGAATGAATGAATACCCTTAATGTTTTATTTGTGCGATAGAAAGAGTCATCCATATGTAGCTAGTTGGTTTCTTTAATTTCATGGTGTCGACCACTTTTCTTGACTTGGAGTTGCTTAGCCTAGCCTGGTGCATATAGCCTGCAACATGCATGGAATTTGGATCCTCCCAATGTTAGGGGCACATTATTAGAAGGGCCTTTAGCAAATTTATTTTTTTATTTTTATTTTCTAACTTTCTAAATATTAACTGAAAATATAATAAGATGACAATACTCAATCAATTAATAATAAAAATTATCATCATAAATTAAAATATTTTTGTATTACTTTATATAATCTAAAAATATATATATCTTTAATTTTTATTCCTTAGATCCCTTGTTGTCCCCACCGTGGCGTAGGCGCGTAGCGGCAACTCAATCGCCCTGTTGGTTCAACAATCAAATCAAGTTTGAATGGGTCGAGTCCGCCTTCCCTCTTCTCCATTCTAATCCAATCCAATCCAATCCAATCCAATCCTCTGCTGCAATTACTCGACGACCAGTACGTAAGTCCTCGTTCAACAAACTCTACTCCCGATTATAATAATCCTCTTGCACTATTTTTAATGCACTCTTTATCATCTTTTCTTTGTCCCCTTTTGTTGAATATGTTTACCCCCATGATAGCTCTCTCTACTAATTTTACTCGGTCGTATTTGGTTTAATAGGAGGAACCATAGATGGGGAGTTTTCTAAACTGTTTGATAAAGAGAATGAGTCAAGGGTTTTGTGTGAGAAATTTCATTGGTACCTATTTATCCCAATACCCAAAGTCGATACTCTCTATGGCCTTTCCTAGAACAATCCTCAATGGGGTTTGATTGAGTTTTTCTTTTTAGTTCAAGTGTGAAAGATGTTGAGCCTAGAAGATAATGATAGGCCATCCACTGGTAGTCGGAAAATGTATTCGCGGTCAGTTTCGTGGTCTGACCGGTCACCTACAAAGCCCATATCTAGACCACAATTTAATGCCAAGGCGCGGGCTTGTTTGCCGCCCCTTCAGCCTCTTTCAATTTCCAGACCAAAGCCTGAGGAGTGGCCAAGGGCCGGATCGGATGATCTTGGTGTGTGGCCAAATCCCTCTACGCCTGGTGCGAGAATTGGGCCAATTAAGCTCCCCTGGAACAACTCAAATTCAGAGCAATCTCGTAGAGAATTTGAATTTAAGAAAGACAAGCTTGCTTTTTTTGATAAAGATTGCTCGAGAATTGCTGAACATTTATATTTAGGAAGTGACTCGGTTGCAAAGGATCGTGAAGTACTCCGGCAGAATGGTATTACCCATGTGCTGAATTGTGTTGGATTTGTCTGTCCGGAGTATTTTAAGGGTGATCTGGTGTACAAGACACTTTGGTTGCGGGACAGCCCCACTGAGGATATCACAAGTATTCTGTATGATGTGTTTGATTACTTTGAAGATGTACGTGAGCAAGGTGGGCGAGTTCTCGTGCATTGTTGCCAGGGGGTCTCTAGATCAAACTCCTTGGTTATTGCATATCTCATGTGGAGGGAGGGGCAGAGCTTCGAAGATGCGTTTCAACATGTGAAGGCAGCAAGAGGTGTGACTAATCCGAATATGGGTTTTGCTTGCCAACTTTTGCAGTGCCAGAAGCGGGTGCATGCTGTGCCTGCAAGCCCAAATTCTGTGCTAAGGATGTATAGGATGGCACCTCATTCCCCATATGACCCCCTTCATCTTGTACCAAAAATGTTAAGCCACCCAGGAGCCGATGGCCTTGATTCTCGTGGAGCATTTATTGTTCATGTTCCTTCTGCTATATATCTGTGGGTTGGGAAGAAATGTGTTTCAGTGATGGCAGACAATGCGAGGACAGCTGCCTTGCAGGTTATTCGATATGAAAAGGCACAGGGTTTAGTTTTGATCATTAGAGAAGGTGAAGAAACATCTGAATTTTGGATTGCCCTTGGGAATGGGCAGCTCTTAGCAGACGGTCTGAAGGAGCTGCATACCCAAGAGGAAGGGCCTTCTGCCAGAAATGACAAGATAGCTGCTTCCATTCATCCAGGCACTGGTCAAAGAAAGGTTAAAGACTATGATTTAGATTTTGAAATTTTCCATAAAGCACTATCTGGTGGGGTTGTTCCACCTTCTGCGTTATTTAGAACTGGATTGGAGACATGTCTTCCTGCTAGAGAAAATGGGTGGGGCAAATTAAGACGAAAGTTTGCGAATGGTATTATGAAAGAGTTCATCGCTTCATCCAAAGTGAGCTGCGATACAACTCAATCAAGTCATGGACCAGATACAACTATGGATACATATAGAGAAGACGAATCTTATGTTCCGCCCTCTAGAACCATGTGTGATTCATCATATTCCTTTTCTTCTTTTGCTACCAACAACCCAAATCGGATGAAGGATAATTGTAAAGAAATAGAAAACGCTGTTCCTCTTTCTGATCCTTTATTTTCACCATCACCCCGACGCGTTTCTTGTTTTCTTCTTGACAATTCAAAGTTTAGCTCTTCATCCCCTTCACTTTCACCTTCAACCTCTGATTATTCCAATCCATTTACCTTCTCACCTTCATCTTCCAACTGGTCTGACTTGTCATATTTATCTGCTCAACCTTCTCCTTCTGGATTAGAACCCACAGTTCCCTCTCCGGCTAAGAATAATTCCTTGGAAGAAAATGCATGTTTAAACTGCAAAGAAACTTCCCATTTACCAGGAGAGGCATTTTCTGCTAGCTATGCTTTTAGAAATACTTGTTTTCCATGTAGAGTAACTTCCCCATCCATTGCAGAGCGTAGAGGAAGTAATCCTCCCCCTCGAATGATGTTACCTTCAGTTGATGATGCACCTCAAGTACAGGCAAATCTGGTAAGGTCGTGGTCATTTTCTTTACCTGACTTGGAAGATGAAATGATGAGGGATGCTGAGTGCAACCAGTTTGAACAGGATGGTTCCATGAATACAGAAGAGCTGATGACAGAGGCCAATGTCGCTGGCAGTGAGTTATTTCAGAGTGTGAGGCACGAGGAAGATGATAATGGCGTTTCTCATATTCCTTCAAGTGATATGGTTGATGATATTGTAGAAGCAACTAGCTCAGTTCTTTATCTGTGGCCTTCTATGAATGAAGTAAAGATGGATTGCTTTGACCTTGATTCTGGGTCTGTCTATTTTATTTTTGTGCCAGATGTGAAATTGGGCTTGAATATTCTCTATATATGGGTAGGGAGAGATGTTCCATCCGCTGAGAAAGTTCAGGGTATGATTTGCGGTGATGGCATGTGTGAGGATGGTCATATTCAATGGGATACAGTTGGCTATAACTTCCTCGTAGAAAAGGATTTGGCAACAAATTCCATTGTTCAGGTAATTGATCCACCTTAAAGTTATGTTCTTGACTATTCCCAATATTTTGGCATGGATATATACAACTAGATGTATGTGGAGATCTCATCTTACCTAATCTGCATGATTTATCTACTTGGATTTTTTATAATGTGAAACTAACTCCATTAATCTGCAATCTGGAGAACATTAGTACCCAGAAAAATGATTTCCTGGATCACATTCTGTCATAGTATTTGCAGTCTTTATTTGTAAATTTTAGAGTCACCTTTAGAGAAAGCAAACGCGGAAAGGAGGGAGAAAATATAGGAGTAAAAAGGAATAAGCTGAGGGTGTTTATAATAGTGTATCTTTTGTGTAGGTAAAGATATAAAAGCACATTAATATGACTTATCAAAAACAGAAGTACACTAATATCATTATTACAAGTTCAGTGTGCCACATACATGAAACAAGTTAAGGTAAGAAATTTCATCTGATGGTCATTGCTGATTTCATCTCAACTGATGTACAAAAGACTGTCATTGCTTGTATCTCTTTTTTATTTTATAAGAAAACCATGAATCTGGAGAACATTAGGATTCTGGGAAAATGATTTTCCCGATCACACTAGTATCTGCATCCTGTCATGATATTTGCATTCTTTAATTCTACATTTTAGCAACACCTTTAAAGACAGCAAAAGGCTGAAAGGAGAAGAAACAAAGAAAATAGGAATAACGTGGAGGGTGTCTACAATAGTGTATGTCTGTGCAAGTAAAGACATAAAATCACACTAATATCAATTTTACATGTCCGGTGTGCCAAGTATGTGTCTGATGAATGTTGCTTTTTGGATGGAGTATCCAACTGTACTAGGGGGGGGGTTGGTGTACGAGGATATTATTGGGTGGACTACACTCAAATGAACAGTTGGGATTGGCCAAATTGTGAAACTGTACCTAATCCTGAAATTATGATACTCCAGATTCAGTAATGTAATCATAAAATGTATGTTGATGCTGTAGTTAAATAGCTTTCAGATTTTCTAGCCTGATGACAATATTTTAATTCATCTTGGTTAAGTGTAATCACAAGATTATAGGTTTGAATGATCCTGCCAATAGTAATAGTTTTGTATTGAGCAAAATTTTGGAGGAAGTTTATCTTTGTTAGGTGATATCATCCACTAGAATCACTCTGTTCTTTAATCTTCCTATATTTCCTTTGTTTCGACAAAGATCAATTATGTGCTTCATAAAGGGAGAAATGTCTAAGCTCTAAGTTCTACTTTGTTTAAAGGTGTAGACTTCAATGCCACAAGAAGTATCTATATGGGTAGTTTGAAGGTTCATGTAAAAAGGTCCTGCTTTAAGTGATTAAGTCATACTTTAAACACATTACTCTCTTTCTTCATATTGTTCAACCCTTTCTTCCATACCATCTCTAGTTGTGTTTCCCTATTTTTGCCCTCGTTCTACATGTCTGTTCTTAGGATTTTCTCTGAGAATTACTCAATTACCAGAAAGATTTACTCTAGAATCATAATTCTTATATTATGAGTTTCTTCTGTTATATGGGCCATTTTTCACGATATTTTGCAATCCCAAGCTAACATACAAAACCTGCTGACATGTAGATGGAATAAGTGTTTCACATTTAGTTTGATGAACTCTTCACTTTTAGTATATTGCCACTGATCAAGAGTTCAGCTTCAATCCCTACGTCTTATCGGATGTTTTTGGCTGCCAGTGTTTATTTATGCTTACACCATTTCATGTTAGCTGTTTTTCTCATAAAAAACAAAACTTGCCTTTAGTAGATACAGTAGAACCTCTATAAATTAATAATCTCTCTAAAATAATACTTTTTTCTAGTCCCAACTTGGGCTAATGGGATAAATTAATAATTTCTATAAAATAATAAAATAATAATTTTTAAAAAGACCCGTAATATATGGTCCTATCAAAATCATAAATTAATAATTCTTTTAAATTATAAATATATCTAGGTAATCTTGTAAAATATGATTCATCAAGCCACTGTTGTAAATCTTTCTGAGTACATGTAGGGTGATCTCTCTTATACTCGCATAATTCCTTGCGTATTTGATCTGTCATGGTGGATTTATGGACACCTTTTACATGAGAAGCCATTGTTGAGTATGATTTGAAGAATAGAAAAACACTCTTTAAATTAATAAATTATTAATTTATCGATTAAATAATAACTTTCTAAATTAATAAAATTTTCTAATCCCAACAGTATTAATTTATAGAGATTTTCTACTTTTGGAGAAAATTAATAAAAATTAATGTGGGAGATATAATTTCTTTGCATGTTTCTTCACTTTTATGAATGTACTTTTTGTCCCCCGCAGACTTCCGGTCAAAAGCCTTTTTTGTTGCTTTTGTTCATGTTAGATTAAAAGGACTATGCTAAAGTTTCTCATTGTTATTTGCTTTGATGGACTAGACCTTTGATGTAATCTTTTTATGGAATGTACAGATAGTCAGAAAAGGTGAGGAGCCCGAGCAGCTCCTAAAGCAACTACCCTGTTTTTCATTTCGCAAGGCAGAAGACCTAGTTAACAACTGAGACTTGGTAAGGTGTGGAATCCCTTTGAAGTTTGGCTGGTGATGTTTCTAGTCTTCTGAATTATGTTCAAGGGTCAGCTACAATTTATTTACTAAGGTGAGCGAGCATCCCAGGCAGCAGAGAGTTGCTTGTGTGATGTAATGAAATGATCTGATGCAAAATCATGTACAGGCAACAAGCCGCTGTATACACACAGTAGAAGATAGAAGTATTCAATCTCTCTCTCTCTCTCTCTCTGAGATTTGTAAATTGGATGCAGTTCTACCCTTCGGCTACTTATAGCACAAAGGTGTTCCTTTTCAGACCAAACTAAAGTATAATTATGTTAAAGGAATAGTCCTGGCAATTCGTGATATTTTTTTTGTGATTCTTAATCAAATTATACTGAAAAGCAAATAGTTCAAGCCCTTGTGGGATGAGCAATTATCTTTGAATCAAAATGGTTTACAAGATAAATGCCCAGTAGCATTTGCAAATATGAAGTACGATCCCCCACCCCCTCCCTCCCTCCCTCCCCTCAAGTTTTCATCAGAACAATACAATATGCGCTTATCTGATTAATGTAGCTTAATTAACCTACTCTTCAAGCAACTTTTTGAAGTTCTCTTATGAGCACTCTGAAAACTTAGTTAGCTACATCTACCTTGTAAGAAATCGAGTTATGGGTATCACGTATTTTTCTCACAGCATCTTTCAAAATACGAAAATTCTAATATGTTCAAATAATTCATGACAAAATTTCAAGAAAGAAAAGAGAATCATGACAACTTATTATTGAACGCATGTTATACACTTGTTTCAAGGCAACAATTCCTTGGTGTTTTAATGACCACTTGTATTTATTGCCAGTATAGCAAACTCGCTAGCAGATATTATTAATTCAGGAGAAAAAGAACTCCAGAAGAGGACACTGATACATGTGCCGCAAAACCTATCAAGTAATAAGAAAAGGGGATTCATAAATCACAAAAGTACATCCGTAATAAAAGGTCGACAACAGAGGCAGGCAACTACAAAAAGTTTTATATGCATATAACCTGCCCATAGCAAGTTGGAGATTTAATCAGTTGGGGGATTATATATGATCAGTGAGCTTCTGGTAAAACCAGGGGTGATCAATAGAAACAAAATTTCATTGGCCATGCCCCATACGAGCCATTATACCTTTATCTAGGTAGAACTAAAGGTTCGCAGAGATCATCCCCTGTATAAAACTTAAAAGGTACCATTTTTCATCCTTCTACTGTGTCAGAGGAGGTATATTTCCAGGTGAACCAAGGAATACACAACCTATGCAGAATAATACTCTCAGTTGTAATTATCATATGCGGTCTTTTGATCTAAGAAGAGCCATTGTCGGACCAAGTGCACTGCCTCTTAATGCTCTATACGACCATGCACTCCTGCTGGAAGTTCCCTTACTCCAATTATTTTCCGCTGATAACTCTGCCTTCTTAGCATTCAGAGCCTCACTTAAGTGATCCCACAGATTTACATCTCCGTTACCTACGAACAAATAGTCAGAATGCATCGTTTACCACAGATTGCTTTTCAACCAATATCAAGTACTCAACCATGTAGAAAACAAGGAGATACCTGTGTTGGGTGTATGTTTCTGTTTATCATTATTGCTGTGCACCAAATTTGTTATGGCATCCTTATTGCCAAGAGGACCTTCATTAACTTTATTAGTGACAGCTTTCCCAGAATCCGAGTTACTGTGCTTGACAATACGGACATCAACGAGTGATGAAAAATCTATCTGCACGTGATGCACATTTGTGAGAATTTATCATAGAAGCAGCAGCAGATTTCTAACAAGTAATAGAAGTATTATATTTAGAAGCAGCGGATTATTGGCTTCTGCTTTAAGCAAGTCATTAACAAAATTTGGTGATTATAAGAATACTCCAGGAGATCAAGAAAGAATAATTAGGGAATGAGTTCATGTTTCACAGTTCGAGTACCTCCAAAGATCCATCCTCCCTATAAAGGGAGTTATCTGGCTGCAGCACAGATTCATCCTCATGGATCTCATCTAACTTCTCAAAAACAACTGGATATTCTGGAACTGGCAGCAACATAATTGTATTGGATTCGGGCTTGTACCATAATATTCTTCCAACCTAGGTCATTGAAAATGTTAAACACACTATAGAAGTCAGAGCTGAGATAGCCAATCACTAAAATCCTGATAGAAATATACTCTAAAGGAGGAAAGCTCAGGTGTCCAGGTTGATGATAACTCGAGCAGGCGATAGGCAATCACATCACCCTCCTGCAAAATTTAAAATATGAAAAATAATAATAATACCTTAGAAGCATAAATAGGATTTCATGTGGTGGCATGGGAATGTTAATCAGGCCAGGAAGTAAAGTCTAAATCATTTATTTTTCCCCAAGCATTATCATGAAGTAGGCTGCGGAAGCCCTGAAAGAGTAGTGAAAGCTCGCCATACAGCTATTTTCATTTAACAGGAGAAATGAAAGGGCCCACGCTACCAAAACGTTGACGGGATTTATAATATATATATGGGAAAATTTTAACTAAGACAATGCCTTAGCCAAGATTGGCCAACGCTACTTAACAAAACAACATAGTTTTACACCTTGGGGTTAAAGTTTTTCATTTTTGGGTTTTATGAAAAAAAGTCTTTAATTCTGATATATAAAATTATGTTGTTTTATTTAGCAGCCTTAGCCAAGCTTGGCTAAGGCTGCCCTAGATTACCTTTTCCCTATATATATAAACACACAAAAACACACACACACACACACACACACACACACACACACAGAGAAACCTTTGGCAAGCTAGGAAGAGGAAGAAGCTTATCAAAGTCCATAATAGGATCATTCACAGTAATCTTTTTTTCAATATTTGACATATCAGAATGATCTTTGTTGAAATGTTGATGCACATTCCTTTGCGTGGATAAAATCTTTTCAGTACTCCATTTCTGCCCTTTCCTCATGCTGGTAATTCCATTCCACTGGAAAGTTTCCTGAAGCACAACTCAAAATTTCAATATAGAGGAAAATTGTTACCGAATTGCAAAAAGAATATACAACTTCTATATAACTATAACAACGGGAAAAAAAAAGACGATGAAATTTGGACACTATATTTGGTTAAATCGACAAGTAGGCCATTTTCCATCATTTGTGGTTAAAATCAAAGTTGATGAGAAACTGCATGATATACACATTAATTATACATTTTAATATTCCCATTTTATGAATTTATATGTATATTTTATTTAACTAATACATTTTATTTTGTTTTAAAGGATTTATCTTGGTAAATAAGTAAAAAGATAATTGTTCCAGTTTTTAAAGATGAAAAAAAGACTTGGATGAAAAAAAAAGACTCTTGGAGGATTATCATGAAAAAGTTGAAGTCAAGTTAGAGATAAGAGATAAAAGGAAGACCAAGTTGAATTATGTTACAATTTATTTTTCCCTATAAATAGGTAATTTGTTTTAGGGAAAGGGAAGATTAGATATTAGGTATTTTTTGACGTATTAGTTTGGATTAAGAGTAGGAGTAGGATTAATTACTTTTTTATTATACGCACGTTGGATGATCGTTAATAAAAGGGAGTTTTCTTATTTATTTTAATTTTCTACTTTTTTTTCTTTATCTTAGTTAATTTATTTATTTTTAATTTCCAACTAATTTCTTTAATCTAGGATGAAGATGAAATTAAATAATTATTCATGATTTTCATCACTTCTATTATTTATGTTTTTATGTTTAGTTGATTTCGCCTTCATATTTCATTATTGAAATACCTTCGTTTTATAGTTTTTATGTGATTTTAAATTAATTAAGAGATTTTGATATATTATTGTTAAAATATGAGTTTTACATAATCCATGTTTTGCTCGAAAAAGTTTTGATGGGTTATAGTTAATCCTTAAATTTTCATAGTCTATGTTTGTTCATGTTAATTGTAAAATTACTAAATTAAATAGAGAGATCAAAATCATAGTTAAGTTATAAAAATAGAAGAGTTTGAATTACTTATTATGTTTATTGTTTAGATTATTTCCTTAATATTAATTTTCATATTCTAATTAGTTTAATTATAGTTAATCGATTCTCAATCTTTATTTCTAATTCGCCTGAAATAGATATTAAGGAACATTGAAATTAATCTAGTCTTTGTGGGTTCGTCTTGTACTTGCCAGTTTTTCAATTACACTTGCAGTTACATATTTTTAAAGCTACGTATTTTTATCACATCACTCCCTTCACCAAAACACATCCCTTGGAATGATAAATATATATACTCTAAAGTAGCCACGAGTTTGGTCTCTCATTTGGTGTCAAGCCCATGAAATTCTATATATACCCACAACATTAAAAAAAAATATTTCACATGGATATCACCAACACCGTGATTCCAAACAATAAGAAACAGTTATCTGTTTTACTATTTTCTCCAAAATTTCTCTTTTTAACCTTCTGCATTTCTGCCCCTCTCTCTATGGAGAACACTTCTCAACTGCCTCCCACTTCTCAAACTCTTAAGATATATCTCCTCCTCCCATGTTCTCTTCGGTTTCTTGGGATAGAAGAACTGCATCATTGCTAATTTCTCACTCATATCTTCAAGTTTTAAATATCTAAATACGTAATAATTTATTGTTTTCCCTTTTTCTTAATCGCATCCACATAGTTTGTGCCACGACGACTAGTACAGATATAATGAACAATGCCCTTCTCCACTCAAATTGTCAAAATAATATATAATCAAAGTACGAAGTATATTTATTGCGACCATTTGGTATAATATGTTTATACTGAATAACCATCAGTATGATATACAAAAGCACGGCTTATGAAAAGATGAAAAGAACAACAACAACAACAACAACAACAACAACAATAATAATAAAAGATGGCAATAACGAATATAGACAGCATAAGAAAGCATACCGTGGGTACTTGACTTTGCTGAACAGCTTGATCTGCATGAACCAGAACACATTCCATATATCAGAATTCACATTGATATTGAATGCACATTAGATTATGAAACCCCACGTTAACAGGAGCATCAGTTATATAAATTATATTGATAACACTTGTAGCCTTTACACTTGTAGCCTCTCCACGCAGAGGAAAAGTAAATCTCAAACGACATAAATGCTCAAATAATATCATATACACATGACAAAATCTAGTTATTCAGATAAATATTAAATTAAAAACATGGAATATCATAAAGATCAAAAGCTTGAGAAACAAATGTAACATGTAAAAAGCAAGTCTATTGTAATAGTAATGCACCAATATTAAAGGTCCACATATTCCACCAAATATATACTCCCGTCGTCAGTTCGTTCCACTTTACTAGTAAAACTTTTTTTGGTATTTGGCACATATTTGAGTACATGATGAAAACACATTTTAATATTATATATTTTTGCCTCCCTTGTGACAACCTATATTGAAGAAAGATTTGGAACCAAAAATAATCTTTATATTTTCAACTATATTACAAAAATAATATGAACATAATTTTTAAAGGTGCTTTTGCTACGTCTTAAACATCCTTCCTACATACACTAAAAGATGTTGCAAGTAAAGTGCGACAGACGTGGTATATATTTGCTTACCAATATGCATTAGCATCCAACTACCAATTTTGGTTGAATCAACTAGCAATCAATACATCCTTCGATAGAAAGTTACTAAAGAAATAGAGAAGATTCAGAACTCTAAATATGTAGTGTGGAAATCGAGAAGATTCAGAACTCTAAATATGTAGTGTGGTTATGCAACTTCTACTATGGACTGATACTAGCTTCTCATACATCTCAATATTAAATGTCAATTGACAGATTATCCCAAACAATTAGACTTGAGACTTTTTGTGGGGATGCACATTAGGGCTGGGCATCGGTAAAAAACCAAACCGTACCGACCCGAACCGTACCTAACTGGTAACCGAAAGTGATCAAAATTGTGTACCAATACCGGTACCGGTTTACCGAACCGGTTCGGTACCGGATCGGTACCAGTTTTTACCATGTTTATACTGGTTAATAAAAAAGGAATTGGGCTTGTTCAAACTCCTATGATGGGCATGTATTAGTTGGTCTAGGTCCAAATGATATATTAGTAAATTCATTACTGACTGACGGATTTGTATTAGTTGGTCCAGGTCCACATGGTCCATTGAAGGGCTTGTGATGAGTTGAGAGAGCAGGAAACCCTAATAATATATGATTAGTGATTAGTACTTCACACCTCACTCTTAGAATAGCCACTCTCTTCATCTTTTCATATTCTTTTTCCCTATTTCTATTTCCTCACAGCTTTCCACCGTCGTCCGTCAATACCTCCTATCACCGTCATGATCAACCGAACACCACCCCACATGCCACCACAATTGCCATATATATATATGAGTCGATTCAAGAGGGGCATTTTGGATGTTTTTCAAGCCAAATTTAGTGGTAAGATTGAATTTAAGAAATTTTGATTTTTTTAATCTATAAAAACCGAATCTTGCTGATAAAATCACGATCTTATATATATATATATATATATATATTTTTTTATTTTGAATATTTGGTGTAATTGATTGTGATTAATGAGGCTGGAAGTGTGTGGAGACAGTATTTTAATTAACCCGTACAATCGGCTCGGTTCAATATATACCGAATGAGCAAAACTCCTTCCCGTTCCCGAACCAGGAAAATTGGTATATACCGCTTCTGTGTACCGAACCCGAACCGGTTACTATTTGTCCCGAACCGGCCGGTTCAAAATGGTTCGGTTAAGGTTTGCCCACCCCTAATGCACATAATCACCCTATTTTTAATGGACACCAAAAGAACTGGCACTCTATCTTAAATGCTGAACAAAAATTGCTCAAAAAATAAATTAACAAAAGGAAGAGTAATAAATGATGTACGTAATTCACAGCATAAAATGTCATACAATCTTATCCACAATCTAGAAAAAATTAAAAATGCAGTTAATATCAGTTGTTAATTTTTTGTCTGAACTTGGTCCTCTTACACAATGATTTTCTTTCAAATTGCCAGGTCATCCAGGCTGTTTAGAGTCAAGACTATGGTAATCCTTGCAAATAAACGCCTTCTAAATTGATACTCAAATTTATATATAAATAAGTGGTTGAAGAAAATCATTAAGGCGATAAGGTAAAGAGTAGAATTTTTGCTCCCTACGGTACAACGAAAGCAAAACTGGAAGGAAATTAGGAGGGTTTAAGAAGGCTCCCAAAGAAAGAAAGCTGTTCTTGACTCCTTGTACTTGGTTAAGCAAGAAGGCAAGGCTAAAAGGGAAAAGGTATTATTCTACTATTCTGCTGTTAAATACTATTAAAATGGTGTACTTTTAGCGAAACTAAAGAATGAAAGAAGAATAGGTGAAAAAGGGAGAGTACAAAAAAGATAAGAAGACTCTTTCCTTTCAGAATCTTGGATAGAAAGAAGGGAAAGAGAATGTTTTCCCTCCTATCTCCTTTCTATACAATTTCTAGCAGCAACAGCAAGGATTGGAACACATTCATATGACCAAGTTAAGTAAGATCGCCATCTTTTTATGTTCCTTAGTTTTTATTGCTAAGCTGATAAAAAAAACATAGGAAAAGCAAAACAAATTTAAAACAAGTTATTCAGCAATGACAGAGAGATAGAGAGAGAGAGAGAGAGAGAGAGAGAGAGAGAGAGAGAGAGAGCTTTTTGCGTCGGACCTTCTTCAAGAGGCTCAAATCGAATATGTCCCGGCCTTACAACAATAGGAACAATGTCACCATCTCCATCATTCTTTTCATTGGGTTTTTTGTGTACTATTCTAGTTTCATTATGTCCTTCATGTGACTGCTTCCAGTATAGCTGCAATTTTGAAATTGCAAGTTGTCAATGAAGCTAATTTTCAGCGAGTTGGAAAAGATAGGTGGTGTTTTTTATTACTCACAAGTCCTTTTGATTGGCAAACAACCTCTTTCTTCTCAACTTTATCTCGTCTCTGCTTCTGATTTAGCTGCAAAATGAGATTGCAAGTTGTTGATAAAAATAGTTTTGAAGGTCAGGGAGAGGGATATTTACCTACAATTAAATTACTTACAGGTCCTTTAGTATGGCAAACCACCTCTTTCTTTCCAATTTTAGCCATTGCCCGCAACAATTGCCTCTTAGCCTTTTTACGTCGAGCACTTCTACTTGGGAGCTGACCCAAAAAAAGATCAGGCAATAGTTTGTTAGATCATTTAAAAATTAACTGTCAACAGGTCTAGTTCTCGTTAAGGCTTTGGGACTTAATGATGGTATCAAGAATTCCAAGTGACCATATCTTCTTTAAAGAGTTTTGTGCTAAGTCCAAATGACCAAAGTCCTTTAGTTATAAGCATTGCAAGAACATATTTTATTTCATAGTATATAATAAAATATTTAGATATATATACTGTTAAATACCAATATCTCCCTCCGATGTAGCCAAACTATGAACAAAGTGAGGCTAACAGCAAGCAAATGCTGATCAACGGAAACAAGCTTAGCATAAGAAAGTAAGAAACAGTTCTAAAACGAAGATTTCATTCTTCAACATAAAGTATGTTTCAGTAGAGCAGGTAATAAATTATGTAATATACCAGTCAACACAAACATATACACACCACTTGGCCTTGCTACATCTAGAATTGTTGTCAACATTATGTGCAATTTCACAGGTATTACAAACTTTAAAGGAAAAAAATCAGTTAAAAGGCTTATTCCATCACAATTTCAGCCATTCAGAACAATCTACCATAACAGTCTCCGTCCAAGAAGAAAATCTCATTCAATGAGCATTGCTTTCAGAACAAACCTTTCTAGTTGTATTAGGAGTGTGCAACGTGACCTCAATCCCTTTGTCATTCTCTTGGAGCTGATCACTTTAACATACACAATGGAAAACAATATTAGTTTGCGATAAATAGTCAAAACAAAATAAAGAAAAGAACTTTAGTTTGCTAGAGAAACAAGAGCCCAAGGTGTTGTTGCTGCAATGATTTACATATTGAATGCTTATGGTGACATGAATTGCTTGATATTAAGATAGCTAACGCAATGCATGACTTGCAAACTGTAATTCTAAGGTTTAGAAAAATTCAAATTTCTTCCAACTTGGTAAAGGTTAGATTACATTTTCATCATGGAAACAATGTATATGCTCTTAGATAAGTTCCGATCCAGTAGTGAAGCCAGCTTACGATATTCATAGCTTCCTTAAAACTAATAGTCCTTAAAACATTTATGAATTCATCAACTTGAAGAGGAAATATACCAAACTACGGATTTTATAATCCTCAAAAGACAAAAGGAAAAGGAGATCAATTCAGTAATGTATTTCACACCCACACCAGTAATATGGTTGCAGGGCCATTAAGCTCATCGAACGAAGAAAAACAAGTGAACAATAAAAGCAAGCACTGCATATGGAAATACTGTAGCCTATAGAAGGACTACCTCTTTAAACTTGGCGTGGATTCAGTCTGGCTACTACTTCTTTCAGCACTTTCTGGGGTACTTTCCCTGTTCCGTTTGCTCTTCGGTTTAGATGTTGTCTCCTTCTTGCAAGGACTTTTCCTCGAGAAGACTCCATCATCATTATTGCTCTCAATCTGGTCTTTGTGATGACCCTTATCAACCCCATCAGGAACCATTAATCGATGTTTCTTCTTCCTGTGAATGACATACCCAAACAGGTTGGAGAAAAATCCATATAGGATAAGCACAAGTAAAATGTACTACCGTATAAATAAAAATAACAAGGTCAATAAGAAATGGGTTGTAGGACATACTTTGAGCTGTGAAGTTTTCTGGATGCTTTTCTTTTCTTAGAAATTGCATTCACTCCTGTATCTTCTGACTGTTCTTCATTTTCTTCAGATTCACTTCGGTAGCCACCCGCTTCCTTTTCAAACTCTTCATTTGCTAAAAGTGGCACACCAGTATGTAGTGGTTGCTTCTCCACAATTTCTGGTTCCTCAGTTGTGTCACCTACTTTGACAATATTAGTTGATCTGCCTCCTTTCTTTTTCACACTGATACAACACATTGCATACATGTTAATATTCAGAAAATTATAGATAACTGGCTCAAAAAGAATGATACCATTTATCTTAGATTTAACCTGACCTGATAATATCTTTATCCTTTAAAATACAAGTCGACTCAAATGATGGCAACACAAAGCCATCCATCTGCAAGAAAACAATAATAATACACTCATTCCAAAATCTAGAACTAGCACACAACACAGCATACAAATGAAACACGAGAATCATATTCACTTCTTCACAAATTTTAAGAAAAATGCTAAGTTCTCTGTTTGCCTCAATAATGAGCCTTCACAGTTCAATTACAGGTGCATCACAATATATGACAATGTATATATGCACAGTAGGTGGAGTTTACTTTATTCAAAAAAGTACGAAATAAAAAAAATTGCATCTTTTACAAAAATATGAAATACAGTGATACTATGGATGTCAACAAAGTGAAAACGAACCCTTAATTTTGGATACCCATAATAACAATAGATGGGTCTAAACCCTATCCCAACTCCTTCCCTAATTTGGGACCTAAAGAATTAAAATTAGTACTTGAAACAGATACACTTTGCCCAAATTATCCACAAGCTCAAATCAATTTATTGGTTCAATAAATTTTACCAGGATTTGGGGGCATTTAACACGAATGGGTAGAGAGAGAGAGTTACAGTCTTACATAGAGAAGGAGGCCATTAGGGCAAGAATGATGGAGATCGAAAATGTGAAGTAGATGAGCAGAAACGTCGAAGAATTTGGGGTGTTGGTCGGGTTTGAGGAGAAGCCAGCTTTGATTTAATCCCTGCGATCTTTGGGTCTTGCTCAAAATATTTCGATCTTCGAACATTAAACGAATCCTCAAGTTCTCCATCGCCCGCCCATGCAACAACAACACTCACCGTCTGTCAACAAAGAGAGAGATAGAGTAGAGATGGAAAAGGGTTGGGACGTTGGAGCTGCCTCGGATTCTAAAACCCTCGGCACATAAACTATACAAGTCATAAACCTCTCACGAGTGAAACAGATGGTGTTTTTGGTTTTTAATTTCATTTTCTTTCTCACACCTTATTTGAAAGATTTTCAAATTGGTAAAGCCCAAGGATGTCCCAAAAAAAAGGCTATGCAAATTTTAGGAAAGTTAAAAAGGAAAATTAGGACCAACTTTTTTATATTATTAAAAAAAACCTCATCGAAATGATAAGACAAAAAAAATATATCCATAGAATTAAAATTGTAATAATATAAATTCTAAAAAAAATAAGGACAAAAATAAACTTAAATGAATTTTTTTTATTTGGTTACTACCTTAATTACTAAAAAAATATAAAAAGTTGAACATAATGTGTTCCTCATTTTAACTTCTGTCAAAAAAAATATTATTTTCTCTCTCTACTTCTTATTAACCCCATAGTTTGTACCTGGAATAGTAGTGTGAATGTTCCAAAAAATAAAAAACAATCTAGTGTGATGTTTTTTACTCACCGCAATCTTGTAAAAGCAAATATTTCCACGTCGATTCACAATGTTTTTCTTTTTCTTTTTTGTTTGATCAATTCACAATGTTTTCCTAATATTACCAAACTTTGAAATATATTGCATATTAACTATCTTATCATTCTTGCAACTCAAGATAACAATTAATCACCAAATACCAGTGTCAGGAAGGTAGAAGGTGTTGGCACCCACGCTCTTGGATTCGATGTGATTGATGAATGGGGGAGGATGAGAGTGGTTAGCATGAAGTTAACTTTGATCAATTGACTAATATAAATAATAATTACGCAGCGTTAAGAGGTGATATCTCAGGTGTATGTATTTGTATTGGTCGATTAATCGACAAATTATCGTGTAAGTTAACTGTCCCTTACCTTGACAGATGATGGCCTTCATCTAAAGATGGGATGTGGTTCACTAATAGCCCAGAAAGTACATAGCTTGGGTATGAAATTGGGAATTCATAGGGTATAAGTTTACAGGCATTCAATGCAAACACCCCAATCTTAGACACTGCTATGGAAATTTTCATCTAATATTCACTTTTTCTTTATAGAATCTACTAAATATCGTATATTCATATTCATTTAGATCGGGGTCATTAGTGTAAGTCTCAACTCTTAAGTGACTAATAGCATAAAGATACTTACCAAAAACTGCCTCACCTTTGTTTAACTTTTGATCATGGGGTTGCTTATCAACAGAATGGTCATCGGTGGTATGCAAAAGATATAGGGGTCAAGGATCGGGTTTGCGCTTGGATGGAAGAAGGTTTTATGGCTGTAGACACCAAGTTGGGAGCTGGAAAAGCCTTCTTGAGATCACTCTATCAACAGTACGCCAAATAGGGCACTGATTTGGGTATTTCTGATTGAGTTGTAACATTTTTATCACAAGGGAATATATATATATATATATATATATATATATATATATATATAGCTAAGAACATCTAGGACTTCATGACAATTCCCTGTTCCTTTTCCACGTTGAAACATGATTGTGTATTTGGTTAAGACTTGGATGTAGATGAGATAACCTATGTATCAGATGTAAGTACGCAGAGCTCTCTTTTGCCATTTCTTGTGGGAAAAAATGATAAATGAAACACCCCTGTGCAGCTTTTGAGGGGATTTACTAGCCCCGTTGTGTGTTCCATATCTCCCGGAACAAGCGTGACACCTGCCACGGCCAAAAACTGAGATAACTGGAATGATGTTGCAGCCCTTTTCAATGTTGCGGGGTATAGACTAATGTTCTCAGTTCCAGATTTAGATCTTTCCTTCTCAGTTCCTTGCGAAGATGAATCTTATCTATTCAATTTATATAATGTATCACTCTATTTCCTCCTAACCTTTTATTTATTTTTTATGTTATGTAATACTTTTCCATGTACATCCATCAGGGACTTCGCCAGTGCGAATATGATAGGAGCTGAGGGCTTGTTGGGAAATCGTGGCCTGATTTAGATATGCAGCCACTAGGATGGCTATCCAAGCCAGGTAAAATTGTTTTTTGTTTGAATCAAGAAGGAAATGAGAACAACAACTAATCTACACATTCTGATTTGATTCTAGATAACAAACGAGGACCTCATAGGCAGTGCAACCTTACTCTAGACGAGGAGAAAACTCAAGTGTGTTCATACAAGTAGTATAGTACTGATAAGCATACTTGTTAAATTCTACTATTATGAATGAGCAGGCACTTATCTAACTATTTACCTGGCCGCCTATTCTTCTTTGTTACAGATGACTTTATGGTCTATTGCTAGACCCCTTCTAATGTTTGGAGAGATGTGAGATCACTCGACGACACCACATTCAGTCTTCTCACTAATCCTACTCTAATGGAAATAAACCATTTTAGTTCGCATAATATGGAAGTATGTAAATTCATCGTGCTATTGATTTAAATGATTGTACTATTAGAATCAGAAGCCAGTTAACACACCACTATTTTTTGTGTATAATTTTCCTTATGTTACTGGTCCAAAGCATATCACAAAAGATAATGCATCCCGGCCAAAAGGAAGTCCAAGCGCAACAGGTGCAGTACAAACAAAAACAATTTTCTTCCGTCTCACACTCACAAGTTGCACTGAAATGATACGTGACCGATAGTTTATGCAGACGATCTTGATTTTGGAGCAGTCAAGTCTTGGGTTGCAACAGGAAGAAAAGGTTATTTTCCAAGAAATTTCATGACTTGTGTTATTCAAACAAACTTTAGGTGATTAATTTTTGTTTTGATTTGGTTTTTATATCTTCAGGGGAAGTCTATGTTAGTTTTTTCAATCTAAATGAAGAGAGGATGACAATATTGTTGGGTCATGATATTTTATCTCATTGGGCCGGGTAGATTGGGCTTACTCATTTAATTAAGGGTCCTTTACATAAGTATACAACAAATAGAAAATAATTACAAGAAAAGTGCATCAACTAAATAATTACAAAAAGAATGTAATTATTACAAAAAATAGTACAATTCACATTAATAAGGAAACTTAAAATCAAGGATAACTAATAATTCAAATTCAAATTCAAATCTTGTCTCTAACAACAATTTCAAATCCATGTTTCAAAATTCAAATCAAAATTAGAAAATTAAAAATAAAAATTTATGAAGGAGCTAATGTTCATCATCCTCCTCTCTCATATGCCATTGCCGCCCGCCGCCACATTGCCAAGGCTTAGGAGTTCTTATTCAATTCTTTTCGACGATTTGGTTACCCACAAAATTGAAATGGTTGCTTTTATACAATTTTGACTAAGAATCGCATCACATTTAAAATAAAATTGGTAATCAAATAAAACCTGAATTGGTTACCTTATCAAATGGTTTGGTAACCAACAATATGAAATTTGGTTACCAACTGCATCACATCCAAAATAAATTAGTAACCTAATAAAATAAATTGGTTACCTTATCGGAAGGTTTAGTAACCAATCGCATAAATTTTGGTTACCAATCGCATCACATTCAAAATATATTGGTAAGCTAATAAAACCGAATTGGTTACCTTATCAAATGATTTGGTAACCAACTACATGAAGTTTGATTACCAATCGCATCACATCCAAAATAAATTAGTAACCTAATAAAACTAAATTGGTTACCTTATCGGAAGATTTCGTTACAAAGTGAAAATAAAGAATGGGACCGATAGCGGTGGGAGGCGGAGGGATCGAGGAGAGGAGGGCGGGAGGAGGAGGGTGGGGCATGGGGTGTGGGGGGAGAAGGGTGGAGGAGAAAGGGGGCGGGAAGAGGGGAGGAGAAGGGAGGCGTGAGGAGGGGATGCGGGAGGAAGGGGAGGCGGAGGAAGGGAGGTGGTGAGGTGGGCGGAAGGAGGGGGAAGGCAAAGGGAGGGGAGGGGTTGGGGAGGCGAGAGGAGGAGAAAGGGGCGGGAGGAGAGGGAGTGGCGGGAGGAGGGGGAGGCGTGAGGGTGAGGAGGGGTTGGACAAGAGGAGGAGGAGGAGGAGGCGGAGGGAGGGAGGAGAAGAAGAAGAAAAACAGAAATGGAGTGGGAGAAAATCGTGGGAGAGATGGGGAGAAAATTGTGGGAGAGATGAGGGAGAAAATCGTGTGCATAATTAAAGGGATAATATTACACTCTTTTTGTAATTAAGTATTGCACTAGTATTGTAAATAAATATGGAAGTATATTAGTTGTGTAAAATTTTTATGAGGACACTATTGTTGTAATTATTTTTAAAAATGTAATAGAATATGTAATTGTCCCTTTAATTAATCTATTGGGCCTTTATTATTGAACCATGAAAGTCATTGAGCCCAGTTATCCTATTATTTCCATTTTGACTTATAAGACCGGGTCGGTTCGGTGGATCGATCCTTTGGACATTTTAATATCTATTATTTTGACTTGTAATGATGAAAAAGCATGACGGTTGACTAGAGAACCTGCCATGCATTAATGTGGATGGGATTATAACCGGCCGGCGGTAGAAACAGTGACCAAAAGCAGTGGATAAACTACATGCAGTCGATAGAACCCATCAGATCAAGGGGGTGTGTCAGGTAGTAGTGGGTGGCACGGTAATCCAGGCAAGGAGAGTATGGCTTAGCAAGGAAGTCTTCACAAAGAGGTATGTACACACATTTTTATCATTCATATTTACAGACACACAACGAATTATTATCATCATCTATCTCAATACACTAGGCATTACATCCTCCATTTTGTTAACCTTGTGAACACGTTTACTGACTCTCACGCCTGAGCTATCCCCCGACGGAATAGCCGTCAAGCTTGTGGTGTTTATCGTGTTTACTGTGCAGGATCAGGGCGTCTTATGTGATTGGGACGTGGCAGAAGATCTTGGCGTTAACATTGGCGCTAGAAGGAGGGGTCAGTTCTAGTGTTATTTAAATTTTCAATCACAATTGTTTAACTTACTTCGGAAGATGATGAGGAGTAGAGATGGTACACCAGAAGGGCAGGCGATGGCTGTCAGTTCATCACTGCCTCGTATTTCAGTAAGGGACCGTCTGGGTCCTTCTAAAAGTGCTCACGAAAGCACGGCCTCTAAACACAACTCAGGAGAACTTCGTCCGAAGATCCACGGTGGAGCCAGACGGAAGTTGGTTTTCAACGCCGATAAGGAGCGTGATCTTGATCGAAGCGGTGGAAGGCTCTCACCACCGTGACTCACCGCCAAGTGGTCAAGAGATGAGTCGCCAAATGGCGAGGATGGCGAATGCAAGCGAGATAAGGCTTTGGAGGTTCTGTTAAAACAAAGGGAAGATATAGCCCAACAGATGCTTCGTGCATTTGAAAGTTAAGGATGAAGCATCTAGCCATGTTCGGCCCGAGAGACGGAGTAGTAGCATAAGGAGATACCCCGGCCGGGGAGGGTAAGGAGCCGGAACATTCTATGATGTGTCTCAGGATCGTTCTCGCAGAGTAGGAGGAGATCAAGATCGAAGAACAGAACACCCTTGGCCTCGAAGAAGCAAGCGATGGTCGTTGGTTCACCGTGATCGCAACGATGATGAAACGAAGAAGGTGTCAAGAGAAAATCGTGTAAACCCAAGAAGAGAGTACCTAAGACAACCATTCTCATCATGAGGATGAAATTATACGCCCCTAGTAGATCAAGAAGTCCCACAGCGGCGGTGGGATCGGCAGGAAGAGGTCGATCCACTAAAAAGGCCGAACGCCGCTCGGAGAAGGAGATCTCATCGCAACCGAAGGTGTTGATTTTCAGTAAAGGAGTTGAAAGAACTCGAAAAGCATTGGGCGAGGTCCAACAGTGAAAGACACTTGGAAAGAAAGGCGTCCCCTTTTTCCTCCGATATTCTCAAGGAGAAGGCGGATATCACCAAAAAGTTGCCTCGTATGGAGAGCTATGATGGGTCCAGAGATCCTTATGACCATAGTCAAAGCGCTCACCCGGGTGATGGACTATTATGACTTCATCGATCTTCGCCAAGTGTCACACTTTTGTCAACGACGGCGAGAAAAGACGCAAGAGGCGATGGATGGGGACTTTGCCATCGGATTCGATTTCCTCTTGGACCGAAGCTTTGTGATAAGTTCCACGACGTTTTAGAAGCAAATAGAAGAAGGGAAAGCCTCTGAGTTCTTTTTAAGCAGATCCGATAGTTCACCAAATGAATCTTTTAGGCCAATATGTGAAGAGATTTAGGAAGCGGTTGGTCGGTGTCCGATCTTAATGATCTCAAGTCGTGGGTTTGTTCTAGAATGGGCTAGATCCGTTAAGTCGGAGAAGTTGGTGAAGAAGTTGATGTTTCACCATCCGAAAAACTCGCGAAAGTTTTGACAAGGCGCGAAGGCTATATTGTCGCAGAAGAAGAGGCTATGAATAGTCCGAAAAATCCTTCTTTGAGCCAATTAAAGGAGGTAGAGGTTCCCAAGACTGAATTTGATCAGAGAAGAATGGGGGGATACAATCAAGGGTCAGAAGGTAGTTCGAAGAAGTATAATAACTCGTGGCAGCAAGGCAGCAGTCGTGCACCTGTTTCTGCCCCGAAGGTTAATAAGGTTTACACCCAATTGAACACAGAGAGGTCGGTAATTTTGGATCAAATCATAAACCAGCCTTTCTTTGAGCCACCTCGTGATAATTATAGGACGGGACATGGCAACCCTCGTAAATATTGTTGTTATCATCAAGCTGATGGCTATGACACTAATGAGTGTTGCAATTTAAAGGATTTTGTGTAGAAGAAGATTAGAGGCGGCTTGCTGATTCAGTATGTGGCTGAGAAGGACCGCCAGGATTAGCAGACTATCAGCCGTACCATTCAGACGGTTCAAGCCCCACCCATCCAAAATGCTCCAGTACCACCGCCAAGGCAAGTCGTTGATGTAATAACCGGTGGGTCTGTAGGGAAGTTGGTAGGGAGGAAGAGAAGGGCTTATCTTGATTCGGTCATGTTCGCATGATGATGCTATCTCTACCACGAAGATCGATGAGACCATTCCTGAGAACCGTCATATCATTTACGGATGCAGATTATCCTTTGAGCCCATCGAGCCGCATGAAAGGGCCTTGGTGATCACAAAGACAAGTAGGCTCGGTGGATGTGAAGCGCATGATGATAGACAATGGGTCTTGGTGGACATTCTCAGATGCCCATGCTTATCGGAGGATGCATCTTGATGGGCACAAAATGGAGGTTTGGACAGAGGCTCCTCTACGGTTTGAGAACGACCCGAGTTAGAGTCAGCAGCACTATTGAACTCCTCATATCTTCATGCTGACCCCTCAAGAGTAGAGATAACGTGCAAATTCTATGTTGTGCATGTGGATTTGGCTTACAACGCCATACTGGGAAGACCTACGTTGACAGCTCTCCAAGCTGTGACCTCCATCCCACATTTCAAAATCAAATTCCCCACGGCGCATGGAGTAGGAGAGGTGGTGGGAGACTTAGACCTGGCCCGACGATGTTATCGGAATGCTGTTATTTCATCCGGAATGGGGGTCAGTAAACAGAAAAAGACGATGGCAATTGAGATCGAACCCTTCACTGAGAGCAGCTCAGAACCGTTGGTGATCCCTGCAGGGGGGACGGAGGAGATTGAGTTGGTTATAGAAAAGCCGGACAAGACAGTGAGGATTGGTTCTGGTCTACCAGAACCTCTTCGGACGAACCTTATGGAACTCTTACGCTGCTATGTGGATATTTTTGCATGGGAGCCACAAGACATGCCGGGAGTTAGCCGAAAGGTTGCTGAGCATAAATTGGAGATAGATCCTTCGAAAAAGCCAGTTCGTCAGAAGAGGCGGATATTTGCTCCAGAGCGGCAGAAGATCATCGATGAAGAGGTTGCGAAACTGCTAGCTGCTGACTTCATCTACGAAATTGATTACCCAGAATGGATAGCAAATGTGGTGTTGGTGCAGAAGCAGAATGGAAAATGGCGGGTTTGCATCGACTACACCGATCTCAATAAAGCTTGTCCGAAGGACTTTATCCCTCCGCCCATATCGATCATTTCATCGATGCACTTCGGTATGCATTACTAAGCTTTATGGATGCTTTTTCAAAGTTATCATCAAATATCCATGCAAAGAAGGACATTCCAAAGACAACGTTCATTACACACCGCGGTGTATGCTATATAAAAGATGACTTTTGGCCTTATAAATCTTTGGAGCTACCTACCAAAGAATGATGAACTTCATTTTCGACAGTAACCTGGGGAGAACATAGAGGTTTATGTAGATGACATGATCGTGAAGAATATGCAGATTCGAAGCATTTGGACGACACGGAAGAATGCTTTTCGACCGTCTCAGATTATCGTCAATTGAGACTCAATCCCGCCAAATGTACTTTTCGGCCTTGCAGTGCAGAAAGTTTCGGGTTATCTAGTCATCGGGAGGGCATCGAGTCCAATCCGGAGAAGATCCGAGCCATTCTTGATATGAAGACTCTCTCGATCATTCAAAGACGCCCAACGTCGGACCGGTAGGATCATGGCTTTGAGGAGGTTCGTCGCCAAATCTGCGGAGAGATGCCTTCCTTTCTTTCGACACATTGAAAGGGTAGAAGAATGCGAAGACGTTCAGTGGACTTTGAGTATGAAGACGCCTTCAAGGCATAAAGACATATCATCTTTCCGCTTCCTTTATTAGTAAAGCTCGCCAAAGCAGAGACCTTATATTTATACCTTGCAATGAAGTTCATCGCGTAGGGAGCGAGATTGGTTCGGGAGATCGGTGAGAAGCGAGATCCGGCCTATTATGTCGCCCAAGTCCTACGAGATGTGAAACCTGTATCCGAATATTGAGAAATTTGCCTTTGCTTTAATAATTGCTAGTAGAAAAGCGACAATATTTTTAAGGTCGACTCTGGTCGTCTATACTGGATCGACCATCAAGAAGGTGATGGGTAAGCCGAGGTCTCAGCACTTAATTTTCCTTTAAAGCGGACTGAAGCGCGTGGACTATGGAGCTGTCCCAATTTTTTATCGAGTACCATCCCCGAAATGCCATCAAAGGTCAAGCCTTGGCCGATTTTATGGTGGAATGTTCATTCATAAAGCAGAATGCGGAGTTGCGGAAAGTTCAATCGTCTCGACGGGCAATTATTGTTCTTCAAGCAGAAGGTCGAAGGCTTGACGTTGATGCAGATGGATCTCTACAATAACGATTAGTGGAGCAGAATTATTTTAATAAGTCCGGAGGGATTCAAGGTTCAGCAGGCCATCAGGTTCGGGTTTAAAGCAACGAACAATGAAGCTGAGTACGAAGCGGTATTAGCAGGTGTCCGATTGGCAAAGAGTCTCGAAGTCCAACAGTTGATTATCTATAGTGATTCTCAATTGGTCGTTAAACAGTTGTCGGGAGATTATGAAGCTCGTGGGACCCGGATGATCAAATATCTGGCGGAATTAAGAGACCGACTTCAATATTTCGCTTCGTATGAGTTTCAGAGCATAGAGCGTAATGACAATTCTATTGCCGATGCATTGTCGAAGCTGGCCACTACAGATGCAGATGTTTTCCACGGATCGGTATATTTGGAAGTTTTGCAGCAGCCAAGTGTTCAGCACGAAGCGGTGATGTGTATCGAGCGATCTAGCTGTTGGATGACCCCCTACATCGAGTATTTGGCAGATGGCGTCCTTCCTTCGGATCAGATGCTGGCAAAGAAGATTAAGTACAAGAGTGCCAATTTTAGTCTTATTGATGGGGATCTCTATCGATTGGCATTTTCCTCACCATTGTTGAAATGTTTGGTTCCGTCCGAGGCCGAGTATGCTCTTCGAGAAGTTCACGAGGGTATTTGCGGTAATCATATGGCTGCCAAGTCTTTGGCTCATAAAGTACTTCGACAAGGATACTATTGGCCTACAATTTTCAAAGAAGCTACAGAATATGTCAAGAAATGTGAAAAATGCCAGCTTAATAGTCCGATCCCACATCAGCCACCGGAAGAGCTATATTCGATTTTATCTCCTATACCCTTCGCTGTCTGGGGGGTGGATATATTGGGACCGTTGCCTAAAGCTAAAGGTCAGGTCAGTTTTGTCATAGTTGCTATCGATTACATGACTAAGTGGGTAGAGGCGAAACCACTTCGGTCAATAACGGAACAAGAATGCCTAAAGTTCATAAAAGAGTCTGTAGTGTTTCGCTTCGGGATCCCTAAGATGTTGATATCGGACAACGGACGCCAGTTCGTGGGTTCAAAATTTAAAGGATTTTTAAATGATCTGGGGATTCAACACAAGAAGACTTCATGGCTCATCCACAATCGAATGGGCAAGTCGAGGTGACAACGGTGATATTGTTGAAGCGGAATCGCCTTGACTAGATGAAGCTAAAAGGAGATGGCGGGAAGAATTCTTTGAGCGTCTTTGTGGGCATACCGAACTACACCGAGGACTACTACAGGGGATTCACCCTTTCGATTAGCCTATGGTACTGATGCCTTAGTCCCAGTCGAAATCGGATCTCCAAGTCTTCGGGTAAGTTAATTCAAAGAAATCTACAACGACGAAGGACTGAAAGCTAACTTGGACCTGCTAGAAGAAGTCAGAGAGGAAGCTTTGCTCAAATTGGCTGCTTATCAACGAAGGGTGGCCAAACATTACAACAAAGGGGTCAAACTTCGTAGATTCGAAGTAGGAGACTTTGTTCTTAGAGAAGCCGAAGCCTCTACGCCTCAAAACACAGGAAAGCTAATGCCGAACTGGGAAGGGCCATATGAAGTGATCGAAGTACCAAAGCCAGGTACTTATCGGTTAAAGGCACTAGATGGTTCCGAGATCAAGAATACTTGGCATGCTGGCAGGCTTCGAAAATATTTTCAATAAAGATTAAGTCAGTTTACCGGAAGTCTGTACACGATTGTTCGTTATCAATAAAAAGTCACTTTTTCATAATTTATCCTGGTCCTATTTGTCTTAAGGTCACTATAGTGTAAGGAGGTATGGTAGGACTCGCTGGCCATTCGATGGTAGCCCAAGGTCCTTATGATCCTATATTGATCTTATCGTGGTGGTAAGTCAATGGTCACTATTGATCCTGGTCCTATTTGTTGTCTAAGGTCACTATGGTGTAAGGAGGTATGGTAGGACTTGGCCATTCGATGGTAGCCCAAGGTCCTTATGATCCTATATTGATCTTATCAGGTGGTAAGTCAATGGTCACTATTGATCCTTATATCTTGATCCTGTATCTTCGCCCTTATATATTTGTTCTACCGAGAGAGGTAAAGCAAGATTTCGATGATGCAAGGAGGATCGACTAAGTTCACCTCACACATGGTGATCTCATACTTGGTGATCGATGAGCATATATTACTTTATTTTGTTTAAATGTTGAGTTGATTCATTTAATTGATTAACTTGAATCTCGTCAGAAAAATTCAATTTACTTTATTTCATAAATTAAGCGTTATATGCCATATCCGATTCACTAGTGGGATTAGTTTATTGACTTGAATTATTGACAAGAAATTAATCAAAGCGTAAGTCATGATCAAGACAGTTGAAGATTCATTCATTCATGTTAATAACAAACCAAATCCCATAATTACGTAAACTTTAAAGTAGTTAACTTTTTACATAAAAAAAAAACAGAACCCGAACATTCGTGCCCCACCTTCATCATCTCGGAGTTGAGCAATGCCGGGTCCAACTGAAGCGGCCGATAGCTTTCTTTTCCTCGCTTCTCAAGCAATCTTCGATTCCCTCAAAGTATACCTTGTGGATTTCGGCATTAAGTTCGTCGTCCAATTCACGTAATCGCTGAATTTGCTCCGGATCTCTTGAAATGAGAGAGGTCCCGTCCTTCAAGATCCTTTATTTTGTGGCGAAGTTTGTGACGTTTGGCCTTATGCCTTCGTGCTTCGTCTTGAGCCTTCATCTCAGCCTCACCAAGTTGTATAACAAGCTTGATCATCAAGAAAAATCCTCATTTTTGCCTTCAGGAGTAAGTTTTCTTCGACCAAACCAGCATTCATATTAGTCAAAGCTTGTTGGCTGGCTTCGGACGCAACCAACCCATCCCTCGTGGCCCTTAACTCATCGTCAGATGTCTTCAAATCCATCCTAGCCCGATCTAATTCTGTTTGAAGACCGTTGATGGTATGAAAAGCATCTTCACGACCGGCTCTCTCTCGATCCAAGGTTGATTTCAGCATGTTTATCTCCTGCCTCATGAAATCTTCCTCGGCTTCCCCCATTTATGTGTCTCTTGACGTAATCGTCCGAAGAAAGATTAGATAACAGACATATTTTCAAAATATTCAAGTCAACGCCCAAATATTCAAGGAGAACAGAGATATAGAAGAAGAAGAAATTGTTATTTACCTTAAATAAATAGCTCATCCCTCATCGAGCGATTTCGTCTGTGTGATCAGCGAATGGTGGTCGTCGGTGTTCGAAACGAAACACCGAAGAGGTCGAAGGGAAATTGGCATTGAACCTAGGCCACAAGGTCGGAGATCCCTGACCTCGGCATGGTAACCACGACCGAGGGACCCGGTCGTTCGGGGAGAGTCTTGGCCTTTCTGGGAGAGAGAGTCATACGCTGGGAGGGATAGGTCGGCGTGTATGGTTTCAATTGTAGGGGATTTATTTGGGGTGGGTCCTTGAGGTGTTGAGGCAGAGGCAGAACTCGGATGGCTATCAGGAGTGCGCTTCCTCTTCCTGGATAGCGTTGGAATCCCTTCGTCTTGGTCACCGTCTTCGTCAATCTGTATTTCTACAGGGGGCACGAAGGTTGGGATGACCGAAGACTGAGGTACCCTGAGTTCTTCGGCAGTCAGAGGGGTTATTTTTGTTTTTAATTTTTTGGTCCGAAGGACACTTCTTCGATCAGGACGATCGAGTAAGCCTCCTCGTCGAGGATTAGGTCTGGGGGTTGGCTCTGTTTCTGGTGTGGATTCGGGAGGGCTAACAAGAGGGGCTGACCTGGGTTTTCTAGTGGCTCTCCTCTTTTGACGAGGATGAAGAGCCTCTTCTGGTACAAGAACCTCTTCAGCCTCTGCTTCTTCTGTTCTAAATTCATCCGTATGAATTTCTGGGGTCGGTTCAGCTTCGGGAGTGGCTTCTGTTGGTATATTCTCAACAGCTTCCGAAGATTTCCCGGACAAAAAATCTTCGAACTCCTTTATTTCTAAGGAGCTCGGTCTGATCAGAGATACTGCATAAAACAAGCAATCCTATATTAAATTACACATCACAAAATATTTTCAAAAACATTTTTATATATACCAAATAAACCAATACTTACATTTATGGTCATATAACCATGCTTGCTTCGAGAGGAGTCCATATTTCCACTCCTCCTTGGGGAAATTGTCGAAAAGTTCCATCATTTCCACTTCCGCTTCTTGAAATGTCTCAAGTCGTGAGAGATCTTTTTCGTCAGTTGCCCAGTTCGGTAGAGAAGAAATCTCGGGACCTTTGACGTAGAACCACTTCTCATGCCATCCCCTATTGCTCGAAGGAGTGTTCACCAGTGAACGTCTCTCGAACTTTTCTCCAGACTTCGGAGAATGTTTGCTAAGGGCCTTGAACCCCTTCTCCCTGGATTGTACTATTTTGTAGACAGTGAAGAAGAAGTCAAGGGAGGGCTCGACGCCCAACTCATGGCAGAAAGCCACAAAGGCCAGAATGTGAATATAGGAGTTTGGTACCAACTAGGAGAACCCCACACCCAGGAACCCCAGTAGGGTCACTATAAAAATGTGCAGGGGAAAACGAACCCCCTTCTCCAGTAAGGTCACAGGGACGGCCATCCAACCTTCCGGCCGTTGGTACATCTTTTCACCCGATCTGGGTACCCTGTGTGACGCCCCCAAAATTAGGTATACATCACCCATCTTGGGTCGCCACTTACATGGTACAGAATTTAAATACAACTTACTAACATAAGCGTAGGTGTACAATACGACATAAATCGTGAGTTTAAATACAAATATCGCCTACTAGATATTATACAAACTCAAAAAGGAGTCCTCATTACAATTATTATCACACTATTTCACGAGAATAGTGAGGACTACTAATGCTATCTTGAGGACCATCACTCGTTTCCCGACTCGTCTCAAATATATTCTCATTTCAAGAGAACGGTGAAAGAAAGGGTGAGCTCAACTAGCCCAAGAAGAAATATTATGACTAAGATAATGCGAGAATAAATTATCAATAGTCTTCAACAATGTTAAACCGATAAAATACAATAGACAACCGGTTTAAGCTGCGGTGAATATCGCAATCCATTAAAAGAGTCAAGTAGAAAATAAAGTCTACTCGTCTTTTAGGTTTAAAAAGTTTTTCATCATTATAAATGAGACTCAAACTTTAATAAATATTCCACATCATCGAATCACCCCGCACTACGGCCAAGGATATTCTTTAAGTATCACGACCACAATTATTCATGACTACTGCCGCCAAGAATATTTGTGTATTCATTAATGGTTATGATCACGCCAACAATCGTCCACCAATGCACTACTACCATCGAGGATTTTATCACATCATTTGTAACATTACTACCATGATTACAGAATAGTCTCTGGTCATAATCATACCAAGTCCATCTACGCACTACAAAAGCCACGAGATGACTTTCAACATAATATAAACATGAGGATGATGACAATGATATAAGAATTCAATAAAACAAGTTCAAGAATTATTTTATCCAGAATTATTAACGTCAAATTATCAACACGATCTTTGTTTTGTAGAGTAAAATTCAAGAATGATCGTAAGAATATTTCCATGAAAAGATATTGGATGAAACGCAAATATCAAGGATATTCCACTAATTTCATGGAGTATAGAAGTCAAAGTTTTAACCAACTAGGTATAATAAAGAATGGAATAACAAAAGAAATCACCATGCATGCGATAGATCGCGACAGCGCGAGTTATTCAAGCAGAATAATAAAGAATGGAACCAGTCCCATGTAAAACACATGCATGAGGATGTTCCAACAGAATAATAAAGATGGAACGAGATCCGGTGTAAAACACATGCGAGCCGGATGTTCCAAGCAGAATAATAAAAAGCGGAACCGGTCAGGTAAAAAACACGCATGCAGGATGTTCCAATGAATAATAATAAAGACGGAAACCAGTCCAGGTGTAAACATGATGCGAGGATGTTCCAATGAGAATAATAGAAGAATGTCACCAAGTATAGGGTAAACCACGTATCAAAAGTTATTCCAATGAGAATAATAAGCAATGGAATAACAACAATTCTCTTTATGAATAAGAAAGAATAACACCCTTACATTTGGTAGGAGATTGAATATCATGGCGATTGTAGAAACAAAATACTCTTCTTCTTTCTCTCTTATTCTCTCTATACTTTTCTCTCTATAGCTTGAATGAATTCGTGAAAATAATGAAGCCCCTGAGCCTCTATTTATAGAAGATTTCTAGCTTAAGACCGCCGTGTGAAAAGGCAAGTGGCTTGACGACTAATGATCCGAAAAGAAAAGTGGTTTGGCGCTTTTGTAATGTGAAACGACAAGTGGTTCGGCGCTTTGAATGTGAAACAACAAGTGGTTCGACGTCGGTAAAGGTAATTACTATTGACAAAGGTAATTACTATTCACAAGGTAATTACTTTTGACGAAGGTAATTACTATTCACAAGAGGTAATTACTATCGATTGAAGGTAATTACTATTCACAAGGGTAATTACTATTCGACGAAAGTAATTACTATCGACGAAGGTAAATACTATCGACGAAGAGACTCTTAGATGATGACATATGAGCCCCCATAAAATAATCAAACTTACCACAAATCATTTTATTTTTAATCAACACATATTTAATCTTTCAACAATTATTAATCATTTATAACTTGTCGTCTCAATTATTGATTTAATACTATAACATATTATCTGAGATGATCTTGTGACAATAATTGAATCAATAATATAAGAGATATGATGCAAGAATTATCAGTAGAATAATTAAGCATACCGAGTGACTTCTCACGTAAGCATCAATAATCAATCTGGTAGTGCTACTATGCAACCCGCCAGACATTGTACTTTTACCACCGGGTAGTTCAACAGGTTTTAACAGTAACACCTCGCTAGTTATTTTTATAAAATATTTTTGTCGTTTTCTCAATCCGACAATAATTACATTGTGGGGTCCACCAATGATTGAGTAGTTGTCACGAATATTCCCTAACAAAAAGAATATTCCCACCAAACGAATATTTTATAACAACTTGCATACTTTTTGCAAAATTTATAAATATTACCCACAACTATAACATTATATCAAATTTATTCCATAATATTCAAAAATAATATTTATAGAAAAATTCATCTTTATTTATAAAAGCTGGGGTCTTACACCCTGATCGCGTGGGTATCCGGAATATGGAACCAGATCGAGCCCTCTTTAGTTCAACCTCGGTCACGTGTAAGAGTGTTGGCATGCGAGATGCGATCGATCCATACTCTGTAGTATTCGAGGGGGTTTTGGAGTTTTGGTTTGGGGTTTACACTTGTGGTTTCCTTCACGAGGGTTGGGGTTTGGTGGAACCACTGTGATCGGTGTTACCAGTATTGGGGAACTTTGTTCAGAGTTGTGGGAAGCCATTTGTGATGATTTGCAGAGAAAGATCAGAAAGTTTGGAAGGCGCTCGAATTTCAAATGAACAGGTAAAACTGTTAAATTTGATAAAGTTATCCTTTTATACTGACGGTTACCCGGTGTTCAAGGCTAGTACATTAAATGTTAGTAATAATTTAGAATTTGAATGGGAAGCGTCCGGTCTCGGGTCCAGATATTTAATAGATATGGCCTTTCTGATTTGGGCCTTTAATCTCCTTTCATCTCATTTTGTGAGCAATAACCGGGTACATTTCAATTACTTCTTATTATGGATTTTCAATAAAATATCATGGACTATTTATAGTTTTCTATTAAACATTCTGTTCAACAAAAAACTAGGGGGCAATGTTGGGTCATGATATTTTATCTCATTGGGCCGGGTAGATTGGGCTTACTCATTTAATTAATCTATTGGGCCTTTATTATTGAACCATGAAAGTCATTGAGCCCAGTTATCCTATTATTTCCATTTTGACTTATAAGACCGGGTCGGTTCGGTGGATCGATCCTTTGGACATTTTAATATCTATTATTTTGACTTGTAATGATGAAAAAGCATGACGGTTGACTAGAGAACCTGCCATGCATTAATGTGGATGGGATTATAACCGGCCGGCGGTAGAAACAGTGACCAAAAGCAGTGGATAAACTACATGCAGTCGATAGAACCCATCAGATCAAGGGTGTGTCGAAGTAGTAGTGGGTGTACGGTAATCCGAGCGAGGAGAGTATGGCTTAGCAAGGAAGTCTTCACAAAGAGGTATGTACACACATTTTATCATTCATATTTATTTATGAGACACAACGGCAATTATTATCATCATCTATCTCAATACACTAGGCATTACATCCTCCATTTTGTTAACCTTGTGAACACGTTCTCGACTCTCACGCTCGGAGCTATCCCCGACGGAATAGCCGTCAAGCTTGTGGTGTTTATCGTGTTTACTGTGCAGGATCAGGGCGTCTTATGTGATTGGGACGTGGCAGAAGATCTTGGCGTTAACAAATATCAATGCGGATATAAGATTTGGGTAACGTATTTCCTGGTAAAGACCGGAATAATGTTTCTTATACACCTGAAGAAGTACGGAGTAATACAAAGTTGGGAATGCTACATAAATCAATAGCATTTCCCGTAAAAACACATGGAACTGCTCTATTTGTCTTGAGTTGTCAATAGTGCTTCATAAACTAAAAAATGCCACATAAATATGTAAATAGTAAGATCCTTGGAGCTTTTTTTATTTGTGCTACCTAAAAGATATATATATATATATATATATATATATATGGGGACCGATCCATAGTAAACGTTGTAAAAAAGAGTTTAGCCTTACAAAACATCGCGACCCTCTGTCCGAAAATCGAGCGATTTTATAGAGACTCGTCCGCGGTTTAGTTTTCAGTATTCCGCACTTAAAAACTGTGGACAGGACGGATGACCAAAATGTCCCTCCGTTACAGTTCCCCTTTCGCAGCTTAATACTGCGGACGTTGGGATTATGAATCGACGGTCGGACAACGTCGTTAAAGGTCTAGTCCGCACTTTAATACTGCGGACGTTAGGTCCCCTATATATAAGACGAGATATGTGACGCCCCCTAAATAGGTATACATCACCCATCTTGGGTCGCCAGAAAATACACTACTGACAACTCCATTTAGATACCTATCGTGCAAAATACGACGACTCATATACTGTGAGTTTCAATACAAATATTATTACGTATATAATACGACAATATTCATATTTAAATTATTACAATGCCATATAAAGTACAGCAACAATTATATCAAGTCCCCGAAGGGACACGAGAAGATTTATGTTCTCCTCATTCTAATGGAGTGCACCTTTGACGCTTCCAAATTATGATTTGCCTCGCCCTATTATTGTTCACCAAAATTAAATATCAAATGATGTATAAAATATATCACACACATTTTAAGTTCTCAGTACAATTATTATGCCACACTGTTTCATAATTTGATTAGGCTTTTGACTAACTCGTATCACCACTTTATACCCCTGTTTTCTCTGCTAGTCCCAGCTACACTTTAATTACCTGAAAGGGGTGGCGAAGTAAAAGGGTGAGCACAAATAGCCCAGTAAAGAATGTCATGACTTAAGATAATTAAATTATCAAAAGAATTCAGATATTTAAAACATATGGTAGAAGATAAAAGTTTCCAACCATAATAGCAGCGGAATCAACAATCCATTAGAAGAGTCAAGTAGAACATAATGTCTACTATCTCCTCTAGATTTAAAAATCCATCGTTAATATTTCATTCCTGTAATACTCATTAACAGTTCTTGGTTATACCCAAGACAAAGAGAACTCTCATCACCTGTCTTCACCTGAATCACCACAGATTATAATTAAATCACAATTCATATTTATAATCAAGTAAATCAACAGTCCAACTTTGCACTACTGGCCAAAGATATACAACTGTAAAACCAATAATGCTGAGACTCAGCTTAATAGTATCACGACCACGAATTATCCATGCACTACGGGCCAAAGAAATTCGTGTTTTCAATTACGGTCATGATTATACCGAATAATCCTTGGTCATAATCATACCAAGTCCATCTATGCACTACGGGCCAAAGATGACTTTTACCACATCATTTGTAACATTACGGTCATGATTACACCGAATAATCCCTGGTCATAATCATACCAAGTCCATCTATGCACTACGGGCTAAAGATGACTTTTACCACATCATTTGTAACATTACGTTCATGATTACACCGAATAATCCCTGGTCATAATCATACCAAGTCCATCTATGCACTACTGGCCATAGATGACTTTCAACACAATATAAGCATGAGAATGATGACAATGATATATATAATGAATAAACATAAATCATCATAATAATAAGATAACATAGATCTTAATGATTTTCAACTTAATTATCTAGAGTCCAAATTGATAACATAATAATAAATGAAGCACAAACTATTAAGGATATTCTAATCCTTTTAGGACTTTTCACCATTTAATGATAAACTGAATAAACGAATAATAATATCTTAACATAATATGGAGTATGACATAAAATGATAGTCTATTTGCCATAAAAATGATACCTCCTTACCACAATAATGATATCCCTTACCTTAGCATGTGATCTGATTCTGTTTTCGTGAAATTGATCAACATAAACAATGCTTGCATTGCTTATCTACACTTGGAGTAACATTACACTCAATAGAAATACTCACAATATTGTAGTCAAAGAATTCTATATTTTTAGTGTAGTGATGGTGTGTGTTTAGTTGCTCAATCTACCAACCTATTTATACTTAAAATTTAGTAAACAACTAGCACATCTGCTTTGACAAAATAACCAAATGAGGTATATAATAATGGTAGTGGAATTTATGGTCCCACAGAGAAAATTAAACCAACTTGTACACATTTTAAAAATAATTGAGTTGTGGTCCGGACTACTTTAGAAAAAGTAAAAGTGTTGGCAAGTCCTCGCTTAACTTACTTTTGTAAAAGAAAATAATTGAACAAACATCGTATATCATACTTATCTTTAATCAATACCCTTTACATCTTTGAACCATAATTATTAACATAGACTTTCAATATCGCCAACTAGTTTAATTATATCATATAAAATAATATGAGTCACCCGTATGTAATAACTACTGTGACAATTATTGAAATAAATACCAAGTGACTTCTTACGTAAGAATCAAATCAATACCTTACTTATAAACAATTTAAATTCTATTAAAAGTAAGGATCAACATCAAATCATAATTATCTCGAATAAGATATACATCAACTAATAATTCATTATTCATTTAAGTTGTCTTTGCATAATATAATTATATTTAATAATGTTCATGTTTTACAACTTAGAACAACATTATTTATCGTCGAAAACATTACACGTTGCATACGTGCATGCCCGACGTCCTCCGATTGCCTCCAAAAACACAACAGTCGCAAAGATAACCATTTTGACCCCTTCTAACGACCTCAAATTTAAACACTTAAAGAACAAACATTGTAGGTCTATTCGTCCTCGTTCCGGATCATCTTGAATCTCCTCAATCGGAGTTCGTATGAAAAGGTTATGCTTAATTTACTAAAGGACGTCCGGATGATTTTGGCTTAACACTTGATTAGCGCCTAGGCGCCCAAATTTGGCCTTGGGCAAGCGCCTAGGCGCCCAATAACAGAATCTAAGCGCGAGCCTAGCGCCTAGGCGCTTGACCCTTGACACTTAACTCCAATTTTCCAGATTTTGTAACTTTTGACACACATACTCAAATTTCCATAACTTCTTCATCCGTTATCTAAATTAGTCCATTTCGAGGCTATGGAAAGCTTATAACATGCTCTACATAACCCCCATGATTGCATAATTTTTCAAATTCAATAATTATTCAGAAAGTTGGCTCAAAAGTCCCCAAGACTAAGTTTTTCATCGCTTAACATGTTTTTACTAAAACTTTCACCACTACTTGATTTAAATCATTTTAGTCCATTCAAATTGGAATATTTCCATAACTTCTTAATCTATAGATCCTCCTCCTCAGATTTTATGCATTGATCAACCATCAACACTTTTACAAGTTTGATTTAAGTCCTCAACATAACTTTTGTTTATCCTCAAACATATGCCCAACTTTTTGATCTTAAATTCTATTATGACATGGATTAAACATAAAATCTTTATCATATATTTCCTTATTACTTTGGATCCATTATGATCCTCTATAACCCAACTTTCAACAAATCAAACTCTTAGAAAAATTAAAGAGATGAAAAGTTTTGGTTTTACCTTTTGAGTTTATATTCTACCATCATGCTTCCATGGTTTCATCTTCTTCTTTCTTCCTCTTTCCTTTCTCTCTTCTCTCTTTCTTCTCCTGAACATGGCTACGGGAGGATGGAATGAGGGAGAGGGCTGATGGATCTTCTCTTTTATCTCTCTCTCTCTATTTTCTGCTAATTTCGTTGCAGGAAAAATTGAGGTGGGAGGAAGTATAATTTTTGCTCTCTTTTTCCTTTCCCTCATTTCCTTCCTATCCTCTTCTTTTTCTCTCTCTTAAACATGGGCTACCGAAGTATCAAATGAAGAAAAGGTTGATAATTGCCTTAGTAGGCTAATAAGTTAGCCAACACCTTCACCCCACACTTGCCTAACATTTGAAAATTCACCAATCATAAAAGACTTTGTTGGATGAATTATGAAAAGTTTGGAGCATATAGAAAATCAGCATTTCTTCCACAATTATTTCCCCCACCATTTCCCACTTACTTTCTTTCTTCTATATTATCAACATTTCATTACTTCACTTTCCCCTTTTTATTAGCTCATTTATCCGATTAATTGTTCATTTGACCATTTAACAAGTTTATATTTTTAAATTTTAAAATAATAATCATAAATTAAATTAGACTTTTATTTTATAAAAGTCGGGGTTTTACAAGATAGAACTACAAACAGAAGACGTCCTGGATACACACAAAGAGTTCGACCTAAAGCTCAAGAATTTTCTGTTTCTTCTAGCATATTCTTGTTGTTACCGGTTCATGTGATCTGGGATGAAAAGACGTGTGGTACCATTTTTGGAGGGCACAACATCTGAAAGCCATTAATTTGTTCTGAATCTGAAGTTCAATCCGATCGACTCGCTTTATCAAGCCTTCCGATTTTGGTTGCCATGTGTGTTTCTCATCATCCCAAATCACTTGAATATTTAACTACTAGCAAGAATATGCAGCAAAAGCAGATGATTTTTAGCTTTATAAACTTAATTTTAACTCCTAGATGTCTCAAAAAATGTGAGACCCCAGATTTTATGAATAAAGATTTAAATTTCTCGAAATATTTTTTTGAATATTATGGAATGAATTTGATATAATGTTATAGTTGTGGGTAATATTTATAAATTTTGCAAAGTATGCAAGTTGTTATATAATATTCGATTGGTCGGGGAATAATCGTTTTAACAGAGAATATTCGTACGACGGCACAATCATTGGTGGACCCCACAACGGAATTATTGTCGGATTGAGAAAATGATAAAAATATTTTTATAAAAATAACGGCAGAAGTTTTACTGTTAAAACTGTTGAACTACTCGATAGTAAAAAATAAAGATGTCTGGCGTGGTTGCATAGTAGCACACGATATTGATTATTGATGCTTACGTGAGAAGTCACTCGCTTTTGTTCAATTATTACTTGAAGAATTGTTGCATAAGTATCTCACGTTATTTGATTCAATTATTGTCGATATTTTATATATTATTAAATCAATAATTGAGATGTGAGTTATTAATATTATTATTTGCAATATTAACGATGTCAGAAGTTCTTCCAATGAGAGGTTTGGTCACCTAATTCATGGCGCCAATGGGGAAATCCTTATTGAAAGCCCCTTTTCCAGAACGACACAGTCGATTAATATTGTGAATATAATAATGATGATAAATATTGTTAAATATATTGAGGTGTCTTTTTATGAAGTCACGGAAGTTTTATATATATATATATATTTTAATTTTGTTTTATTAGTATTATTAATGTAATAAAATAGAAAAGCTTTTATATATAAAATGTAATACTTTTATAAAATTATTTGTTTTATTAGACAATAATTAGAATATAATATATTTTATTATGCATAGTATTTTGCATAGTAAAATATTTTTATATAAAACAGAATACTTTATAACGTTATTTGTTTTATTAGACAATAATTAGAATATATTAAATTTTATTATGCATAGTATTTGCATAGTGCCTGCTGTGACGCCCCCAAAATAGGTCCATTCCATCCAACCCATTCTGAGTCGCCAAATACATGGTACAGAAATAACTACAATTTTATTATTACAACATATAAACCGTGAGTTTAAATACTGAGATATTGCCATCTAGACAATATCCACACGCAAATAAATCCCCATCATAATTATTGATACATTATTTTACAAAAATGGTGAGGACTACTAAACAACTCTCTCTAGAACCTTCATTCCATACCCCGACTAGTACTCATTACATTCTCGCCTCCTGAGAAGAAAAATGGAACAAAAAGGAAAAGGGTGAGCTCAACTAGCCCAGTAAAGAATATTATGACTAAGATAATATACAACAAATTATCATTAGTCTTCAACAGGAAAAAACTAATAGAATACAATAGACAACAAGTTTTTAAACCAATATTCGCAATGGAAATAATAATTCATTAGAAGAGTTAAGTAGAGAATGCAACTATTATCTTCTATGTATGAATTTAAAAGTTAAATCGCTCATCTTTTATCCTCAGTAACATCAATCAACATACATCGGAATCAAATATTCATCTTTGCACTACAAAAGCCAAAGATATTCATCGATTGGTCATGTTCATCTAAACACTGTTCATCTTTGCACTACGGCCAAAGATATTCTTCGAAATCATTCATCTTTGCACTATGTGCCAAAGATATTCCATAATATCATCATTTAAAGTGAAGATGATGAAAAAATATTTTAAAAAACGAATCTAGTGAAACAAAATGACAAGGATTAAGGATTAAGGATTCAGACTTAGTTTTATCATGGCGCCCCAAAATAGGTATACACCACACCCATTCCGAAGTATAGCCAAATACATGGTATGTAAACAACTACAACTTTATTATTACAACAAAGAAAGCTGTGAGTTTAAATACAAATATTATCTTCTGACAATATCTATACTCAAATAAATCCCCATCACATTTATTGATACATTATTTTACAAAAATGGTGAGGACTACTAAACAATCCTTTCTAAAACCTTCATTCCATACCCCGACTAGTACTCGTTACATTCTCGCCTCCTGAGAAGAAAAATGGAACAACAAGGAAAAGGGTGAGCTCAACTAGCCCAGTAAAGAATACTATGACTAAGATAATATACAACAAATTATCGTTAGTCTCCAACAGGAAAACTCGATAGAATACAATGATACAACAAGTTTCAGATCAATATTCGCAGTGGAAATAATAATTCATAGAAGAGTTACGTAGAGAATGAAATCTACTATAATCTATGAATTTAACAGTCCATCATCAATATTTTATCCCTGTAACATCAATCAACATTCATCTCAAATCAAATATTCATCTTTGCACTACAGGCCAAAGATATTCATCAATCGGTCATGTTCATCTCAACACTGCTCATCTTTGCACTAAAGGCCAAAGATATTCATCGATCCGGTCATGTTCATTTAAACACTGTTCATCTTCGCACTAAAGCCAAAGATATTCTTCAGAAATCATTCATCTTTGCTTCACGTGCCAAAAGATATTCAATAATATCATCATTTAAGACCGAGGATGATGAAAAATATTTTAAAAAAAGCGAATCCGGTGAAACAAAATGACAAGGATTAAGGATTAAGGATTAGTACTTTGTTTTATCCATGTTCAAAAATACCTCAAAATAATCATAGTGGTGTAAAATTCAAGAATGATCAAAACATGGATACAATCAAAGCTAGTATCCGAATAGATATTTTGACGAAAAGAAGAAATTTTATTTTTCGATGAATAGTGTCAGATATCGTGAATAGTGTCATTATCGTGAATAAGTAATCTCAGACATCAAAAGATAGAAATTTCCACAAAAAACATCTTCACGCTTCATGAATAGTACTCGTGAATAGTAACTCGTGAATAGTAACTCATGAATAGTAACTCGTGAATAGTAACTCATGAATAGTAACCCAGAGACATGAAAAAGTTCCAAATTTGATAAAAAGTTCCAACCAATATTTCAAAGATAATGATATTGAAGAAATAATATCATTTCGAGAAGAAAATAACATCCCTTACCTCAAAGAATCGAAGACTTGGAAGGAAAGGTCAAGTGATCTTTGAATGAAACTTGTACTAAACAAAGAACTCTCAAAGTATCTAAATACTCACAAAAATACGCTCAATAATATATAGAGAGAGAAAGCTTATGTTTACGGTGTGATTTTCAATTCTAACTTAGTCCTCTATTTATAGGAAAATGTTAGCCCACGTAAAGCGAGACTTGACCGCTACACTGATGGCTTTACTCCGCTACTATTTCCACCCACCACATTTGAAATAAAATTCAGCACATTTCTTCACCAACCACAAGTGGGGCCCACCAATTCTAGAATTTTCCACCAAAATCATTTATAACCTAATTTACGAATGGGTCACCTCTTAAAATTCATAATAAATTATACGCTCATCTTTAACGGTTCAAAATTTATGGACATATACTCAACTTATATATGTATAACATATCCAAAAATTACAACGATCCAACTATTTCGGATTAAATATTATAACTCACACAATAAAGTCAGTAATAACACCGATTTGATTTTTTAATACCTCCAATCAAATAAAAATACAAATAAAACATCTCAAAGATTAATTCCTTCATTAATAACCACATAAATAAATCCATCATTTATATTCATATAAAATAAATATTTCCTTATCATATGAATCAATAATTAATTATTCACAAATAATATTACGAATCACATTTATGACAACCATGTACATTCCAGGAAGAGGGGCTTTCGATAAGGATTTCTCCTTCTTGCCGCGTATGATTAGGTGACCAAACCTCTCCTTGAAGACGTAACTTTCTAGACATTGCCAATAATGTTATCTAATAATATTATTCAAATAATATGAATTATTGATCCGATAATGGAGATAATGTGCGATGACAATTATTGAACAACAATAATATAAAATATCAACGCAAAGAATTATTGAATCAATAAAATAAAATATTGAGCAATAACTCATTGTGAAAATTATTGAGTAGTGCCTTCTTACGTAAGGATCAATAATTCAACAATCTTGTAAACATCGTAGGCCATCTTCTTTTGTCAACCACGCGTATCGTATTTTAACCACCGGGTATTCAAGCGAAGATTAACTTGAATAATTACGCCGTTATTTTTAAACAATTTATATTTGTCGTTTTCCTCATCCAATCGCTTTTAGTTATGGGGCCCACACATGGTCATGGCCGCCGCATACGAATATTCCCGACAAAGACGAATATTCCACGACCAAACGAATATTCCCGGAAACAAAAATGAATATTTTATAACCACTTGCTTATTTTGAAATATTTGCATGATTTAACCCTTAACTATCCACATTAATCAAATCACCCTTACTATTTCAAAATAATAAATAAAGGAAATTCCTTTTATTTAAAAAAATTTGGGGTCTTACATTATCCACGTCAAAAATACCTCAAAAATAATCATAGTGGTGTAAAATTCAAGAATGATCAAAACATGGATACAATCAAAGCTAGTGTCCGAATAGATATTTTGGACGAAAAGAAAATTTTTCATTTTTCGATGAATAGTGCTAGATATTCGTGAATAGGTCAGATATCGTGAATAATGTCGATATCGTGAATAGTAACTCAAACACCAAAAGATAGAAATTCCACAAAAAAACATCTTCACGCTTACATGAATAGTACTCGTGAATAAGAACTCGTGAATAGTAACTCATGAATAGTAACTTCGTGAATAGTAACTCATGAATAAGTAACCCCGACATGAAAAAGTTCCAAATTTGATAAAAAGTTCCAACCAATATTTAAGCATAATGATATTGAAGAAATAATATCATTTGAGAAGAAAATAACATCCTTTACCTCGAAAAGACAAGTCTTTAGTTGAAACACAGGATATAGGCTATGACTTGAACTTGCAGTATAGCAATACTCAAAGTATACTCAAAATACTCACAAGAATACGCTCGATAATATAGAGAGAAAACTTGAGTTTACGGTGTGATTTTCAATTCTAACCCTAAGACCTATTTATAGGAAATCGCTTAAAACACCAAAGCGAGAAAATTGAATATAATAATATTATATATAAACAAAATTCATACGCCCACATCTTGAATCTGAATTCAGCCACCATGCACATGTTAAATATGCCCACAACATATAAAAAACGTTTTTATTAATAAAAATAAATAAAACTTCCAAAATCAATTATTTGAACTTCGTAACTTCAATAATTCATAATAAATAGCCATTTTATCAGAAAATTGAATCTCGCGTTTTTATAGGAAATTCAATTCTCTACAACTTTACGTGAAGAAAGTTTTTCCAAATTCCAAAGCGAAATTGATCAGAAATCCACATACGGACAATTTTACAAGTTTATAATCAAATTTTCAACAAGAAATGGGGTCCACCGACATGTTTAACATGTTTTAAACATTTATTGCAACAAAAATACTCTTCCTCCTCGTATACTCATATATCCCACATTCGTTGTAAAAATATCACCGATTAATATATTATTAAAATAATATATTTAAATGAATTATTTTATCGTAAAAAGATAAAATATTAATTTTCAATAATTGTCATTTTAAAATTTTCTCCATCTATATCCACATAAAATTAATATTTTCCTCATCATATAAATCAATAATTAATTATTCACAAATAATATTACGAGAATCACATTATTGACAAACTGTGCGGTTCAGGAAGAGGGCTTTCAATAAGAATTTCTCCTTCTTGGCCGCAATTAGGTGACCAAACCTCTCCTTAGCATGTAACTTTCTAGACATTGCCAATAATGTTATCCAATAATATTATTAAGATAATATGAATTATTGTTTCGATAATAAAAAAATACGTGTAATGACAATTATTGAAAACAACAACAATATAAAATATCAACGCAACAATTATTGAATCAATAAAATAAAATAATCGAGCAAGAATTACCGTAACAATTATTGAGTAGTGCCTTCTTACGTAAGAATCAATAATTGGTGCAATACTGGGTATCTTCTTGTTCAACAACGCAGTATTATTGTGTTTTAACCACCGGGTATTCCAACAAGATTAACTCAGAATAACTACGCCGATTATTTATAAACAACTTATATTTGTCGTTTTCTTCATCCAATCGCTTTTTTAGTTATGGGGCCCACAAAAAAGCTGCTATCAATTGCATACGAATATTCCCGACAAGATCTGAATATTCCACGACCAAACGAATATTCCCCAACAATAATGAATATTTTATAACCACTTGCTTATTCGAAATATTTGCGTATTTTACCCATAACTATCCACATTAATCAAATCGACCCTTACTATTTCAAAATAATAAATAGAGGAAAATAAATTTCATTTATTAATAATTTGGGGTCTTACAACCTCCCTCCTTATGAAATTTCGTCCTCGAAATTGTCAAACGCGATACTGGTGTTTCAAAAGATGAGAATACCTCGCTTTCATTTTCGTTTCCAACTCCCGGTCATTTCCTCTCAATAGCATGGTTTCTCCACAAAACTTTAACTTGTGGTATAACCTCGGTACATAGGACATGTTCTTTCCTCTATAAAATCTTGATAGGTACCTCCTCAAATCGTTAAGTCTTCTGGATATCTCGTGGGTTTCTAACTCAATGACGTTGTTCGTCGTCCACATATTTACGTAACATCGACACGTGAAAAAGCGTTATGAACACGCGTCATACTTGGCGATAAAACGAGTCTATAGGCCACGGTTCCTATTCGATCGAGAATTTCAAATGGATTAATAAATCAAGGTTTGAGCTTTCCTCACCTCACCGATTCTCGCTTTTGAAATAACAACTTCTTGCACCTCCTTCTTCAAATTCATCACTCCGGTGTGTAGCTTCGCAACTTTTAACTTTATCAATTAAAGTCGATTATACTCATATATCATCACGTGGGTAACTAGAGTTTTCATCTCCATCTCTATTATTTGTAAATTATCTGAAATAAGTCTTTGACAATATCGTACTCAGATTTCAGATACGATCTTCTACTCAACACGCCGCCTACCACGTTCGCTTTTCCAATATGGCATGGTCAGAACATGTGCTGAAATGAGTCTCCTCTTGAGTTCTTCGAAGCCCTTCCCACATTCTTTGCTCCATTCGAATTTTGTATCTCTACGAGTCAGCTGCGTTAATGGAATAGCGATTCGAGAATATCCTTCAACGAATCTCCGATAATAACCAACTAAGCTTAGAAAGCTACGTATTTCGATTACCGGCTTAGGTTGTTCTCAACTTTGACTCATATCCCAACCTTGGATAGCACGTTACAATGACACCTATCAGTTTACTATCGCACGAATATGGTGTCCCCTACGAGAGTATGGCTTGGCATTCCACAAAGGAAGTCACCAGATAAAGGCTCGGTACCAAATTCTATAGTTGAATTTTTAACTCACGAAGTTCAATAGGAGCCATTCGACATGAGATTTTAGAAATGAGTTTTGTCTGGGGTTCAAATTCGATACAAAATTTAATATCGGAAGCTTGGGAGTAAGCAAGAAATTCTTCAGAAATACGTCAGAAAAAATCAATAACAACAGAATATTATTCAAATCGACGTGTCTTTATTCAAATCCATAACATGGACTAAGAAAACTTGACATCCGTAATAAACGAATGACTTCATGGATTGATATGAAAATGTTTTGACTACAATGGTTTGATTGCTTTAATTGAATAATGAGTTGCTTAGGAATATGAAAACTAACAACCTTACGAAAGTAATCAATTTCGGCATGATGAGTAGTTAACCTTAAAATCACATCAAAAGCAAATATCTCTATAGAAATAAGGTTAACAGTAATGTGATAGTGCCAACTGAATCAAGCAAGATTTTTAAACAACGGATGTAATAAAAGTTTCTCCTAATGGAGTCTCCACAGATAAAGTCAAAGTTTAATTTCTCCGTAGTCAAGTTCAAACGTTGAGCGCAAAGTAAGAGATAAAAGAATGGGTAGAACCAGGTATCTAGTAAGGTATAAACTTCGCAAGAATTTATAATTAACTAACACGTGTTAACTTCGTTCGTTCTCGCATTTTGATTAAGGCCACGACAAACGCTCTTCCGAGAACCGTTGACTTTGACTTTTCTCGGGACATCTTTTGAGTCACCATTCCATTGGATCTGGTTTCGATATCGCATAAATCTCGAGCGATATGTCCTTCTTTTCCACAATTATAGCCTACCTTTAAGCTGTTGTAGGGCGGTTTGGGTACGATATGTCCCTCTTTTCCAAGATTTGTAACATACGACCCGGTGGTCTTTTCCTCTCCTTGGAACCCGATTCTACTCTATCGCGGCAGCGTCTTTCATGGTGCGTTGTTGAATCTCCTCTTTTTAAAATCTCCTCCCGACTCGCTTCTTCTATTTTCATGGTCACGATTACCACCGAGAGTGGTTACCGCCTTTGTCGTATTCTTCTTTCTCCGTGGTTATCGTTATTACGATGATCGCTATCTTCAGTATGATCCTCGGTTATGGTCCCTCGGTTGAACGTATCTCGTTATCTCGCTTCTAACAATCGAGCCCATTGACAACATCTCGAATAAAGAGACAATTTGAGAAATGAGAGATCGCGTATCGGGTTTCAAACCTCTAAGAAACATCCGCGTCATCGTTCCTCATTCTCCACCAAATGAGGTGCAAACTCGATAACTCATGAACTTCGCCTCGTCTTTGGGACACCGCCATGTTATTCTGCTCGGTCTAATAAACTCCACTTCCTTCATACGACGAATACTTTCAGGAAGTACTTGTCATTGAACTGCTTCAAACGTCTCCCATGACGTCTTTGAGTGCAAATTTGGATGGGTACGCTTCACTGATTCCCACCGATGTCTGCCTTTCGCCACGGAACATAAAAGGTGGCGAATGGAACCTTCTGTTCCTCGCGCATCCCCAAGACATCGAATATCTTGGTAATTTGCTTGACCCATGTTTCCGCCCATGATCGGATCTGGCTTTCCCTTAAATTCGTGGTCCCACTCTTTGAAGCTCGCTTTGGGTTGTGACAACCCGTGAATTGCTATCATTTTCTCTCTGTATTTTGAACACGAGTCTCCTCAAATTCGATTTTGCATGAGCTGCAAAAAGCTTATAAACATCCCTCGTTCATCATCTCGCCATTGGTGTTGTTCACAGGAGGTACATTGTCGACTTGTTGCACGTTCTCCTCGTTAGTAAAAAGACAGCATCTCCACGGTCTCATTTACTCCATCATTAATATTCTCATTCGACATTCTCAAAATCACTGCCATAAAACAAGGGTTAATTAAGAAATCAATATATCACATAATATCCCTATATATCTTGACCAACTAACAAATAAGCTTAGGTAGGACACACTAGCGAAGGATTTACTCGCTCTCCCTCCTAGTTCTATTCCCCGATCTCCGCCAGAGATCATATCCCTAAGCTCGATACCAACCGTGACGCCCCCAAAATAGGTCCATTCCATCCAACCCATTACGAGTCGCCAAATACATGGTATGTACGAAATAACTATAATTTTATTATTACAACATATAAAGCGTGAGTTTAAATATGAGATATTGCCATCTGCACAATATCCACACGCAAATAAATCCCCATCATAATTATTGATACATTATTTTACAAAATGGGAGGACTACTAAACAACTCTCTCTAGAACCTTCATTCCATACCCACTAAGTATACTGCTACATTCTCGCCTCCACTGGGAAGAAAAATGGAACAAAAGGAAAAGGGTGAGCTCAATCTAGCCCAAGAAAGAATATTATGACTAAGATAATATACAA